>CM064328.1:64212395-64784895 GCA_032595735.1 Pelochelys cantorii
TCTATCTGCAAAGTACCCAGTTAGTGATGTATTTTAAGGTGTCACCTTTTCTTTAAAATCACTGTCACTAGCACAGCACTGGTGAGCAGAGCTGGGGAAGCTATAAACAGAGAAGAATTCTTTTGATGTCTCTATTTCTGTTTGCAAAATATCCGGGAATAGATTTAATGTATGAACTGGGTTGTTACTCAAAATTAATCCATCAGCAAATGGTTTATGTGAACATATTTCATTCCTGAGGTTACCCCCAACCTATTTGCCATGACTATTGCTACCAGTACTTGCTATTCATAATTCACTCTTTGTGCTGTGTGATTGGCTAAATTATAGGGCATTGTTTCTGCTGCCTGACCAGAGGACTCCTGCACTCCCAAAGTCTTTGCAAGATGGCAACACAACTACTTCAGGTGTGAGGACATATTTACAATATTTCCTTTTCTGCAAACATTCTTACCAACAAAAATGTGTACATGTAATACAAGTTGTGGAATAGCACCAAAGTGAACTTACAGGTTTGATTGGAAGAAATGGCTACTTTTTGAATGTACCATATTTGCCCAGCTTTACCTGGGAAAAACGCTAATGAATAAAGCAGTGAGTTTTGTGCACTGGTGGGAACAAAACCAGGAAAGAATCACATGTATGCTTGATATTCCTCTCATTCGGGTTATGCCTACACAGCAGCTGGAAGGCTGCTTCCCAGCACATGTAGGCAGATGTGCTAGCTCAGCATGAGTTAATGCACTAAGGTGAGAAGCATAGCTAATCACCTGAGTACAATCCTGCCTGACCCACTGATTACGTATATGGACAGCTAGCCTGAGCCATCACCTATGCTACCACAGCCACAAAACTAATTGTACAGCACTAGGTCAAGCAGAACTAGAGCATTCATCTACTGGGAAACATCCGCCCAACTTCTGTTTTCCACATGCCAATTTGGAAGGGCTTTTATTAACAACTATGTGAAAGACTAGCACCAGAGATGTTCCATGATTTAGAGATTCACAGAGGAAAAAGTTCCTTTCTGCCTCTCACCCCTTTCACATTTATGCTTCCTTCTTGTGTGATCCTTAATTAAATACAGGACCCCCTGTAAAAGGCCCTAACTTTTTAACCAAAACTTTTTGCAGACACCATGGAACAACATCTATGTTTGCTAATAGATAATTACATCCTTATGAAAAGAGCAACATGTGCTCAATAGCTATTTTCCAAACATCAATATCTTGAAGGCTTCAAACACATTTTTTTCAAAATACTAAGAAAAACCCAACCCAATGTTCACAAACACATTTTAAGAATTTAAATTTGTCTTTTGGTGGGGTTTTATGTGTTTACTTGCTTTTTTGTTTGTTTTTTTGGGTTGGTATTTTGTTTGGTTAGGATTTTTTTTGGCTGTTCTCTTTGGGGAAGGTTAATGTATAGCATTTCTCAAAAAGCAACATCAAGGCTGGCATCTCTATGTCAAGTTTCAGTTCAGTAGGGCTACTTCTACCCTGCAATGCTATTTCGAGATACCAAAGTATCCCGAAATAGCTATCCCGCGTCTTCCCGTTATTTCGGGCTCACTATTCCAAAATCCCTGTAAACCTCATTCCACAAGGAGTAAGGGACATTTTGGAATAGTAGGTTATTTCAAAATGTGGCGCCGTGTAGACAGCGCCAAATTACGAAATAAGCTATATCGAAATAAGATATTGTGTATCTTATTTTGAACTACAGTGTAGTGTAGACGTAGCCCTTGATTTTAAAAGGCCAATATTTTTAAAGCCCCTAGGATGCTGAGAGTGGAGTCAAAAGTGTCTACTAAAGTGCCTTGTCTTTCCTAGAGCTAGATGCTTCACATTGCATATTTCAAACTGTATATCAATATAACAACTTTTACATTTTACTTTACCAGTACATACAGTTGCCAGGTAGCCTTACTTTAAGATCATACCATATCAGATATGTAACTCTTTTAACACAGTTTGGTTTTAACACCTGGTGCATGGAAATAGCTAGTCAGAGCACAACATGATTGTAAGAACATGTGGACAAAATGTGCTTGTTTGCTGGAATTTTAATTATGGGCATGGTCTATAAAACAGCCCAACAGTATAGGAAAAAAAATCAGTAGCACCATGGCTAGACCAGAGGTGCGCATTTCTCTGAATAGTATTAACGCCCTTCAGTTGTGAATCAAATAGAAAACAAAATTATGCTGGAAAGAAATAAGGAAGTTGAAGTCGATATTCATAAAAATACAGTAAAGATCTTTTCATGTTGTTCCTCTTCAGTGCCTCAAGGGTTCCCCTGGTGTTATAACACTCCATCTGCAGTGTTATAAATGCTTTATAAAATCATGGGCTTATCTCAACTGTATACATGTACACGGGCTCATCAACAGGCAGGAGCAAAGGGGGCAACTGCTGTGGGGCCCAGAGATTCAAAAGGACCTGGGGTGCTGCCACTGCCACTACTGTGGAGCCCTGGGCAGTGTGCTCTGGGCAGCATTGAGGGCTACCTGGACAAGGCTAGCCCCAGCCCTGCCCCTTCCCGTTTGAAGTCCTGCCTCTTCCAAGGATCTGGAGCAAGGTTTCCTGCAAGATGCACAGCAGCACTGCCCCTTAGCTGCCTAACGAGCCCCGCCCAGCTAGGGGCTCAGGGCTGTCCCCCTGACTGGGGAGGAGCCCTTCTCCCTCAGCTACAGCAGCAGCTCCTTGCTGAGGACAGAGCAGCAAGTCTCTCCCAGCCAGTAGGTACACGTCCCCTCCCTACCCAATGGGAGGGATCATTACTCTGTCCTCAGCAGGGAGCTGCTACTGTTACTGATTAGTAACCAGAGCATATGGTTGTGTCCCTGCCAGCTTGGCTAATGCCCGCTGATGGACCTATCCTCCATGAATTTATCTAATTCTTTTTTGAACCCTGTTATATTTTTGGCCTTCACAACTTACAATGGCAACAAGTTCCACACATGGTGCATTGTGTAAAGAAATATTTCCTCTTGTCTGTTTTAAGCCTGCTCCCTATTAATTTCATCTGTCATCACCCCTCATTCTTCTGTTATGTGAAAGGATAAACAGCACTTTCCTATTCACTTTCTCCATGTCATTCATGATTGTGTATACCTGTATCACACTGCTTACATGGTTTAAGGTTAGAAGGGACCATCATGATCATCTCATGTGCCCTGCCTCCAATGCATCAAAACTCCCATAACAGACTCAAAGCCTTTTAGCTGTTTCTTTTCTGAGATAAACAGTTCCAGCCTTTTTAATTTCTCTTCATATAGAAGTTATTCCATATCTCTAATCATTTTTGTTACCATTCTCTGTACTTTTTCCAATTCTAATGTAACTTTTTGGGGATGAAGCAGCCAGAACTAAACACTGAATTCAAGGTATGGACAGATGATAGATTTGTATAGTGGCATTATATTTTCTGTTTTATCTATACCTTTCCTAATGGTTTCTAACATTCTGTTCGATTTGACTGCTGCTGTACACTGAGTGGATGTTTTCCGAGAATTAGCCAGGATGACTCAAAGATCTCTTTCTGGAGTGGTAACAGCTAATTTAGACCCTATCCATTTGTCTGTTTGGGATTATTTCTTTGTATATTTAGGATTATTTTTTCCAATGTGCATTACTTTACACTTATCAGCATTGAATATATCTGCCATTTTGTCGCCCAGCTTAGTGAGACCCCTTTGTAACTCTTCCTTTTTATATTGCTTCCTTCTTGTATTTATGTAATTTTCCATTCTCCACTCCAATATCCAGCCTTCTGTTAAGGTCACTGTTTTTTGTACACTTTTGTTACCTGCCCCCTTTAAATCTAGTTTAAAGCCCTCCTAACTAGAGTAGTGAGTTGGTGTCCAAAGATGCTCTTTTTCTTTTATGTCAGGTGGACCCCATCTCTTCCCAGCTGTCCAGTTTCCTGGAACAGCATCCTGCGATATAAGAAGCCAAACCCCTCCTGTTGACACCAACAGCCATGCATACATCAGGGTGAATGTGTGTCTCTTCCTGTGACCTTCCACTCAACTGGGATGTTTGGACCAGATCACCATCTGTACCCCCAACTCCTTCACTCCTCAGTGCCAGGGCCCAGTAATCATTGCTGATCTCCACAGGGTCACACCTGGCAGTATCCTTAATGTTCTTATGGATGAACAGTATGGGGTAGTGATTAGAAAGCTGGTTGAGCCCTAACAACCTTTTTATAATATCTTAGATATTATAAAAAGCACACCTCCCAGGATAGCAGGTCAGACCAATAGATGGACACCTAAGTCCTCCACAGAAGGGGGACACCAACCACCACCCCACTATGTTTTCTCCTCTTGGGGGTAGTAGCCAGGAGTCTCCCAGCCTTGTGACAAGTGCTCCAGCTCTTCAGCCATTGTAGTCTGCCCCTCACCTCCTGTTCCCAATACAGCATGCTGGTTCAATGGACCTCAGTGGACTGGGAATCTGGGAAGGGGAGGAGGAAGACTATGTCTTGCCCATGAGGGCATCTGTGTCTTGTTCTCCTTCCTTCTCTGATGCAACTGTAATCTTCTTTAGTCAGCTAGCATCCTCCATCCTGGACATCTCCATGTGCATCCTGCTGGTGAAGTCCTCATACTACCAGATTTTATGTGAAAAAAATGGCAGTTTCTAACGCACTGGGATAGATGCTGAATGTGATATTTCTTTCGTCTGTGCAAATTCCGATAGAGACAGGGACATTAACACTAGATTTGATATAGACTTTATCTAAAGTTGTTATGCTCTCTACTAAAGCAATTTTACAATAAGGAGGGTGTTTCTTTTTTACATACATCAAAAGATTGGATTCCTGAATTAGAATGATGTTTAACATTGCTGCTCTACTGTTTGTAAAATATAAGTTGAAAAGTTTGGCTTTGCAATGCATGAGCTGACTTCTGTTGAAAAGTTAGTCTTTCCTGTAGGATGGAAACTGAAGTAGCAGCAACTGCGACAGATGTTGCAAAAGATCAGCTTATTCATAGCAGAAAGTCCAGGCCAAATCTTTTGAAAGGGTTTTTTAATATATAGACTTCAAAGAAATGACTTGTGGCATTTGTAACATCTACCAAACAGTGCTAGTTGAAGCCAGTGAAGCGCAATCTACAGCAGTACAGTGCAAGTCGGGCAATTATTGGAGTTTGCAGTCCCGTTTTCTGGAACAACATATGGTCTGCAGCAAGGAAGCCAGGATATTTTAAAAGAGCTCCTACAGTGTTTCAAACTTTGATTTTACAGAGGTGTAGGAAAAGAAACAGACTCAGTTCAGGCTCTTATATTTAAATCCATGTGTTGTCGTTTGGTGGCTGAAGAGGCCTCCTGGTCTGCTCTTACATATGCAGAGTGTATTCTAGAGTTTTAAGTAACAGATGATAATGTAAAATCGCATAACACGCCCTCACTGGAGAGCGAAGTGACATCATAAAAAAACTCTGAAAATCTAACTTGCCAATATGATGAATTGCCTTTATTTTCTTCTCCACCGATAAAGCCATAGCACTCAAGTGGGTTAGTTACGAGATCCTTTGTTACAGAAACAGGTTTGTTCACAATGTACAGCAATGAGTTCAACTGGGGTGTGAGACTCCACTAGTACAGGGTCCAGCCACACAGATCCTGATGCAAGATTAGAGTTCAACTTATGTTCTTCCCAAACAGCAAACCAAAAGACGTCAAATAGCCCCACAAAGCAAGCACAGAAAAGTCATGTCAGTGTGGGTTATAATATATATATGTTAATATTACTCAAAACAGCAGTTGTCCCAAGCTCACCATCTGGATTAAGATGACATGCAGGGTGTCCACTTACCACATGGCACCTTCTGGCGAGTAGCGTCAGCACTCTCTCAGGCTATATCTACACTACAGAATTTTTCCGAGGTATCCCGGAAAAACCCTGCCGCATCCAGGGAATGCATCCGCTTTTTCGGAACAGTTCCCGAAAAAGCGGGCGTGTTCTTTCGGAAACCCTTTATTCTTCATTTTATGAGGAATAAGAGATCTTCCAAAAGAGGAGGTTTTTCCCACATTTGGCCCTGTGTAGATGGGCCAAATGTCAGAAAAGCCTCTTCAGAAAAAAAAAGAGGAAAAAGGGATGCAAATTGCATATCTTTTTCCAGAAAAAGAACGCAGTGTAGACATAGCCTCAGGCAGAAACTGTCTCCTCCCATGGCATGGCCCACCCTCCTGGGCCAGATAAGTCCTAAGGCTTTTTAGGGTAGTCCAAATAAACCAAAGGGAATTAACAAACCACAGAGTTCATATGGGGGGGGGGGTGATGCTTCCCTTGCAGGTTGGCTGTCTCTCCCTTCCCTCAGGGAGGAACCTTTGGACAGTTGACATGGGGAAAGATTCTGCCTTTTCCTCAGCTCTTCTCTGCTAGAGCTGCCAGTTACAAGTCCACTCTCTTTCCTGGTCTTCCACCAGGGGCACATCTACATAGCAGGGCTAAAACCGAAATAAGTTACACAACTTGAGCTACGTCAATTGCATAACTTAAGTCAAAATAGCTTATTTTGGCTTTCAGCACTGTCTACACAGCAGGAAGTCTGAGAAGGAGCACTTTTCTTCCAACTTCCCTTACTCCTCGTACAAGGAGGGTTACAGGAGTTGGAGTAAGAAGTCCTCTAGCTCGACATTATGTCGAATTAACTGCTTGTAGTGTCGACACAGACTTCGTTGTTTCACAATAACGTCGGTTATTACAGGAGGGCAGAATGAGGAATACTTGGGTGAAGAGAAGAAAGGGAAAATCAAAGAAGACTATGTGGGAATATTTCCTCATAGCAACACTTGTAAAATAATCTCTCCAAGGAAAGCTCTCAGGGACTGGGCTTGTCAGAAAACTAGGCATAGCACTTCATTAGCGGCACATACATTCAGCTCAGTCTGACTCTGCTTAGGCTTCTAGAAACATCCAGTCCCCTCTACGCTTCCTCAGAAGTAATTAGCATAAGCAAAGTCACTCCATGCTCACACTAAATTATCTCATTAAAATGGTCACTCCTGTTCTAGTAACTTCATATCTGTTTTAGCAACATTTCTGAGTGTTAGATAACTCCCCGTTAAGAAGTCAAGACAATTACACACAGCAGCTCAGTGGCTGAACATTTTATCTATCCTCTGCAAATGACTATAGAGATATGATTATTATTACTAGATTTAGTGCAGCTGGTATCTAAAATGATGATGCTGTTTACTTACATGATTTTAAGTATTAAAGTAGGGGTTTTGTTTTTAACTGTATCAGCTGTATCAATTCCTGAATTAGAACAAGATTCAACATGGTTGTTCCTCTGCTTTTTAAAACACAATCTGAAATGTTTGGTTTTACAATGTATGACTTGTAGGGATCCATTCAGGTTTGATTTGTTGCTACCTACCTGAAGGTAATAAAAGTGGAACCTTTGTATTAGTTGTCATGATGTCTTGAGAAGTATTCCTGTCTCCAAGCACCATGATTCCCTTCAGATATAAGGAATCTGATTTTCAAAAATGTGTGTGTGCACTTTTGTGACCATAAAAATGCACATACAACTGCCTAAAATGTGTGCACAATTACTGTAAATGCATATGAAGATAGGTATTTTCTCCTGAGAATGGCCAACTACAGACATAGCAGCTTTCTTGCTTGTGCAGATATATTATGGATGCAAAAAACCCGAACAACCTTTCACATGAAGATTAAATGTAAAATTGAACATAATATTGAAAATCAGTTTAAAGGGTTGCTTCAACTCCCTTTGAAGTTAGTAGCAGTTTCCATTGCCTTCAATAAGAAGAAAAGGCCCTTAATCTAGTAAAAAATCCTTATGTGTTTTCATAAGATCTTAATACAATATTTTATTTCACTTGCATTTTGACTCTACACGCACAAACAAGACTCTGCATCCAGCCTGGAGAATTGAGCAGCCTCTGTTTTGCATCCCCAGTTGCAGTCATTCAGTTTAACCAGCTCTGGCTGAAAACACTATTTCAGTACAGATGAAGCTAGATACCAAAATACTTTAATACCTTGTTAACTGTTGCCCAGCTTCAAATTTCACCTTCAGAGGAAGATCATTGTAAAGTAGGTGACATGCCAACTCCAGCATCTGTCATCCTCTGGTTCCCACACCCACCCTTTCAGGATCAGGCAGGGTCATGGCCATGAATAAATATTGTGGGTCAATGACCTTTTGTGGGTATGGACAGAGGCCAGACACCCCTGCTGAATCTGCTCAGTCTTCTCATCACCTTGGATACAGCAAACCACACAAATGTATAACTTGGTAGAAGTGGATGGAATTACATTAGAGTGGTTCTGTTCTGTTCTTTCTGATCATTTCCTGAGGGTGGTTATAGGCAACTGTTCCTTCTCTTTGGGTATGACCACACTGCACAGCCATAGGTATCCTGAAATAGCTATCCTGCATCTACACAAGCCGCCCATTATTTTGAAATATTTTTCAAAATAACAAGCACGGTATTTTGCCATCTCAGTAAACCTTATTGCATGAGGGTTAAGGAATGGCTCAAAATAGCAAATTATTTCAAAATGGATTCGAAATAAGATACACAATTTGCGTAGTGCAAATTGCATATTATATTGCAAGTTTAGGGTGCTTTGTAGGTGCACCCTTCGAGGGGTTTCAGCTGAGAAACACCTTACAGCTCATTCATGTTGCCTCATCATCAGTTCAACATTTATATGAAGTCCCTGGACATTTAATGAAATACTATGGGCTACACTATCATCAGTAAATGGATTTTACTGAGCTTTTTGGCTCCATTTCCACCTGATGCAGACCTCCTGGATATGAGGCTTTTGACTGTAAGGCAACCTAGACAAGATGCAGATGATGTAGATGAGCAAAAGATAAATAGTTGTGGACATGGCAACATAAATAACTCATCAGCTGAGGCTATCTGTCTGACTACTGTCAGTATGGTCCACAGTCTTTGAATATGTCTACACATAGAAGTCATTACTTCTCGGACTGTATCATTAGTCAGAAGGACTTTTTTCCCTCTTTGGCAAAGAATTTATGCCCATTCCTCTCACATCTAAACACTGTCCTTTAGGGTGCAATCCATGATGAGACTTAGGTATTACAATGCATCATGGTGCCTAGAGAATCCAGGAACAAGGCTATGATCCACAAAGCTGAGTTAGGTGCCTATGTTCAATTTACCGTGAATGGGAAGAGATAAGTTTCTAAGAATGATCTCCACAAAAGCTAAAATTGAAAGGCGGGAGTTGCCTACCTGGCCACTAGGGAGGGATGTCAAGGAGAGGGGCAGATTCTAAGCCCTTCCGATCTCTCACAGATAGGTGCCTATGTCCAGGCTGCAGAGAGTTGCTTAGCTATGCTTAGTGATCCACAAATGGGTACCAGCCACCTGGAGTTAGGCATTTCTTTCAGGGAATGAGTCAGGCACCTGCCCAACGCCACACAAAGAGGTTAGAGGAGGATGCCATCTTATAACTTGTAGGGCTCCCTCAGTCTCTCCTGTTGAGGCTAAATAATGGTTAGAACACTCACTGACAGCAGGGGAACTTCAGGGGGTAGCCGAGTTAGTCTGTACAGGATAAACTTAAAAAACAACAAAAGGTCTGGTAGCACTTTATAGACTAACAAAACATGTAGATGGTATCTGAAGAAGTTGGCTGTGCCCACGAAAGCTCATGATACCCTCTACATGTTTTGTTAGTCTATAAAGTGCTACCAGACCTTTTGTTGTTTTTTAAGTTTAGCAGGGGAAATGACGGCCACACCAGGTCCTTGGGAAAGGGGGGGGGCACAGCTTCGTACTCCCAAAAGCGGCAGGGCATCAAATGAAAGAAGCAGGGTCAGGGGCACTCAGCCCTTAGCATCACCCAGAACATGCCGTGCGACCCTACTCCCAGCCCTTAGAGCCACCCGGAGTGCCACCATCTGCGATTTAAAAGGCCCATGGCTCCAGGCTCTGCAGCTGCTACAGTAGCAGCACCCAGGAGTCATGTGCCCTTTGGAATTGCTGAGCTCTGGGAAAACTGCTCTCTATGCTGCTCCCAGTCAGCAGACCTGCCTAAGAGTAGCAGGGAGGGATATGGTAGGGAATTGAACTTGGGTCTCCCAAATCTCATGTGAATGTAATAGCCCCTGGCTATAAGGTGGGCCTCTCCTTGGTTTTGAATGGGGTGCAATCCAGAGGCACACCTACTGGAGTGGACCCCACATGCAACATGGGCAGATGAATGCCTGTCTTCTGGTTTGTGAATTGCTCTAATGTGGGAGACAGGTGTCTGAACATCTAGGATTGGGCAGCAGTGCATGTGCCTAGAAGCAGAAACATAAGCCCCAGGGAACATTTACTCTGAAAAACTTGCATACCGAATGAGTTTAGGCATCCACAGCATTTGGTGGGAGTTTTGTGGTTTGAAGTAAAGCCAAAACTGGGACTTTGGCATCTAATAAGGCTACGTCTAGACTGTGGAGTTTACTCCACCGCGCCCAGGAAATGCATTTGCTCTTCCGCTTCTTTTGCAGAAGAGCAAACACGCTCTTTCAGAAGCCCCTGTATTCGTCATTCCACAAGGAAGAAGGGGGCTTTCAAAAGAGGGAGGAGTTCCAAAATTTGGCACAGTCTAGATGGGCCACATTTCAGAAAAGCCTCTTCCAACAAAAGTATTGGAAAAAGAGACGCAAAATGCAGAGTGCATTTTGCGGATCTTTTTCTGATAGATCCTCGCAGTCTAGATGTATATGACAGGGACTTACACTGCTAAGTCTGGCACTTAGGTGCCTGAATACTTTTACAGATCCTACCCTTTGCTACCTCTAGACTTGCACAAAGATGCACTTTGGACTGCGTGGAACACTCAGAATCTTAACACACACAAAAGCAGCTGGGCACCTGCTTAGTGAATGAATCTAATGGGCAAAACCATATTCCACAAATGGTATAGAGAGAGTGAAGCTACTATTCCAATTCAAGCTACTTCAGCCCAAGCTTTGCAGCCCAGGGAAATCACCACTCAGACTCTGTGCTGTACCTCTTCCATGAGGCTTGAACACACCAGTAGGCAAGCTTTATCCATGCAAAGAGAATATGAAATACAGTAGAGTCAGGATCAGCAAGGGAAGTTTGGTTTAATGTAGATAAAAGTAAAATAGGAAGTTTCCATGGTTTTACACACACACACACACACACACACACACACACAGATATGTTCTTGTGTCTTTGAAAACTTTCTCCTTAATTTTTACCCAAATATTGAGTAATTTATTAGTAGAAACAATATAATATTATCTTAGATTTTGAAATCATTTCTCAATCTGAAATAGGGACAACCTTTTTTTTGGAAAACTAGACTGGATTCATTAAACACTGGTAATTTTAGCTCAGGTTAAAACAACTGAGCCCTTAAAGCAAGGGCATAGCATAAATCAACAAAGTAAGTTTCTAACAGAATTTGGCCTTGGGAAATGTTTCTACATATTCTTTCTGGATGATATTATTGTTTTTAGGGAGCTTATCTACTATCTAGCTGGGAATAACTATCTGCTTTAATGAAGTGCCTAAATATCGTAATAAACACACAGCTTGTATCAAAAGCATCAGATTTCCCCACACAATATTGGTGTGTGGTTTAATTAGATGAAAGGATTGTGGGAGAAGTTTGTGTGGATGATGATTTTTTTAATGGCAACCACAGATCAAAGTTCATAGATGCCAAATATACAACTTTCAAAATGAGTTCAAGTCCAGCTATTAATCATGGCTGCTGGGGGATTTGATGACAAAGATTATACTGCTGTAAAGGATACTGCTGTGCATCAGATTCTTGCAACTGTCATCAAATACTTTGCTATCCATTAACAGGTCAGGAAAGTTGTCCAGCCTTGACTGCAGGTACCTCTGTCGCTATATTTAGTCAGAAAGTCTATGCAACAGTGAATAATAGCTAATAACATTCTAGGCAGGGATTCTGAAGCTTTTTCACAGCATAGACCATATCCTGAACAGTGCCTCTTGGAACCATCTCCTCTCTGATATGTGACTGCAAAATATCTCCCTCCCATTCATAATCATATAGTATCTCTTGGGGCAGCTACAGCAACTGCTTGTATGGGAATGTAATGTTAGTGAAATATTTAATGTGTGTGTAGTGTCTTATAACATAACTGAATAACAGGAAACAACAAGGTGAGCCAGAACCATGTGACTTGCCAGCTCTCTCTGACCTACTAGTGGGTCACCACTGACTCTTAAACTACACTTTGAGCATTGCTAACCTATACACACCTGTAAACTGCTGCTGCTGTGTCATACAGAGTGTAAGAATAATGAACTTTAGAAATGGAGATAACCCCGAAACCAGTCAAAAACCCAAGATATCAGTGTTTCTGTTGATGAAAAAGCAGACGTGAATGGCACAATGTGATACAACAAATAAGATCCAAACCATAACCTCAGACTGGAATACTCATCAACCATTGGGAGAATTCAAATCTGGATCCAAACTTCACAGCTGTGGCCAGCTATAAAAGGAACTTGTCTATATAATAAGTTGAACCAAAACTCTACAACTGAACAGCCTGGAACAGTACATTAAAGGTAACATAAAAACATGATAGCACTCATAACATATAGCTTATATTAATAACAAACATATATTATATGTAATACAATAGGTTATAACAATATAGTCTGTAGCTAAAGCTATTACGCTTTATTTATACCTAGACTTTCATTTATCTACTCTTTATTTAAACATTTTTTTCACATGCTCTTAACTTTCTGAAAAACTCTCTTTTGCATATTAGGTCTCCACCTATAGGCAATTTTATCTTTCAGAAAGTTTGAGATACTCCATACATCCTTTTTTAATCCATAGTAAAGTGAAAATAAATGCTTTCTTAGATTAGCCCCCCTCCAGGCACATTTATTTCTTTATCACCATTCCAAAAATGGAAGAATTGTTTGGTGAAAAGGTCCAAGTTTGGTATATAACTAGTCATCACTGAGAAAGAACCTAAACCTTTGGGTACTATTGTTTTGAAGGGATCTGCTAAGATTTCTGAAGTCACTGCCATTTCCTGCATAACATTATTAGGGCTAATCCTGGCATATATTCACCTCTCACCTGGAGCATAAGAAGCCTCCCTCACTAGCACGTTCTTAAGGCACATCAGCTCCAGAGTATCTATTGTCTTAGCAGTGAGGCATTTGTTATTGTTTAAAATATCAAAAGTAATTACCCAGTAAGAGCTTCATTAAAGAGATGCTGCTGCTCTCTAAAGACAACCAAGTAGCCACACTGTTTTCAAGGAAGGCAACACACTTTAAAACGAAAATCCTCACCCAAATATCCAGTCAAACAGAGGTTAAAACAAAAATGCTCTTTCTAGCTCCCTGATGCTCACTGGGAGACTGATCCTGCACTTGCAGAAGTCAATAGAAAAGTTTTCATTGATTTGCATGGATAAGAGCATACTATAATGGCAGACCTCCAATTGAAGCAAATTTCTGATTTGAGAGCCCTCAAATAAATGCTTTCTTTCTAGTCTTTAGACTTAGAAAGGTCAACTGGGACATTCTTCTTTATGAGAAATATGTTATGCACTATAACAGGGAGAGGGTTTTTTTTCATGTTAGGTTAATGGAAAATATTGGCTTAGGAACAGAAAAAATGCCGTTTTTAAACTTTTCTTCTAAAAATAAAAAAGTAGTGAAATCTTACGTGGACAGTTCTCTGAAATGAGCTGTGAGTGCCACATCCATGGGCTATTATGTGGATAATCAATCCCTGTTTCAGTGGGAGCTAGATTTTGGTCTGAACACATCAGGGTTTTTTTTAAATGTGGCCGTGAAAGCTGTGTGTAGCATCCACCTAAGAAGCATTGCACCCCACATCTGGCCCAACGAATGCTCCTGCTGAATGCAATAAAACCATAACTGTAGCACGACTGAAGGCATGCAGCCACAGGAAGGAGCATCATTTTGGTTCACCAGCTCTGGAACCCCTAGAAAAACAACTGGTGTCATCCCCATTGAAGTCAGCGGCAAAAGCTCATTGGGGCCCAGATTTCACCTCACATGCATTAAGCTTATTCTTGTTCCTATACCACAGCATCCAAGTGAAACACTCTATCCTGGAGATAAACTAAGTTATTTGTAGGAACTCTTAGGTCATGTTATATCCCTCTCAACCATTCTTTGTTGCTTATCACTGTGGCTTGTGAGCTCCTCAGAGGGTGGGACTGTGACATATATTTAGACAGTGAAGCTATGTCTACACTACACTTATTTTTTTGGAAAAAGGTATGCAAATTGCACTCTGAAATTTGTATACCTTCTTCCAATTGGTTTTTTTTTTTTTGGAAGAAGCTTTTCTGAAATTTGGCCCATCTACACTGGGCCAAATTTCAGAAAAACCTCCTCTTTCGGAAGAGCCCTTCTTCCTCGTGAAATGAGGTTTACAGGGCTTCCGAAAGAGCGCACCTGCTCTTCAGCAAAATATGTCTGTAGTGTAGACATAGCCTGAGTCTAAATAAATGTCACCATCATGGGTGCTACCACAGTTTAAAAAAAAAAAAAAAAAAAAAACCCTTCTTTTTAAAAAAATGTGTATGCTACAATCCTTAGCACCTGTTTGCCAGTCTGCCCCCATTCTTCCAACAGCCTCCTGCAGGGGAAGTAAAGTCCAGCTGTTTGTGTTAAAGCAGTGTATAATTTCTAATTGTTAAATAAAGTCATAAAGAGAAAAATTCACGTAGGTGTGCAGCCACTAGAATGTTTCATGTGCATTCTAATGAACTGTAGGATGTCAAACATTTCACAGATATTATCTAATTAATTGCTGTAACCCTTTTGGGTGGTGGGTATGGCTTGCCCTCCATAGAAATTCAAAATAGAGACTACGGCCAATATTTGTCAAGTGTTAAGTGTATATAATTAAGCACTGAAGTGCTTCATTTTAGGTTCTTAGCTTTGAAAGTTTCTGCCCATTGCTTGCTAAAGCCTACAGAAGGGAGTCTGTGTCCAAGATTGGATTAGTCCCTTCTAAAATTCTCAAAGCTGAGTAAATGACATATGGAGTGGAAGTAATAAAGATATTTAGACACTTTATTAATCCTACCCTTAGAAGTCTAAGTCTAATTTTCTCAAGTGACTTAGGCACCTAAGAAGCTAAATTGCATTGAAAGATAATGGAATTTCAGTCATTTGGGCCCAGATCCCAAAAAAGCATTGGCGTCTCCTAACTTCCACTGATTTCAGTAGAGGCAAGGCAGGTGAGATAATGTCTTTGATTGGACCAACTACCTTGGGTGAATGAGACAAACTTTCAAGCTTATACAGAACTCTTCTTCAAGTTCATGTAAGCTTGTCTCTCTCACCCAAGGTAGTTGGTCCAATCAAAGATATTACCTCACCTACCTTGTCTCTCTAATACCCTGGGACCCACTGCTACAGCAAAGCTACATGCATTGATTTCGATGGAAGTTAGAAGCCTGAATACCTTTGTGGATCTGGGCCTTATGTGCTTTTTAAAAGTTTATCCCTTGTTTAGGCCCCTAAACCACATGGCCACTCTTGGTAGCCAAAGGTCATGCTAGTGTTCGAAGCAATAGCTGGCTCAGCTGCAGGCTATTAGCTGATAGGAAGCTTATTCCAGCATCATCTGTAGTAGCCTGGGAAGTTCTGACCCCAACAGCTGTGAACTTGATCTGATGGCTTCCCAGATCTCAAAAGACTGATGGATGGGAGGGAGCTGTGACTAACCTTTGATCAGTGACAAGTTTTCAACCTGACTGGTCAGTTTGCATAGGATTATGTGTTACCAATGCTATCTTTTCAAGGACTGAGCTAGAAACTTCCTTTTATATTAAGGTCTTCAGTCTTTCTCATATCAAGTGGGCACATTCAGAATAGCTTGAAGGCATCTCAAATCTCCTTGCAAGGAAAATGGCATGCTAGCAGGATTTTAAGTTTTCAGTTGTCAGACTCTACGGGTTCAGAGAGCACTGGCCCAAGCTACTTCTAAAGGTACTTCTATACCAAAGTGCAAACAAAAGCTGATCACACAAGATTTCATTCTGATTGGTTCATTTCCTTGTCATTGTGTTCATCAGTTTAATTACATTGATAAAAAGTATTTAAATCAAGATGTGGGGATTTTATCCACTAGTCACTCAATGAGAGTCTCAATGAACACTTGTTAAAAGAGTATGTCAACTCAGCATGGCATGATAATATTTTGAATCACTGGCATGAACTGATTAATGTGTCTGAAAACAAAGCAGAACAAGTATGTTGATATAACGCTGAACAGATTAAATAAACTACCATATAGCCAACTTTGTGACACATATATAAAAAAATTGTACCTGAGCCTTCATGTGAATACATTCAGAGCCCAACTTGCAAGCCAATACATTTTGTCAACAAAGTATAAAAGGCAGCCTAAAAACACAAGCAATTCTCCCTCAATTACACTTATTTAACTGAAATCCATATTTGGATTCCGAACTGAACCTGAATGATCTTACTATAAAAGTCTGAGAGAATATTCAGAAGAGCAGAATGACAAAAAAAATCGTTTAATATCCAAGTTGCTACATAAATCAGTTTACTCTGCAGCATTTTTTTAAAAAAGTCTGCACTCTCCTATAACAACAAGTGTATTTAGGTCCACTATAATTGCATACAAACTTTAATATGATTTATGAAATCTCAAGGCTCCTTTCTGTTGATGAAAGATGTTTCCACTGATGAATAGCTCAAAGTATATATTTACTAAAATTAACTCCAGCATCATGAGTGTGAAACCACTCCTCCCTCCTCTAGTTAAATTTAAAAACATGGGGATTGGTTCTGTAGTTCTTAGAGGGGAAATATTATTATTATAATCTTTAGACTTTTCCAGCCACTTACCACCAAATCTTGCCCCACAGATGACTGAATTCTTCAGGCCTGATTCTGTTTCATCTTGTGTTGTCATTTGTAGATCCCTGCAAATCTATGGATATCTGCTTTAGATCCACAGGTATTCACATCCATGGACATGGATGACGATATCCACAGCTGATGTGGATGCAGATATCCATGGACTGTTTTTGCAGATGCACACACGGATTCAGATACTAAGTTTGTATCTGTGCAGGGCTCTAGCATTTGCAACAATACTGAAGTGCACGTAAAACATCACCCCTCTGATTTGGTAGTGTGTTGTACTCACTTTGCATTGATTACTCATCTGGTACAAAATGGCACTATCATGCACAAAAGTATTTTCAAATGTGTTTGTTTGCATGCCTGTCAATTAGCAGCATGGTACAACCATTTGGTTATGCTCATTCTTAAAGATTTTGAAATCAATGTATTCTGGCAGCTAAAATACCAAAAGCAAATTTAGTGGCCGAAGTGAGAGTGCAGAGAGAAATTCTACAGGGTACTAAAGCTTTCACTGCAGCACTTGGTAGCAGGCAAGTGTTAATTTCCTAGATTTGGTTGATGAAGAGACCATCCCATCACCACATCTTTTGGAATACATTCAGGTATGCTGCGTTAACAGGGGTCTGTCACTAACTAGTCAGCCTGGCAAGCCACTCATGCTTGTGTTCCAAAATAAAAACCTCTCTGTTCTGCTATCACTATTAGAATCTTCATGTGCTCAACATTTGTCATGCCCTTCACCTTCACATGATAAGGGCCCTACAGCAGCTAGTTAAATTTAAACACTCAAGAAAGGTCTGCTATTTGAATGCTCCCAGACTTGTTGTCTAAGTCCATGCATGTTAGGGCTCAACCAATGGTAAGTTCCTTTGGTTTTATTGAAGTTGTAGACAAAATGTCCCCGAAACCCTTACGTTTCCAAAAAAGTATTTAGATACACACTTTAATATAATTTCTGTGACATTTTCATAAAATACAGATATATAATTATAGATATAATGCATATATGGCATTTACTGTATTGATAAAAAGCTAGTCTTTGCTATGACACACCAATAACTATTTACAATATGAATAGAAGTTTAAGGAAGAAATGTTTCAAGCAATATTGTGAGATTATAAAATAAAAATAACTTGAAGAAAAAGCAACCATTTTAAATGGTACTGAAAAATTCCCAAATTACAAAACAAATATCTCCACATATGTGCATGCATGCGTTCATGCACACATTACAATGCAATGAAAATATTACCTCCACTCATACACACATAATCCTGTAATCCTTATTACAGGAGTTTTCCCACTAACGTCTTGCAGGATTCCACACACCTTCCCCACAGCCCCATTAAGATGGCACACACTGTATGCAGAATTCTCTTGCTTATCCCTTTCAAACATAAAGCATGTAGAGCTTAACATTAAAGCTTTGCATAATGGCAGGATTACATCAAACATACTGTACTTTTCTTAGGCCAGGGATTGTTGGCCGCAAATATCTTGCAAATTAATTTGTCAAGATCTGTTGAATTAGCACTTATTGAAGATCTGTCCCTTGATGACTGTATTTTCAAGGCATTTTACAAAGGGGCATTTCCGTATTTTAGTTGAACCTTAAAGAAAAAGGATAGCTAGGGTGAGGTGGGAGAAAAAAAAAAAAAACACGTTATACTGCTGGTATTCCATTAGGGGATCTATCTGAAAGGACATGGACAAGTTGAATTCCAGATCTACAGATGGGCTTACACCAACCCCCAAAAGCTATTCTATATAAGGGATGTATATGGCCCCCCATTAACATAGTATCAGAGTGCCTTAGCCTTTAACGTGTTTCTCCTCACAATGCCCCAGTGAGATAGGGAAGTGCTATTATCCCATTTTACAGATGGGAAACTGAAGCATAGAGCACCTAAGGGCTGGATTTTAATATTTATTTCGGTACCTAGTAGATTTTCTAAAGCACCTGTTAGGTACAAGATCCTTTTGAAAATCCCACTACACATCTTTAAAATCTGGCCCTATGTGACCTGCCCATGGTTACATAGATTGTCTGTTGCTAGGGAGGGATTTGAACTCAGGACTCCCCAGTCTTAAAAGGTGAGCAGCCACATTATTGTTTGCTAGAAAGCAAAAAGTGGCTCTGAGAAATGCAATGAGCTACTTTTACTGAAATCTAAAACCATACTACTAAGGGCTTTGTTTTCATTGACACTATGTCTTGATACACTGCTCTGGCCATAAAAGGTCTTTAAATTACATTTGCACATGCTTTAAGGTGATTTTATACGACCAGAGTAGTCGCACAGGAGTCTTACTGGCAAAAGAATGAGGCTGCCAATCATAAAAGATTCAGATATTTTCTATAGTTCGTAAGATCTAAAATCCGAAAGGTGTATAGATAAGAATGGTTCTCCAAACATGCAGCTGGGCAGCCATATTGACTGTGACTGAGCTGCACGGGTGTAACTAAGGGCAAAAGTTTGCCAGTAATCTTCCTTTTGTGAGATAAATGCACCACACTTCACTGTGAACCTTGCTACGAATTGATTTAGAACTCTGGAACTTACAGACAAGCTGAAAGCAACTAAGGAAAATGAACTGTTCAAACTGCATAGAGCAGAGTGAGAAACAAAGCAGTAGTGACAGAAAAGAACAAGAAAGAAAGAAAGAAAGAAAGAAAGAAGACTCCCACTGGGATGGAAATAATAGGCTGAAGTGCCATGCTAAAAACCTTTAGCATGGTACTATGGAGGTTGTCTATAACCATCCAGTTCCTCATGGTTACGTAGGCATCTTCTCCCATTGCACTCTACTCCGAGTGGCACCCATGCAATTGAGAGCAGAATTTTGGTCACCTGTCTAAATTGGGCTTAAGTATCAGCACAGATAACTCTTTTGTTAGGATTCTAGGACGGGAAGAAAATTTGTTCACAAGAGAGATAAAATTGATAATGGAATTTCTCAGCCTCTTACCGTAACTCAATGCACAATATTTTAAAATATTTTAATCTGCATTTTCTTTTTAAACGAGCACATAAATATTTGTTAAAATATTCTATTCTCCAGAAAAAACATTTAAAATGGAAAATTTATGGAAAAATGTATCAAGTCTCTCCCCTTGGCAAAAATGAATCTCTCACCACATTCACTATGCACAGAGGACTAAGACAAGCTGATCTTCCCATTGCTTCTTTTAAATTACTCTTATCACCACAATTTGAGTTTGCACTTTGTGTTTTTTAAATGATGGGACAATAACAGGTGAATCTAGACTAACACTGAAATATCCTAATATGAATGTCACGTTGCCAACAGGCTAGAAACAGCATAGCATGAGAAGGAAAGCTATTATTTCCATTTACGTGGTAGATAATCTATAGTTGATCTCCTACTTTAGGCTGGAGTCTGCATTCTTAACACCTGACACCCAAATAAGTATTGTATCTCTTATAACAGAGAAGAACATTGTATTGTCTTTGCTGCATCAGCTCAGCACCACATGAACACTGCAGGGAAATGTACTAGTTCTGTAGGAAATGTGTTTTGTTTGTCTTGTTTAATTCAGACCCAAGTGTCATTTCATTCTTTAAAGGGGTTTGAAAGGGGGAGGGTAGAAGGGGAGGGGAGGAAGTCCTGCTTAATTTGTTGCATATGTTCCAATGTTTTACACAACTAAGTGTACTATACCAGAAAACTAAATGGCCTATGCCACAACAAACTCAGCAGAACTGAAAACAGAAAACAAACGGGCCACAAGCAAGACAAAAGATTCAGTGAAATTTCCTCTCATATTATATATACACTTTACAAGCTAGGTTGTGTCCTTTAATATTCCAAGAGAAATACATTGTAGACACCAAACATACTGTAGTTTTCCTTAAGAGGCTTCATCAAACCATATGTGCAGACACTTGAGATGATGACAGTGTTAAGCTTCCTAGGGTCCTAGAGTCAAAGAAATTCTGCTGCCCCCCACTGCTAAGTAAGTGAACTCCTTCCACAGGGGGCAACATCTGCCGATCAGTCATGGTTCCACTTGGTGAGGACCCCAAGAAACTTCCTTGGGAAGAAACAATTTTCTCAGGGCTGGCAGCCAGTTTGGGGGATGTGGAGAAGTTATATCCATACAAAGCACAGGGACTGTGTAGTCTAAAAGTATTGTATGAGCCTTGGTGGGTTTGATTAGTGGTGAAGGCATTGCTTGATGGGGATGGCATGATGTACTGAAGCTGTGGAGACATCCCTGAAATCTGCATAGATAAACCCGTCTGTGGGCAGCTGAATGCATCACCATCATTGCCTGTCATTGACATGTTCACAGTTGTGCTACTTGACACACCCACATAAGAGGGAGTCCTTGGGGGTGCAAAGGTCTCACTGGTTTGGTTGGTGAGCCTGTTGTAGGTTTCAGCCAGAGAAGTGCTGTATCTGTTAAGGGTTAAGCCTGAACGGGCACAAGCTGTATAATCAGCTGGAGCAAGGCTACAGAGCTGGCTAGTGTTGGGACCCAGGTGGAAGGCAGGAGAAGAGCAAGGGGACCCAGGTAAGAGGTGAGGGTGGGTAGATGGAACTCCATTGCCAGATCCCTGGAGTAAAGCAGAGGAGCCTGCATTTCCTGGAAGAGAATGTTAAAACATAAGTAGCATTCAGGAAAAGGTTAACAACTTAAACTGTGTTTGATCAGCAATTAAAATCTGCCCTTGCCTGGCACTAATCCCTGACATGATCCGTTTGGTACAAAGATTTTTTTATAAATGTAACAAATATTATCCCTTCACAATACACTAACTACATCTGGAGTACAGTGGGACTGTACAACCAAGATTCCATCGAGATTTGTTCGCCTATCGCATAGTTTACTTTTATTTCAGTAGACACTGGAAGCAAATTGTCAGAGCCTAGCACATAGCATTGCAATCTTTAACTCAGAAGGTATCTTAATTCAAAATTATGAACACTAGAAAAATTCACCCTGGATTATTTATAACTGGCCTGCCCTTTGGAGTGCATTTATAACCTCGGGCTCAGTGTGTGTTACACATTCCCCTCTGTGACTGATCAACAGACGACAGAGGAGTCTGCTACAGCTAAAGAACTAGCCCATTAGCTCAAGCTGTAGAGCTCCAAAGTTGAAATAACTCCATGAAAATCAAAGCAGAATACTATGAGGTATTGCCTCACTCTTAAATCCTAATCGTACAGCTACATATCAGTCTGTAATGTACAATTTGTTATAATAAGAAAGTCTGTGTTATTTCTAAACCAGATACTTGAAGAGCACAGGTGGGGGAATGAGTTGCAAAAAAATGTACTAGTTAATACAACCCAAGAGAGCACTCCAGACTATCTTCCTAGCTGCAAGAGAGAGTCCTGTTCTCACTGGGTAGCTCTCCCTCAGAAATGGCGGTATAAAGCTGACTTGGGCTTTCTGTAATTACCTAAGCCAATGGCTCTTAGAGAGAGAAATCTACAACTCTTCCCCACTCAAGAGTCAGATATGACAACTGGATAGTTTGAGAGTGACGTGAAAAGACATAAATCTATTTTCCCCAATGGTTTCTCAAGACAGATATATGAATAAAAATATCAGTTTACCAGTAAACTTTGTCTGCCTCCTTTTGTTCTGCCCACATTCCACAGCATCAACTACCATTGGGCACTATGAGACGCTAAAATTCCAACCTAAAATGTACCTATTTTCTTTCTTTCGGGTTGTGTCAACGTGCCCCCAATGTGGAGACAAGGTCTTACAGTCAGGATACTATACAGGAAAAGGATACGCCTCAGCTCTGTAGCGGAGCACCAGGCCAGGAGACTGAGAGGTATATTAGAGCTAAAATGTTGCCAGAAACCTGGTGTTTGTTCTGACCATCTGTGAACAGCTATTGGCACTTCCACAGCCTGGATGATCCCCAGAGAAGGGAAGGGAAGGGATCTAGACCTGTGAGGAATCATGTGTGGGAGGTAGGAAGTTTATTGATATGAGCACGTTGGTCTCAAAACAGCACTGTTATTTAAATGTCAATAGATAGGCTTCATCTGCCTCCTGGATAGATCAGCCTTGTAGGTAAGCAGCATAAACTGCTTTTGGGGAGTTATGTACTCAAGTATCTGGATAGTATGAAGTCAGCTTTCTATTGCAAGCTCTCTCTCTCTCTCTCACACACACACGCGCACACGCGCCTCTTGCAGGGACTCAGCCAGCCTGCCTGAAGTTTCACATGTAGGATATTATGCTAGCTTAGAGCTATTCTGGAAAGTCTGAGGCAAATAAAGCTGTGTGTTTTGGAAGGATGACGATTTTTAAAAAAGGAAGATGATTTCACTTCTTGAACACTTTCCTGGCCTTTTTTGGCTTTTTGTAACTCAAAATGGCTTGGCACGGAAAATCCAATTTTGTGTTTGGCCATAGCAAGGGTTGGTGCCTGGGACTGTGTTTTTTTTAGGCAGTGGAAGAGGAAAGAGGGTAGTTATTAAAAGAGATTTCTATGTATCCTAAAGGCACTGAGTATTTATTAACGTGTCCCGATACGGATGAGACTGTCACAAAGGTTAGGGGAGGAGGCACAACTGCAGTTAGGCAAGCACATGGTATGTGTGGGCATGCATCAAAAGGAGCAGAAGAGATATCTGGTTAGGGCGGGGAGGGACCAGACACACACTTGAACACAAAGAGAGACAGGGTTACCAGATGGCTTCAAAAAAAATACAGGACACACTTGATCTCAGATGGGGGGGGACTGACTGGGAAGGGAGCGGGGGGTGTGGGGGGAACCGGCTGGCAGGAAGCATGGCTGGCCAGGAGGGGGGTTGGGGGGAGCAGGGTTGGCCGGGGAGATCGGGGGGGGGGGGGAGGGAAAGAGAACCGGCCGGCAGGAAGTAGGGCTGGCCGGGAGGGGGTTGGGGGGAGTGGGGCTGGCCAGGGGGAGGGAAGCGGGGGGGAGAAAAATCAGCCGGCAGGCAGCGGGACTGACCTGGGCGTACGCAGATCCCAGGGTGCTGCCTATCCCATGCACGGTCCCGGCAAAGCACAAGCGAGTCCGGCCCCGGGGATTCCATCCTGCCCCGGCTCCGCCCCCGCCCCCCCACATAGTTGTGTACTGCCTGACTGGTAGACACACTCACACAGTGTGAGTGTGTCTACCAGCCAGGCAGTACGCAACTACATACTGATACTCATGATAATAAAACTAACTAATTAGAAAATACCAAACATTTATATGTCCGGTATTTTCTCAATTTGTTTCCCAGACAGAAACCTCAAATTCTGGACTGTCCGGTTCAAAACTGGACACCTGGCAACCCTAAAGAGAGATGGTTTGGGGAGGGAGAGGTGGCCTAGGCCCAGAGAGTGATCCAAAAATTGCTGCCTCTGCCCAAGAAGTTCCATTTTTATAGGCCCCCTCCTCTACATAGCTCTCTCCACTATGGGGAAAGCAGGAGACAGGAAACCATAAAAGGGGTGTGACCTAGATAGCAGGCCAGAGAAAGCCACATGGAGAAAGGCCATCTCTAGCTCTTTGCAAAATCTTCTGAAGTCGCTAAGCAATTTTTCAGAATTTGTGGAGTTTCTCCAAGGGAAAGTTAGTGTTAAATTTGCCAATATCTGTGAAATACTTCAGCACCCTCCCCCCCAGCCCACCCACACTTTTTAAAGAAAACTCAAAATGTGTGCAAAGAGAGAGTCTGGAACTACATAGTAAAAGTCATCTATAAACGAACTCTGTCCCTGCATCTCTGCCCAAGAGCGGACAAAGACCAAGAGACCATCTGTCCCTAATAATTCACATCTTCAGCCATGTTCATAGCATTAAAACCAAAAACTGACTTAACTTGATCACCTTTCTCCTGTATAAAATCTAAACAGCCACTGCAGCGGCATTTAAACCGAAATACTCTCACTTATACTACCCTATCATAAGCTACTCCTGCCAACTTTTAAATTAATGCCCTTATGCAGTCATTGGAGTCATCTTTCTACTTCTTTTCTCCAAAGGGCACCAATCTTTGGCAATTCTTAAAACATATGGAATTTCAAATGCAAGTGCTATGGTACTCTAATATACAGTTATGAACTTCAACAGGACTGAACCAAAAGACTGACAATGTATGCAGCAAAATGTCTGAGTAAATCTGAACACATGCATAGATTCCACTCAAGATCATCTCATCTGAAGAAGTGGGTTTTGCCCACGAAAGCTCATGATACTACATATTTTTGTTAGTGTCTAAAGTGCCTTAGGACTACTAGTTTTTAAAGATACAGACTAAACACAGCTGTCCCTCTGAGACTTCTATACGTAGCATAGATATACAGAGTAGACAGACACAGATTAGGGCCTTTAGATTTGCTATCAAAACCTCATTTAGCAAGAGCTCTTTACAAGAATATTTCAATTTTAAAAGTAAGGTGTAACAGTTGCACAAGAGACAAAGTGGAATGGAGCAAAATTACAATATTTAGGTGTTCTTTACTATGCGCTTCCATATTTATTTTAAGTGTAGTCTTTAATTTGAAATTTCTGGCTAACATCTGTGGATTTGAGGGAATCACAGTGCTTCTCTTGGGGCTCCCTATTTCTTAAAATATTCCTAGCTTCAGTTCCAGCTTAGCGAAAGTTTGTTGTTATTGTTGGGTTGTTGTTTTTTTTTTGGGGGGGGGGGGTAATTGGTTGAGTTTTGTGTGCTTAGTAATACACATATTAGTCTGGATTAATGAATTTTGGAATTTCAAAGACTTAATCCTTGGTGAATTGTTCCAGTTAATGCATAGATGTGTCAGTCATAAAATATGAATACTTTTTATGATTACTGGCCTAATGTTTTAGAATAGCAAATTTACTGAACCATTCTGTACTGGATTTTCAATGCTACAATAATAGACCACTTTTGCCCTATTCACTGCAAACCTGGTTAACTTATCTTATTTGTATCTCTGAATATAAAAAAAACATTATCTCCATTTGGAACTATGCTTAGTTTTTCTGTAAATGATTCACAGGTAGCTTTTCATATGAAGTGGTAGTGCAATTCTATCTTTAGACATTTCATTCTTTGAAGACTGCATATAAGATTATTACCTTGTTTGGGGAGCCCAGGTATATCTTCAAATGTAAGTGTCCTCAGTGAAGGTCTCCAGAATGCATAGGACTCCACTAAAGCTTCCAGTCCCATTCTAAATAGAAAAAAAACACCACTATGTGAAAAGAGTTATCTATATTTGGCCTGTCACTTTTTGTAGCTAGTTTATCACTCAGTCTCACACACACTGTATGTTTCAGGAAAAAAAAATAATTTTAGAACAATGTTTCTCACACTCTGGTCTATGGACCACCACTGATCTGTAGTGAAAATGCTGGTGGTCGCAGAGAGCTAGTTGGTCCCATGGTGCTTGCTCTTCTTGTTTCCAGATGCTAAATCACTTTTTAAAAAAACTGCTAGCAAGTACCTTTAATAATTTTGTAGTAGGGATTTTCCACATAAGTCTGATTGCCAAAAGGACAATCTGCCATATTACATTAGAAGGAAAACAATCCATAAAATAACTTCTATTAATATGTGATTCAACATTCTCCTTGACTTAGAAAATTGTGCTTATAAGATGGGTGACTCATGGATGGGCTGCTCTTTTTGAAACTGTTACAGGGCACTATAGGGCAAAAATATCTTTAGAAAATAGCTTCAATGGTTTTCTCTCTGAAGTTTTAAAATAACAAACAGAAATAACTGTCTAACCAGACATCTCACTGGATGTTCTACATAAATTTATCCAAATCTACTTGCTCTTCTACCTATATACAAGTAAAGGTCATTCTTTTAGTGCCATGAATTCACAAACAAAGCTACTGAGTATAAAGCATGTGGGTACAATTTTGTTGCTACTTTTGGTTGCTGCACTCCTAAAGCTTGTTAAGTGTCAACATCTGGCCCACAGCACAAACAAATGCTTGCCTTTGAACAGCAGCACTTGGTAAATTGGAAATATGCAAATAGTCCGATTTGAGGCTATCCCCATTCTCTTCTGATATTGCTTTTTTTTCATGCAGCCATTCCAGTAGGATCACAGATATGGTGCAGGAAATTTATAAAGTATTTATTAGCTGAACCTGGACTAAAACATAGCTTCGTTTTCTAGCGTAATGGTGGCTTTTCACTTCGAGTTAAAGCAGAGATAAAAGCCACCTCCTGGAGGAGTGTAGCCAAGGTGATAATTTATACAAGATGCCTTCGAACAATTTCCACGTTTTATCACCACCCTAATTTATGCTATTAAATGGCCAAGTTTATTTAACCAAACAGTTATGTTTTTCCTGAAGTATTTAAAGAATAGAAATTTTGGTACCTCCCTGAGTAAAAGATTTTTATAGGGTCAAACCTAAGGCCTAACTGAAGAATGAAGCTATTCTCAGCGCATAAATTGTGTTTCGCTTTGCAAACATACAGAGGGTACTTTTAAAGGGCACTGCTACTGATATAAAGCAGCCTGTGACACTGTAAATGATCTGAAAGGAAATATTTTTAATTAAATAGAATTGCTTTATGTTGTGTTACAGGGCAAGGATGCTGCAGTAAAATATATAATTAAAAGGCACCAAAAGGAAAATGAAATACCTAGATACTATAGTATTTTTAACTTTTGATAGGGACTATAATGCCTACGTAGAAGACATATTACAGAATTCTGTAGAAAATAAAACCTTTACATTTAGACTCTTCAAAGAAAAAAAAAAACTTACTGCAAAAGCTTCTCTCTCTCGCTAACAGAAGTTAATCCAATAAAATATATGATCTCTCACCTTATTTCGCTAATATCCTAAGACCAACATGGCTAACACAACACCACAAACATGAGTTCACAACTGGCATACAGGCACAACTCCCTTCTGCCAACAGCGTGGTGCCTGACTCAGGACGAGGGGTGAAAGTAACTTAAATTTCTTATAGGTACTATTGTATTGCTCACCCTTGAGGGGGTGGGGAGATGCGCTCAGGGCAGGACGTGGGGGGGGTGCAACATGACAATACCTGTCAGAAATTTAATTGTGGAGTGGAGTGCAGGGGGCTTAGGGCAGGGAATTGGGAGCGTATATGGGGGCTCAGGGCAAGAGGTGGGAGTGCAGGAGTCAGGGCTGGAGGGGTGAGATGGGTGCAGGAGTAAGGGTTGGGGGCTGTGAGGAGGGGCTCAGGGCAGAAGGTTGGGATGTGTGTGTGGAGGGGCACAGGTACTGGGAGCATGGGAAGGGGCAACGGCATACTTTAGGTGTTGATGCCACCCCCTGATTTATACCAATGCTGCTTGGTGTTCACTCTTCCCCTTTGTCACTGTCAGGGAGTGAAAGGTAAACACACAGCATGGGTCACTCGCTCCTCTGTCCTTCCCTGCACCAGCCAGGAGTGAGAGGAATTCAGAGACGCTGTGTGCTGTCCTCTTGCTCCCTGACCTTGACAAGGGGCACAACAAGCAGCATCAGTAGGAATGGCGGGGGGGGGCTCAGCCCACTCCCTGTCTAAAGGGTGCCTGGTGGTGGAGCTTGGGGCTGGGACAGTCCCCAGACTGGTGTGGGGCAGCCCCCCGCAGCCCCTTTCGCCTGCCTGCTGCTTAGCACGGCCACCTGCAGGAGAACCCTGGGAGCTGGGCTGGGAGCAGGCCCCACCTCTACCTGCTGCAGAGCACGCCAGCTGGCTCTTAGGGGAGAAGCACACTGGGGCACACCGCCTTTCTTTCACCTCTGCTCAGGACTGAGTTTGGCCAGTTGAGTCTAATCAGGAAAACACTTCATCCTTGACAGCAGCAAATGCTCAGTGTGAAAGTCTACGATTCTTTCTGCTGGATTCCTATCAGCCATCTCTCTCCTTCTATTTCTAGTATTTATTATCTGTATTACCATAGCACCTAGAATCTCTACTCATGGACCAGAACTCCACAGTGCTAGGTGCTTTAAAGTTCATCTCCTTCTCTCCCAGCATCATGCATTTAAAAGAAAAACTAATTTACCCTCCAAAAGTGAATCTGAGCTCTTCTGCAATTTGATGTGAGCCTAAAATGATCTCTAATACTTCACCCTTCTACTAAAATAGAAGCTCAATAAACTGGCAGGCACACACTGAACATCTTCACTGACAGAGTTTGTTCTCTTCTCAGGAAGGTCAGGTCATAAATATGCAGTGGTAGAAAACAGAACGCAAAGTGGTCCCTGAAATTATTGCATCCTGTGTAATACAACTAAATGCTTCCTTTTTCCAGGGACGGGGTTAGTATGCAATTCACAAAAGAATCACCATTCAAGCAGTGGGCAAGTTTTCTTTTCATTTTCTATATCCGTAAGTTGTGGTGTATATTAATATTAAACAGTGAATCTTCAAGGTTGTGTACTAATTGTTACGTGCCCAACATTTAGGTTTAATTCAATAACTTTAGGACTAGCACTGTGACACCTGGTTCTTACAAGCTTGAAAAGTCTGCTGGCATGTAGTATCTATTCTTTAAAGCCTTTAACAAATTAATTTTGTCATTGTAGACAAACTCATTTTTCCAAAGCTTACCTGTTACGTCCAGAATCTCTAAATCCTTTGGCAAATGGATTCCTATCAATCTTTAATCGAGTGATCTGGAAAAATAGAAGAAAATGATAGCAAAACTTTTACCAATTCAGTGTAAGTGATATGCACAGCAAATTACCCTCCAAACCTTAACTAGCATCATAGGTGCTGGAACTAGAGTTGTCGTGGAGAGCAGGGTGCTGCCACACCCCATATCTTGACATGGTTTCCATTATATACAAAGTTTACAGTTTTGTTCAATGGCTGTCAGCACCCTCACTATAAAAATTGTTCCAGAACCCCTGGCTGTCATTAAAATTTTCAGTTTTAATTCTGGTTAAGAACAATAACAATTCAAGTGGCTCTTTCCTCCCATTTGCAGGTTGAATGTGTATTTTCTTTTTAACACAGTTAAGACCTAATTCTGTTGATCATGCTCTACCATATATCCAGGGAAGTCAGTGGTTATTTATTTTACACTAAGGCTGGTAGAGATTCTTGAAAGAAATTGTCTGGAAAATGTTGCTCCTTCAACTAAGACAGTGCATAGCCTCCTGGTTTGCAACAATTACATAAAATATATACAGACAGAAAAGTAGATGCTGAATGACAGAGATTTGTTGGGCTATTATGCTCACATGCACGTAACATAAACAAATAGAACACAAGAAAATACTTGTAATTTCTTTAAATCAACCAAAGAGTTACTAAATAATGACAGCCCATTAGTCAGTTGCCTCTTCCACTTTAAATTTATATTGCATCATTAAATCATTTTGCTTTCTATGTTCTGAAAACAAGTAGGAAATTAATAAGCACAGACTTCATATTATACATACACACACAAAAACATAACTGTGCTAAATTATTTGGAATGAATCAAATAGTGCTATATTAAATATGATGTCATTGTGTGCTACACTTAGACAAAGTGTACAGTGCAGATGACTAGAAGTCAGGCAATCTGGTTTTTAATTTTGTCTTTGTAGCTGAATGCATGAACTTGAATAAATGGTTTGTGGGCCAATCCTGCTTCTTTAGAAGTTAAGGATAGTTATTACTTACTAAATTAAAAACTAATTTCGCCTTTTATAAATTGGGGCTAACAATACTTGACTAACTTTGGAAAGTGTTTTGAAATCAATGCGTCTTAAGTACCTATGGGGTTTTCACAACCACCCATGTACCTATCTTCATTTTTAGGCACCTAAATATCTTTAAAAATATGACCTTTAGGCTATGTCTACACTACTGCCCATATCAGCAAACTTATGTCACTTAGGGGAGTGAATATTATCTGTACAATTCTATGACAAGGGAGAGGTTCCCCCACCAACATAGCTTATATTGCTCCTGGAGGACGGGTTTTTGCTAATAAGAGAAGTCTCTCCCAACAGCATAAGGCATCTTCACTGGATGTGCTGCAATGGTACAGTTGTATTGGTACAGTGCGCCACCACAACACTGTATGTATAGAGCTGGCTTTAGTCTCTTTGACCCACATTAAACAAATGCCTTCTTATTGTGGTGAAATAAAAGATTCTCCTTTTCTTCTCTGGCATACGCTGAAAAGCCAGTAAAATATTAACAAGAAAGCCAAAGTTACCTGTTGATTCTGGTATGCTGTTACAGTGGTGAAAACAGTTTCAGGGAAAGAAAATGCTTTGACGCCTTCCCCTGAAGGAATTGGCTTGACCGGGGACAGATCATCTCCACAGTCTTTACGAATGACATGGACACGTGGCTGGTATTTATGCATAGAATGAAGTATAATCTATACCAACAGAAACAAAGAAAAGGTAACATTTATTAGAAAGAGTGCCCTGCTGTTTCAACGCTGATAGAATTCGGGGAAAGATTATGGCATGTATCGCTTATGCAATCTCCCGGAAATTAAATTTTTTATAGCTGATGATGGGTCTCATTACAGTAATCTATTCACTATGCATATATAATACTGCCATTCTTAAGCGTTCAACATTCATGAGTGTGGAACACAAAAAAATAATTAGATTGGTTTAAAATGCATGAAAGAAATGCTGGCCTTTCTGAAGTCAACAGGAATTGTCCCATAGGCATATTGTGAAATCCAGTCTCTACTGAAGTCTTCTTTTTTTTTTTTTTTTTTTTTTTTTTTTAAACAAATCAGTTAGCTTTCTGGATTTTGAAACTTTAGGAAAATCTTGGAAATGCCGCATGTGCAGTGGTGGTGAATTTGGCTGTTAGTTTTTTGTGATTTTTTTTCTTTAAAAAAAAATCTTATGGTGAAATCCAGTCCCCACTGACATCTATGGGACAATTCCTACTGATTTCAGTGAGGCCAGCATTTCACCCATACATTACAAATGTATTTGTTGGAGTGGTTTTTAAATGAAAGCTGATATTCTCATGACTTCAAGAGCAGCAGCTTTAAGAAAACCTCCAAATATCACAATCACAAGTGTTGGCAACAATGTATTTACAGTACATAAACAGATACAAGGAACATTACTTATACAAAAATAATAAATATACACATGTCAATTTAAGAAAAAAGAACAATTCCAATTACTAAAGATTTAGGCCCCAATATTATAAAAATCTTATGAATATAAGTGCATCAAATTAAAGACATTGATAATCATTTGCAGAATTACTGTAGTATTTCTACATTTTGGAGAAGGCTTAAAACATACAAGATTTGTCCTTAAATTATATTCCATTTCATTAAAGGTAAACATACTTTTAACAGATTTCTTTTAAAAAAAATAGAAGCTTGGTAACTTTTAGAAGGTCTAATCAATGAATAAATCACCACTCCCATCGCTATTGGCTTGTTGAAGCTTTAACCAAAATACAAGAGCAACCTTTTTTAAATTTCCTACTTCTTTAGCAGCCACAGAATGCTTATGCAGTCAGGCATCACAACATGGAGCCTTTAACTTCACCCAGCCTGAATGATGCCAAATACCATGAAACCTCATTTATCCAAATGAAATGGGGGACATTACATTAGCTTGGATAAACAAGGGTTGGTTAAGCAGAGTACTTTTTAATGCATTTAGTCCTGGCTGGGGGACATGATCCTGTTTTGGATAAGCAAAGTTTCCAGATAATCAAGATTTCCATTATACTGCAATTGGGCTGTTTTGACATTGACATCAGAAGAGCTCCAGTAAATGACTTCAGACAGTGCCATATGGATGTTCTGATAGACGGCAACTTCCCCAGCTTCAATAGCCTCACATAGAGCAAAAAGCCAGAGACTGGCGTTGTTGAATTGAATGTTTAAATATCTCTTCCAACAATTTTTCCAGCGTGTTTCTGTTGGAAAAATCTCTATACAAAAAGAATTAGAAGGTAAATAAAGAACAGCAAAAGTCTGATCTTGCATTCTTTGCACACCCTAAATACTGGAAGATGTTAAGAGAGTAATAGGTACATTAGGAATGCAGAATCAAACTAAAATCACACACTGGAGCCCCAGATGCCCATTGCTTTGCATCTTGCCTAGTAATTTACACCAATGCAACTGAGTATAATTGTTTTTCTACTATTCTGATTTGGCAGAAGTTCCCCCGCTCCCATACGTATAACTTTGTACTGAATCAAATGACTACTCAAGATTCAGGATGATGATGAAGTGGACCCAAAACATTGCCAAGTTAAGAAGCAAAATAACTTAATCACACCTCTCCCTGGAAATGTTTTACCCTCTATTGTTGTTAGTAATGCCTATAATTACCATCATGGAGAGAGTAATGAAGCAAACTTTTTATGTTTTCAGTTTGCTTCTTCTGTGCATTTAATAGCAAGGAGTAGACTGACTCTACGCCATTTTCCCTGAAGAATCAGTCAGTTTCTCCTGTTTATGTGGGTCTTTTAAAAAGCCGGAAATATGCAAATGAAAAAAATGGCCAAATAATTGACATTATCTTTAACTTATTTACGTTGGCTGTATCCCTTTAAAAATTCATTACATAGCATAATCAGTCTCAGTGACACCCATCTTAGACCATCCAGTTATTTAAGATAATTCAGCTCAAACTGACATGCAGATCAGTACACTATTTGGGTTTAGCAAAATATTAGTTCAGATCCTATAGGTCCAGGCCATGGTCCACCCTGTGAATGGGAGTAAGGAAAACCAAGGCAACATGCCATTTCTGGGAGTATACAGAGAGAGAGGAAACAGGCTGTACTTCCGCAGTTGGGTGGGGGAAGCCAGGGAGAGGGAAGTGTAGTGGCCCTACAAGTGTTTCCAACAAGTGCTGCATCTGCACCCCAAGAAGTGCATGCTACAATGGAGATTGACTGGTAATAGTTTACTCCTTCGTCAGAGCAGGGGGTAGACTAGGAAGCTGGCACTTGATGGCATATATCACCTGTGCCAGCAATGCTCCTCTGCCATCTATATTGGCCAAACTGGACAGTCTCTGTGACAAAGGATAAATGGATGCAAGTCAGACATCAGAAATGGTAACACATAAATCTGGAGGGGAACATTTTTACCTGCCTAGTCACTCAACCATGGATTTAATAGTAGCCATTCTTCTACAAAGGAATTTCACTAACCAAGTACAGAGAGAGTCTGCAGAACTGGAATTCATCTACAGATTTGACACTTTTACCCTGAGTCTAAACAAAGACATTAACTGGTTGGTGCATTACAAAGCCAATTTTTCCTGCCTTTAACATCTGCATTTCCATATCACAAGCTATGTATGGGACACATCCAGCCCAATTAATTAGCCTCATTAACACAGGCCCTACAAATGACAGGTACTTATTTGAAGATATTTAGCTCAGAATAAGTTATATATGTTTCTGTTATTTGTTATTTCTACTCCAATTTATCTGATGAAGTGGGTTTTGCTCATGAAAGCTCATGATTCTATATATTTTGGTTAGTCTCCAAGGTGCCACAGGACCACTTATTGTTTTTAAAGTACAGACTAACACAGCTATCCCTCTGTGTCTTCAGTTCACATATGTAGTCTTTGTTCACATGGGACATTCACATGGAGGGCACCTGGGTCAGTAACATTTCCCTTAAAAACGTGTGAAGTTGACTTGGGTATTTTACCTATTTACTTAGTGTTTCTGATTAGTTGCGACGCAGCCTTCTGCCTGAATTACAGGTCGTTGCGAATTGTGACTAGCCCTGCTGTCAGTATCAGTAAGTTAGTACTGGTAAGGGCCCCAATTCATCTCACACTATTGTCACTCCAAGGAGGTCAGTGGAGTTATGTAACTGGGGAGTAGAACTGCTGAAACCAAGCTGAGGTTTCACCAAGCCATTCTGCCTGAACAGAATGAAAATAAACTTTGCCAGAACATAAAATCCACCAAATTATGGGTGGGACTAAAGAAGATTCAGACCTTAAATGTAAAAAATAATATTTGGGGAGGCTGTGTGGGCATGGCTGCTAGCTTTTTTATCTACTATCCCTCTTCTTCTCACCATACAGAGAAAAGTGGGTCCTTCCCATTTATGGGAAACATTTATTTTATTCATCACAAAATATGCAATAATTCCTTTTCTATTAGTGCTGGAGGCACCCATAGGCTGCATAGCCATTTCCATTCAGCATTCCATGCTACTCTGAAAGAATGAACCCATTAAATAGACACTTTTATACTTTCTGGTTTTGCCCTTTCTGGTAATGAGGAGTATTTGCAATTTACCAGATTTTAGAAATATGAATTTTGCAACCAATCTTCTATTGTCTTTTAAAAAGAAACCCTTACATTTCCATTTTTTGTTTTGTTTTGGGAGGGGAGAATATTGTGGTTCTGAATCAATTCAATGTGTTTTAGATCTCTGTAGAAGAATACTACTTGGCTAGCTTCCAAACTGAGACTTTAATAAATAAAGAGTGCTCCAGTAATTTTAAATTTCTCTATACCATGAATAAGAGTGTACTATAAAGGCTGGATTTCAGCTCAGGGGAAAGAATGCCTGAAATGTGGCCTTGCACAATACAGAATGGTACACGGTATACAGTCCAGGATGAAGTAATGTAGCTCTTTGTTCATCTTCAAGATTAAATCTTGAGCCCCAGTCCTGCCATGGATAGCACATGGGCAGACTGCTATATTTATATGCAACCTCACAGAACAGAAGTCAATGGTTACAACAGTCCACCTGAATGCTTGGCTATCACTAATCTTGGAGGTCGGGATGTGAATTCTAGCTTACATAGACATACTCTCTATAGCTCTCATGGAAGTAGCATGCTGAAAACTGCAGTGAAGCCATGGTAATATGGGGGTAGCAGTGAAGTGTGACATGGGCTAGGTGCTTTGAGTACAAACCTGTCTGGATCTCATGAGTACATACTTGGGGAAGCTAGGTCAGGTTGCCACTCACTTCTGCTCCAGCTACCAATGCTACACTACTGTTTTTAGCACACAATGCGAGTATGTCTACACAAGCTAGGAATCCAGCTGCCAACTCCAGGTGCAGACATTGCTTATCAGTTGTAGAACTGGAGTCTTCCAGAATTACAGCTCTCTTTGCTTTTTAATCGCTTTAATAAAATGTAGGTGCGTTAGTGCAACCCGTGCCCACATTAATTGCAGGTACACAAGTAATCCCACTGAAGCCCATGGAACTTCTCATACTAAGTAACATTTCTTCACTCTGGGATTGCAGAATCAGACCCCTAGTTCATAATTCCACAGATAAACAGTGTAAATATGGAGAGGGAAGGCATTAAGTTCAAAACAGAAATACTATTGATTCAAATTCTTATGTGGACATATCTACAGTTAACACAGCAGAGTTGTTGGACCAAATTTATCCCTGGTGCAAAACCATTACTTAATCAGTCATGAATTACCCCCATCACTTTACTACCCCCTCCCATATAGGGGCCTTCAATGTAGGCTGTACAAGCCCATCTGGAACTCTGGTTTCACTGCTCTAGTGCCTGACCTGGCCAGATTACAGCTAGCTCAGTAAGTCCAACCAAGCTGCAGTTACACTCTGTAACAGCTGTACAGACATACCCTATAGAGATGTATTTTCTTTAGATAAAATGAAAGGGCTTATAGAATTCACAATTGGGACCATGTTCTCCCACCATTCTGCAAGCAGTGTTCCCATTGACTTCAATGGGAAAGGTGCACAGAAAAAAAGTGCTGATAGCTATGCAGAGTATCTTTGCCCCAGTGATACCCATATTCCGTTTTATCCCTTTTCGTGACTGAGGAATCATCCCATTTAACAAGTCTGGCCACTTTAGGCTCAATGGAACCCACATCCGGTCTCCGACTTGTCACTCAAGTTCTTAAAACTCCAGACTCTTTGAGTTCAATGTTCCCTTTGAAAGAATGCCAACATTTGTCATTTATTACTGGATTTGTCAAAAGTAAAGGCTTCATCCTGTCTAAAAACAATTCTTGTTTTTTAATTATTTCCTAAGGTGTCAAGTACAACTATTTTAGGGATTGTTGGAAAGATCCTAGCTGACATCTGTCATGTTTCAACAGTTTTCAAGAGGAAAGGAAATATGAATATAAACACATTTTGTCACATTAGATAATGTCATAACTAAACAATTCAGAACTTGCACACAAAACGCTCATACTGCAGCCGTCTGCCAGCTTTTTCAGAAGTAATGAGCCTCAGCTGTGAAAGGGTCTTGCTTCATAAGGTATGTAATAAATCATTATCAGAGTGAACCCAGCTCCCATGTTGTTCATTCTGGAGTGCAATTATTAACACCTCATGGGATTTCACACAAATGTTTAGGTTAAAAAAACAGTTATATATACACTTTTTATTCATGTAAACGTATTACATATTACTAACATTTATTCTAACTACTTCTGAGTTTAAGCACACATTTTAATAAAAATTGAAATTGCAAGTTATGGTGGTAAAATATAAGAGCAATTTGATGCTTTTAGTTTAGTTAATTCAATCTTGCACAATTCTTAACTGGGAGTCCTATATTTTTGAAAGGCATGTAAACTGGAAGCTTTCCTTTAAAATGATCATTTATCAAAGCAAAATAATTAGTTATTTTTGCATGTGTGCTGGTCAATTTTTATGAAGCTTTGCAAGGCTGAGTTCATTCTTGTCAACAGGAAAATACACATCATAAAATCCTCAACTGATGACTGATGTGCTAGTTTTAAATATTGTAAGATACAGGATACTCACATGCCCTTGATCATCCAGTTCGTTATTCGTAAGTTTTAGTTTGTCAAAACTGATCACTTGTCTCATCCACGTCTCCCCTGAGGCGGGTGAATCAGGGTGAATATAAACACGAGGAGGTACTGGTGAATCAGCGTTCCCAGCCACCATCCATTTAGAGCTATGGTAAACATACCTATAAAAAGAAGCCCAACATATGTCAGAATGAAACTGGAAATAATTCACAGGCTGATTAATAATGATATATCAGGCCTTTGTATGTATAGCACCTGTCAAACTACAAATGTTGAGGGACAGTAAGTACAATGGAGCTAGTCACACTATCAGAGAGGGAAGTGAACATTTTACCAACAGAAAAAAAAAGGGGGGGAAACCCTTAAAAGTTGCCTATAAAAATAGCTAGGCAATTCCGCTGAGATTTGAGAGATAAAGAGAAAGTAATCAATATAAACAAAGTCACAACATCTTGGGGAGCCTACTCCCTCACCACTGCCAAGATTACCCTAACAGCTGCACTACAAACCACAGTCATCATCTTTGCTGCAAATAACAACTTTAATGTACTTTCATTTCAATTGCCAATTTTCAATTTCTGCATACAGCTGAGTTACAAAATATTTGCAAAAGTATCTACAATAGATAGGACCAAATTCTGCTCTCATTTAGAGCCTGATCCAACTCCAATTAAGGCTAACTGCAGTCTTTCCACTAACCACCTGTTATGTCAAGATAGATCCATTGATCTCAATGGCATCGCTCTGGATGGGCTCCAGAATAACAAGCGTAAAATCAGACCCTTAATTCATACAATGACATAAACAACTCTTTACATGACTTCCTTAGAATGTTGTTTCTAACATGAAACAGTCCACAAATAAAGCTATTCCAGATACAACGCATCCTGTGACAATGAAAAAGAGAATGAAGTTCAAATGAGAAGATTTCTGTGAGAACCGTATTGATGTTCTTGACAGTACTACAGAAATATTTAAACAAAAAACCCACATGCTATGTTTATTTCTTTTTATAAAAAGAAACATAAAAGTCATTCTGCAGTAAAAGTAAGTTATCATTCAGTAAAAATATATATTATTCTGAATTCAGCTATTGTGGAACAATTTTTAAACCCACTAAATTAAAAACTGAGAAGCATGACCCTTTCACAAAAAAGAACAACGCACTTAACAAAAAAAAAGAAAAGAAATTCAATTTAATTTAAAAAAAATGTCTTTCAACACGTTCATCAGGTATGTCTCTTTGTATGGTTCTCTTTAAGAGATAAAAGAATATGTCACATTATCAATAGTGGAAACTAAATTATTTGTTACAAATATGTATGGATGTAAATCATACTAGCCATTAAATGTGAAATATGTACTTTCTATGATTCCTTTTTTTTTTTTTTTGGAGACATATCCTCTATCTAAATCATAGTTTGCTGTTTGCTCTAATATATCTCATCTGGCTTATTACTGTTTTTCATTTCTGAATGAATTAGATTTGAATATGTTCTTCACCTATTTTATGGTTGTACTTTACAAATTGTATTTCATTAATATTATTAAATATTTTAAAACAATACCTAACTTTTCAGATAAGGTTTAATTTTGCTAAATTTAAATATAAATTATCCTGAGCTGGCACCATTTCAGTGAAAGTTTTGTCATTTACTTCAATGGGAGCTGGATTAGGCCTAGTGTACAACTGTTACAGTATCTTCGCTGTTCAGCATCTTAGCTGTTCAGATGCCCAAGACTGAGTGTAAAGTATTAAGACATAGTAATGGGACTAAAATAATAACCAGTATAGAAGAATGCGTCCACTACACAACAATCTTGCTTACAGAAAAATGAAATCAAGTAGAAGTAACATCATAATTTACCAGAAAGATAAAATAAACATAATACTAAGTACATTATTAACAAAATATGTTTTTGCCAACCATGAAAATATTGCATTTCATATATGATAACATAAGCTGAATTTGGGTTGGTTTTTTTTGGAAAGTTAACAGTCAGCTGAGTAGACCACAAGGACTATAATAATAATATATAATGAAAAAGATGCATTTGTTGTTAAAACCACTAATATTTAATATAAATTTGCTCATTTTAATATCACAATTTTTAACTTTATTCAAAATTGCTGACATTTATCTCAGTTTATAAATATCGGAAACTACATGATCTCACAAAACTGTGTACATTTACATTTCTGTTGCAACCAGATGACAAAGTCTTAATTTGGACCCAAATCAGCATAAATATTTTCCATTTTAAATTAAATGCTCTGGCTCAGAGAAAACCTGTTTTAGCTTGTCATGACATAATCCAAAAACAAATAAAAAACCTCACCAAAAACTCTCTCAATTATTCTCAGAGTTTTTATTGTCACCCTGTTGAAAATTTCTCTGTAAACAAAACTATAATTGTCATAAATGTACCTGCGGAAGGAGAATATGGCAGTTAACGATTTTAGGGAACACACGAAATTTAGTTCAGTGCTACTGTTTCTTCTTTCCTTATATTAGTTCTAAAATTAAACCTACATTGAACTGATTTACTGTATTCTGGTTCTAAAAATGGGTTGAAATGACCAAAAATGATAATATGTAAGGATCCAATCCTGCTCCCACTGAACCACTTGCTAAAAATTCATAAGATCATGCCTTTGATTCATAAAGCATCTGATCATGCTAATAGTGGCTATTGTGGATCTAAACCGGCAAACATTCAATCAGATCAGCAGTCCTATATGAAAGGGACTTCTTGCTTAGCCCAGGACTGCCCTGGTAAGCATTTACATAAATATGACCCTTCTTTGAAGTGTTAAAAGAATAATGACAATAACTGGCCAATCTTTACTCAATGCGTTCTTTAAAATATGAAATTTCACATACAGAAATGCCATCAATTCATTCAAATCAAAAACACTAAAGATATCTATGTGTTATCCTGAATCCATAACACATAGAGTGGCATTTATCATAAATCCATTTGTAAATGTAAAAACATTTAAATGCTTTACATTTTAATGTAGTGTTTCTACATTAAATATCTATTTAATTGTATTATATTGCATATATAATGTATATTTTTATATGTATTCATTCAGATGAAATAACTACAAAGTGGATGTACTTTGTAGCCATGAACTAGGAACAAAATACATTAACACTTTCTCTTTCGCAGGGCTAAATTGCAATCTGTGAAAGCATATACAGAACATTAAGCCAAATGTAGAAAACACTTCAATAAAAACTGCAATTGTTCTTGCATACTTAGCACAATACCTTATCTTTATGCACTGAAATGAAAATAGGAATTTGGAAGAGCGTTAAATTCTACCTTCTGTCTGGTTTGCATCCCAAATTTTGTGTTTTACAATTACTATACCTGTATCTTTTGTTATCCACTGGCACAATGTCCATGGCAATGTAATATTGCTGATGTGGGTCTAAGCCTGAGATCTTCACTCTCATTGCAGGGAACATCCGCCTGAACATAGAAAAAAGGGAAGCAATTTTAATACAAAACAGACTCGGAAACAGTCTGTCCAGCAAAAGCAACCAGTTTGTGGGTACCCTTTTCTCTCCCTAATACAGAAAAGTCTGAAGAGTTTTGGGTTTTTTATCATTATGGCCACATAGCCATGCAATTGTTCATTTCATAGGGAGCAACAGATTTTTAAAGTGCATATTATCTGAACAATGATTCATATGTTTTATGATACATTATGAGAGCACAGACATCACCACTTCAGTTCAACTGTATTGTTAGATAGAAAGTAATTTTGTTCTAAAGCTTTTATTTTAGCTACATATGCTTTTAAAACCTGCTGCACATTTAGTAGACATATATTACATGAGATGCGCAAGTAACCTCTCTTATCAAGCAAGATCACAACCTGCAGAAATTGAAATAGTCAGCTGAGTTCTAGCTGACAGCTACAAAGGGTGTGTCACATATATCAGCAAATTATACCATTAAAACATGGTGATACAAATTTAAAACCCAATGTGCCATGCTAAAACCAAATAATATATTTCTTATTCAGAAGGGACTTCTGGTCTGCCACATACTACAGGTGAAAGGCATGAGTTGCTTTATGATTGAAAGGGACAGTAAACGTCTTTATTGAAAGCAGAGACCAAGTACAAAAGTATATTTATAGATAAGTTTATAATTTAGATAATTTGGTGGCCAAAAATGGAATAATTAACCAATGTGGAGATTTAGATTAAAAAATCATGTCTCAATTCAATTTATGTTTGACACTTGCCTTTTATGTAGAAAATTCATTACAGAAAGCAAAACTAAGAATATTTAAAATGACTAGTTGATTACATACTAATAAAAGATTTTTTTCTTGTTATGTAAATCCAGATGCCATCCAAGTTAAATTCCACATTTTCAGCTGCTCTAAAACAATTAGCAAAATTAAAAGCCATTTGTAGAAGGAAAAAATATGTTATTTCTATAATTTCTTAATAAACAGCAGGGTGAAACTGTCTTGGCTAACTGGTTTTTACTATTATTTTAGTGCACCTGTAAGATTAAAAAAAGAAAAATCTTTGACTGGACCTTCAAGACAAATGTTGCTTTGTGCTGGTTAAGACTGCATTTTGATCATTAATAAAGTCTCACTGAAAATGGAGAAGGTAGCATATGGATTCAATCAAATATGTTTTTGTAATTTCTAATAAGTTCAGATATTTTTATACTAGCCAGGTTTTTGCCATGTGTATCCACTGGAAATGGGGGAGCGGGGGTTATTTTAAAAGAATACAACATTCATAGACTTCATCCTAATGAACAGGAAACCTAAAACTGCACATGCTCCTGTGCCCATCTAAAATTATTGTGATGTACCTAGCTCATAAATCAATTTGCTTTATCCACTTTGATGTATTTGCAGATTTTATACTGTGTGTGCCATCTGTATGGTTATTATAAATTAGCTGTCCTAAACAGCATATAAGTCTGGCTTCTGTAGCATCAGATTTTGTATTTGATTAACATGACTGAATCAGGGGACAATGTGTTTATCCACCTGAAGGAGGACACAGCATAAATCAGGAAGACAGTTAGGATATCCTGTCTCTTGTGTTCAGTCTGATTTTCCTTCATCAGGGTCTTCTGAATTAACTGTAGTCAACTTAACCTCCTAGAAACTCCAGCTTTCCCTAGCTCCAAAAAACAACAGGGGTACCAAGAAATTAAAGTGGTCCAGAGACTAAAAATGAGCGAACCAGTTTCCATTGGTTGGATTTACGAGTGTGGGGTGGAAATAACTAACATACTACCCGAAACTACACGACAGTGCTGCCTGCGGGAAGATGGGCCCGAACTCTTTACATTGCCCATCGCGTTGTGATTTTTGCGTGGTTGTGCAGTCCGACTGCGATTACGTCTAAGCAATTTCTCCCTCCCTGCGCGGCACTGCTGCGCCCAGCAGAGATGTGGAACCTGGGCGCTGGCTGTCTACCTTTGCCCAGTGGATGTGCCCCCGGGGTGGGGGGAAAGGGACCAGGATGGGTGCGCGACGCGCCTTTTTACCTTCCTGCCTTGGTGATGATCATCTCGGTACCGATCTCATGGAAGCGCTTCCACAGCTCGGCTCCCTGCAGATCTACCCGGGGCGCTTGCTGGGCTGGTGGAGGGGAACCGGCCCTAGCCCCCTTGGGGGAGCCGCCGGGTGATACTGGCGGGGACCCTCCTAGGAAACTCTCTTCGCAGCTGCCTGGAACGAGAGCCGGGAGGAAGGGAAGCAGGAGAACGTGTCAGGCAGAGAGCAGCGGGGCCAGGATCTCCACAGCCCAGGGTCTAGGGGCGGGAAACACCCGGGGAAAGAAACAACTGAGGAAAAGAGCAAGTCAAGAATCTCCCCGCGCCACCCACCGCACCTAGGGGCGAGCCAGCGTGAGGCCTGGAACAGCTGCGGGGCCTCCTCAACGCGCCCGCTCTCTCCAGACCCCGCGTTTACACGCAGCGCAATCGGAGCGCGCTGGGCCGCGGCGCGCCTGTGGCTGGGCCCTGCGCGCGGGTATCCCCGCGCGCGGTGCCGAGTTGGGCCCTGAAGTTCAAAGCTGAGACCGCACGTGTCGGGTGGCTTCAATAGCAAACATGCCCCTTCCAGGGCCGGGCCCCGCGTCAGGGCTAGGCGCAAACATGCAACACTGGGGCGGCCGAGCCAGGCCACTTGCTCTGCTTGTTGCCGGCGTGCAGGACGGGACATGCATTAGCATTGCTGCAGATTTCCTTGGACACGAAGACTTGTGATTTGACCTCTGCAGAGCTGCCTGGCTCTGACATATTAATGCACCGGGGTTTTTAACTGACACGAATCACCGTTGTTCCTCGCGGCGGCTCATTTACGTCTAAGTTGTGGGGTGAGGGTGTTAACTTGAAATGCAGCTGTAAAAAAAAAAAAAAATCCCAGGGCAAGGAACTTTACATGAACATGATCGCTCCGCCCCAGGCGGTTGGTTTTCCAGGAACCGATGCCTGGAGAAGGTTAATTAACACATCTCCGCTCTGACAGATATTTTACTAGCAGCTCACTGGCGGGAGAGACTTTTCCCCCACGGTGTTAAGGGGGAAAAAATAATCGGGGTGGGGGAGGAGGAAAGTGTTGGATCCGGAACCAAGCAGGGTTCAAAGGGGAGGAGGAGAGAGGAAAGAAACTTGAAAAGCCCGGGGTCTTTCAAGAAGAGTGAGCCTCCCAAAACAGGGAAAAGCCAGGAGTGACTGATCCGGCGCAGGAGGGTTTACACCGAGCAAAAATGAGCCAACCCGGATTCGGAGTAGGATACGCCCCCTCCCTTTCTCGGCATGCCCGGGGAAGATCCACGGGCCCGGCTGACGCGTGGGGCGAGCGGCTGCTTTGACAGCTAGGGCGGGGTGGGCAGGTTTGACCGGGCCCGGGTTCAGCGGCAGGATGCGAGCTGGGAGGAGACTCACCGGCGGGTCCCCGGGCACCGCAGCTCAGCTCCATCTCGCCGCAGCTCCTGCCAGGCGCCGACGCGGCCCCGGCGTGGGGCTGCAACGGCGAGCTCTCGGCGCCCTCGCCGGAGCCCTTTTCGCAGCCGCTGCCCCCTTCTTCCTCCTCCGCCGCCTCCTCCTCCTCCTCCGCTCCCAACTTGCGCCGCTTCGGCGGCTTGTGCTGCTGCTTCTCGGCGCCGATCAGCGCCTCCACCGAGAAGGCGTGCGCCTTGAGACTCATCGCGCTGCAGGGCGAGGTCCGCCGCTTCTCGGCCATGCCCGGCGCGTCTCCCCCTCCCCCCGCCGCCCGTCCGTCCTAGACCCCGCTCATAGGCGCACAACGGGCCCCAGCCTTGGAAGGGTCTCGCCCCCTCCTGGTGCCCCAGGCGTGGGGGTCTCCGCGCCCTTCTTCCCAGTCCGCGGGATCAGCCCAGTTGGTCTAAACTTCGTCCCGCTGGCGGGCTCCCTGCGTCCCTCCTCCTCCTCCTCCTCCTGCTGCTGCTGCTACTCTGCCCCGTCTGACGGGCCAGGCAGGACTGACATGGGTAACAAACGCGCTGCGGACACAAATTAGGGCCGGTAATTGAAATTTGTTGCCTTGATCTGTCAGCACTTCCAAGCGGGAGACCGGTGGGAAAGAACTCGCTCATTAGTGTCAATAAAGTGACTGGGGCTGGGCGGAGCCAGGGCGTGGTGTCAATCAAGCCCCGTGCGGGCCAATCAGAAATCGGGGATTATCTCGAGCCCGGTCCTTCTTCCTTACAAGGTTATAAAACTGCAGGGTGTGGGGGGACCCAGCGGGTTGCTCGCTGGCTCCACAATTCCCCCCTCTTTTTTCACCCTCCCGGCGCGTCACCTTCAGGTCCCGCCTGAAAGGTGCGAGGCTCCTTCATTTGACAGGGACAGCAGCACAGACCAGATTTCAACAGATAAAAATAGGTCCGTGCCCCTCCCCCCGTTACACTCCCCTCAAATTAAGTTAAAATGAACATTCATTAAACGGGGAACGCTGCTTTCCCTAGCTTGTAGTTTCCTCCTGGGAAAACATGCAAGCCTCGGAGGATTTAGCTTTGCATATATACAGATTAGGGGGTGGAGCAACAGTAAAGCTAATTAGCTTGCCAGAGGTTTTTGTTCTTTTACCTTTCTGGACAGGAGCTATGGTTGGGACCGTACCTGATTTAGACTTAAAACTCCCCTCGAGGAATTTCTTTTGAAATGAGATAAACTGCCCCAAGGTTTTAAATAGTGCCCACTGTCATGCCTTGCGACATTGGTTCTTCGGGGGAGCAATCGATTTTTTTTAAATAAGAGCAGGGTTTTGTGGTTGTCTTCTACGGCAAAGAAAGATGGTATTTAGAGAGTCACCCGAATTATTATTAAAATGGGCGAGCGTGGATCTAAGCACCCACACATGAAGTCCCCGTTAAAATAATATATTGCAATTGAAGCTAAAAAGGAAAAAAAAAGAATTAAACGAAACTTTGTATAAACACTGAATACCCGGCCGCTGTAACTTAAATAATAATCATCTTCAGGTGCGGAGTAGTAGGGAAGGGTTCGTTTTGTCTTTTTTCCCATGAACAAAAACTCAGAGCTGTGGCCAGAATTATGTTCGTTGCTTCTTCGGGCAAGTCAAAGAAACTGTGCGCCTATCCAGGTTGTTAGCCTGTCACAGTGTTACAAAGTAGTTCATATCATTAAATTCGAAAAAAGTATCTCTTAGGTGTAATGAACATTAAGATTTGCAATCGGACCGATCATGTATTTACGGCACTTTTTTAAACAACCCTATCAACAATATTCTGTAATGGTGTGACTACTTTAACGTTCTGTGGTCGTGTATGTTCTTTAGAGCTATTGTTTGAACTATTGAGTGGCAAATTTTCTAGGTTCTAAAGGTCCAGATTACAGGGCTTTACATACCACTAAAATGTAAATCCATCTGTAACCTTAATAACGAGTGGACTGAACCCCCAGAACCGGGGAGAAGGGGGAGGTCTGCCTAGCAAATATCCTAGTACTAACTCAACTTTCCAAGTCATTTTAATGATTTTTAACCCTACTTTAGAAATACGTTAATGGTATGAAGATATAGATGTCTGAGACACATTGAGTGAATCAAACAAGCAGAGACATTCTCCAGCCCCCCTTGGAGAAGATAGTAACTTGTCTTAAAGCAAGTCAAAAGTAGAAAAATCACCCTGCAGTTGATGTCATTTTGAATCTATAGGATCATGTAAAATGTCTAGTGTCAGTCACTGAACAGTGCTGTGGAGTTAGTTTATCTTTACTTTCAATCTGGGATAAATTAACTGTTCCATGGTCTAAAATCTGTCTCCTCTGCCTATTCCAACTGTGATTGAATCTGAGGAAAATCAGATGTGCAGAGTGGATGAAAGTGCTAAGCTAAAGGATCTTTCAAGAGTCTAAACGCCATCAGGATAGAAATTAGGTCAGTATATACAGAGGCGGGAAATGGATCGGTACATGCGGCGGCTCCGTGGATCTCTCTGTAATTAGGACCTTGCCCGCGGATCACCACGGCCCCTTCCGCATCAGCAGGGCATCTGCCCGTTCGCAGGATCTGAAGTGACAGGGCTCTCCCGCAAAACTGCGAGCCATCCACCGGACGCTGCCCGGGAGGTACTTTCCAAACCATCATCTCCCTTACCGGCAGGTCCTGTCTCAGGGATCAGGTACTGAACCCACCAGCGCGTAGACTTAGGGCTGAAAATACCGGAATGCTTCCCACCCACCTTTTGCACCTGGGAGCCTGCCCGCTGGGTTTTCCTGGCAGACGTGGCGGAATGTCACAGCGGGTCCGGTGAGAGTGACTGGCAAGAGCAATGTGCAATAAACAGCACAGACACTGGAGCTGTGTTTAAAATGGGGCTGTTGATCTCAGTGGTGATATTGAGTTTTGTTTTTAAATGGTGAGAGTCGAGCGAACTTCTGCAGAAAGCAATGCTATGTGGGTCTAGGGCTCCACGCGACAGCATCTTTCCAGAAAGGTGCAATATTAATCCAGTCACCAATTTAAGTGGCTACAACAATCCCCTATAAAAACGGCTGTCTGCCCTGTATTCCCAATAACACTATTGCGTCTGTTAAAGGAGCCCGCTGTGGTATGCTCTACACGGAGCCCGGGCTTAGAAGACTAAGCGGGACATATTTCAAAACCAACCAATCAAAGCCAACCAGTTACAGATGCCATGCACTTACTTTAGGAAACCGGGAGTTATTTACAAAGGTTCCTGATCAAACCCCATTCCCGTTTCGTTCTTTTAGGGCTAAATTATAGTCCTGTACACAAAAGGAGTCTGACGTTTAGAGAGATACGGCTGCAGCGTATGTACACTAATGAAATGGTTATTGCTCTGCCCCTGAGTGTTTTCACATCAGGAATATAAAAATCCTCCAGTATTTCAGGGCGTTTACTTTTTCAGTTTTCTGTTGCAAATCTGCAACTTGACTTGCTGTTTTCATTTTTTTTAATAAGCTGGATTTATTTAAATGTGTTGAACGATCTGTGATCCATATGGCTGTAAATTTTTTTTTGAAGGGATGATGAAAAACACACCTTCATATGTCTCTAGGCATAAACTTTATAGTTCTGGACTTTAAATGTAGATGTGGTTTAAGCATTTGAGTACTGTATTTCTGTATTCAAAGTTATTACAAATTTAGATCTGAACAATACATTGACATGACTTGACATTTTCTTACACTGAATATATGGAATATAGAGGTTTGTTTGAGGTTTGTTGTCATTCATACCCTTTCCTTCTGCAAATATATTTGAACAGTAAATTTCGGTTATCATGAAAGCGAGCAAGAATGTAAAAAACGACAACTTCTTTCTTTCTTTTTTCTTTAGGGGCCCTATTCCGTATATTTTTACTCAGCCAGGGAAGCCAGGATCGGTCCCGAAGAAAGTTGTTTTGATCATTTTACAAAAGTTTTCAGTAAGGTGGACTTCCCCATCCCCCGCAAAAAAAGGTGTTATATAAAAAGTCAGCAGATATTTTAGCTCAGCTGCTTTATAATACAATAAAACTAATTATTAGCAAATAAAGAGGATTTGCAGTTGATCAGAAATTCTCATGATAAGCCATGACCTAAGTGTACATGAGACGTGCATCCATCAATATAACTTTTCTAGTTTGTTCTAAGCAAAGTGCTAGGGCAAGATTGAGCAAATGTAAAATGCTGGAAGGCAAGCTAGCACCTCAGTTATTCCACCCGCTAGTACATTATTCAACTCGGGGGGGAAACAATAACAAAAAACTCTAGACTGAGTCTCCCAGAGATCTGTATCACCTATAAAAACATGCTAAAATAAGGTTAAATACGGCTTAAATTTAAAACAGGCAGGAAAACTTCCTTAACCCTCCTGGTTGTGTAATGGCATTACAGTTTCTCAGCAGTAAGCTATATGCGTCTCTCTAGGCCCAAGCCTGTAAATTAGGGACTGGATTTCAAGCATCATTTGTTTAAATGCTCTTGCAGTTTAGAACCGAGTTGTTTTCGACAGCTCTCCTGTTAAGGGCTCTTCTCTGTATTAATGTTAGCTTAAAAAGAAAGAGACAAACATAAAAAATAAAAAAACTGTCTCCAGTGTCTGAGAGTTGCGAGCTAGATGATCGACCAGTCAATTTATTGATCGATAATGGATCCGATCCCGTTCACATTGGAAATCAGGAGGGTTTTGTCAGGGATATCAATGAAAACGGAATCTAGCGGGAATTTGGAGCTGAAGAGGAGGAGCTCAGTCACTCACGTGCTAGTCAGCCAAAACCTCCCACTGAAATCAGTCAATTTTGTCCGAAACGAATAAGGAAGGTTGAACTGGGCCCTATTTGTTCCAGGGCCTGTCCTTGTTCCCAATCAAATCAATGGCAAAACCTCCAGGGACGAATTACACGCTCACTTCAGTGGTTCCCACAGTGTGAACAGGGACAACATTCCCCCGCCCTCCTCGTGGACTGCAGGCCGATCCGGATCCGTTCCATAATCTCGCAAGTAAATGGGCGCTATTTTCTGCGCACCGGAAAACGGGCGGAGCTCTTTACCAATTGGATGTTCCCAACCAAAGAGTCAGACGCGCGACTCCCACTCACACGAATGGGAGTTGGGTGGCTAAACCGGTCCTTTTGGAACATCTTAGCCCCGCTTTCGGAGAGGCTTTGGTTCCAGCTCAATAGCCGAAAACCAGAGCGCACAGCAATATTAACACGGTCCGCCATTTCCTTCTGTCCGTATTGATTCCACCCTCTGGCGAAACTTGACCGATTTAGGCCACGCATGAGTAAAGGCTGGGTTCGAATGTCAGTTTCACCCGTGTAAACCTAGAGTAACTCCATCCACTACAGATTCTCATTCACGCAACAGATCAGACTTCCGCCCAGACTCAAGACCCCAGGATTTGAGCCAACGTTATCTGCGACTGATGTGATTAGCATCCAGTAAGAGTCAGTAGTAGCACAGGCCTGGGAGGGGAGAGAGGGAGCTAAAGATGTTGGGTGTAAAGTTTAGCAGGCTGGCTTCATCCATTGTTGTCATTGAAAGTGAATCCCTCCCCTGCTTTTACTGCCAAATCCGGGTCCCATGCATGTACCTAAACCGATATTGACGACATGGTGCTACTCAGTAACAGGTCTCCTCTTAGCCTGGTGAGCCGTGCAGCTATTATTGTTAGCTACCCAACACACTTGCTTCAGATGTTCCACGCCAAGACTCCAGTGTAGCCTGAAACAATGAGACCGGTGGGAAGGGGCGGATTAGACCCCTTTGGGGAAGCAGCGCGAGGAACAAGCCTGTCTGGTTTATTAAATAACCAGGTGTCCAGCGATTATGCAGTACCCAAGCAAACCTCCCGTTGATTTCAAAGAGCACTGCAGAATCCGCCTTCAAGTCCATGGAAGGTTTGCTGCCTACATTATAGGATTGACCTACCTTCTCTATTTCTGTTGCATTTGGTCCGTTGTTTTGCTTAGCCTCCTGCCATCTCAACACGCCAGTTGACCTATTTTTAATTAACTGTAAAATGATCGCTCTCTCCGTATCCATAGTTTCGGTTTTAAAACTCGGGAAAATATATGCTTCTTGCCTGCTGCCGAGTATACAGGCGGAAATAAACCACGCGATCCCTTTTAATCAGTTTTCCTGCCCGATGAAAATGTGGAAGGAATTGCATTAAAAGAATTAAAGACACGATTTAAAGCCACCGGTGTTAAAACTATAAATATTATCTTCATTGAGTTTTCTAGCATGTAAAAATATGACATCAATTTGGAATTACGCAGCCACAAGTATGAATCATTTTAAAGGAAATCTCGAGTCTGTAATAGGACTTTGCCACTGTTAATTTCAGGGGGGAAATGATTTAAAAACCAGCCTTTTCATGATTCTAGTCACAAAATAAGAGACGGCAAACATTAAATGAGGGCTGAGGAAACACGAGTCTTAACTTTTTTATTGCTTTACTATAAATTTAAGTAATATTTTCACTATTGTCTCAGGAAAAATATCAAAACATGTAGCGAATTAAATTAGGCGGTCTTAAATCACTATCGTTTAGGGCAGAGGCACTAATTGGAAATATTTATGTTTGGGATTTGGGATTTCAGCAGTAAAAAGATACAGTGTATATCCCAGTTTTATCCTAACATGGGCCCACAAGAATACTATGGTGCAATTGTAAGCAACGATTTGGAGTTAAATAGAAGTTTTAAGCAAGGCTTTTGTTTTTATGGTGACCCTCGGTCTTTAGTCAGGGCTAGTTCTCATATTACATGAAATGTACTTTAAGAAGCACTACCTGCTCTAGCTGTCCAGGAAAAACTGAATTATGGAACTAGGAAACATATGGCAGTTGCATATTGCATAAGGAAGGTACATATGAAAGTTATAAATTTCTTTTTTAAGTAACCATTGTAAACGCATTTTTATAGGTTTCACAGTATGTATTACATCTGTAATTTTAATTTTTGCAATATACCTTTTAAAGATACCTATGTTTTCCGTCCCTACGGGGAGGAAATGAAAAGAGACGTTTATGCGTTAGAAATGCAATAGAAAAACAAACAAACAAGTTAAATAAATCGACCAAGGTTTTAATCCAGGTTCCTTTACAATGGAAAGGACACTATGCCATCTATTGGCAGAGGAGTTATTTACAAAGCTACAGGTATCGAAAAAAGTATTTTTCTCTTTCTCTCCCCTTTCCCCAACCAGTGTGTGTGTGTGTGTATGTGTGTGATTTCTGCACAATCATATTTTGCAAAAATGACAAACAACATCCAATTACAATTAGTTTTACAAAGAGAGAGAAAGTTTAAGTGAATGAGAGAGAGAGAGAGAGAGAGAGAGTTTGATTGAATTTAGGACAAATTAGGTCATTATCTCCCTGGGGGATTTTTCAGCTGGTTGCAAACGCTGTACTTGGAGCGTTTGAACAGGAAAAAATAGTTTTTCGATCGTTTTAATTTTAAAACGATTGTTCCCCTGAAGCTTAAATATGAATTTAGGGTTAGAGAAGAGCCTTAAAATGGACTTTGTCAAATAAGACGACACAAGACAACACAGAAGATTATCTGTGGGCCCTGCCTTGCAATCTTTACTTAAACAAAACTTCCACTGACTTTAGCAGGCGTTTGTACTGCAGGTTTGTGTCCCTATTTTCCTGTTTCATTCTGTGGGCATCAGATACGCTCGCCTGAAAAACTGAGTCTCCTATGAAATGCTGCATAACAGATTAGTCTTCAGTGCAGATAGGACAAAGATGAAGCCATACGATTCCTTAAGTCTAGCGGGCCAGAGGTCACATCATTTGGTTTGTTGCCAGAGAATTATATGAATTTCTCTGGAGTGAAGAAGAGATGCATTAAAACACACTCTTAAGATAATGCCATATTGTTATGCCTTCGGATTTTTTAAAGTAACAATCTCATAAATCAAAAGAACGAAATAAATATATATTATTCCTTTTTTCCAAGAAGCAGGGGGATAGTTCAACGTCAGTTATAAATAAGCCAAAATAATTGTATTTATGGAACAGGGAAAGTTACAACCTTCTGTTCCAAACGCAGATCAATTGTTGAAGGAAAAGTCACTGCACTGTTCTCTCGTCGCCTGCCTTGAATTGGCTTTCTTCCTGTTTCTCTCACTTGCTAAGGACTTGGCTTTTTCACTGAAATAGCTAGATCTATAGCACAGTGAGAAACACGAGAGCTCCTTGGGTTTGGCTTTTTCAACGCACAATGGAGCTCTGAGTAGACTTCTTGTCCATGTATGAAAAAGGTGGGAAAATAATTCTTATTAGAACCTGTATTCCTTTGCTTGGAAGGTTGCTCCTGCCCACTGGAGAAAAAATGAAATCTAAAACCAGATACGTACACAAACACACCCCCAGAGGAAAATACAATATTCAGACCATGCACTCAGACCCTTCCCAGGGTGAACATGATGATGATGATGTTTTACGAAAGTTATCTGAATTTCTTGAAAGGCCACTCCAGTGTTTACATGAGAGGGGAATATAATGAGGATTGTAATCACACGCTCACTAACTGGTTTTGAATCTAGCACTTAACACAGAGGTTAGATACAAAAAGTCTCTGTTTGACTTCGCTTTGAACTCTCTTTGATAGATTTTCAGATCAGCTCTCCATGCCTTTTTTATCAGAGCCTAAGACAAACTAATTCACTGCATATCTGAGAATACAGTTCTTTTTAATAAAAGGTCGCATGACCTCACCATATTTGCCTTTGCGTTTTAGTGCTTTATTTTTGATGAAAAATGGTTCTTAATGAATGGCTGGGTGATTTCAAAATGTTTAGGGTGATCTTAAATATATATATATAAATTCCTTCAACCTGAAATAAGAAAATAACAATTGTTTAGTCTTTGAAAAGAAAAAAGCGTTTGTGTAATACAGGAACACAGCTGCGAAATGTCGCGCAGCAAAGCGGATTGAAATATGTTTTTCGCCTCTCGGCATTTCGGGATCTAGGAAAGTTCTTTACAATCTGCCGGGTGCGTTTTAAATCCCCGCAATGAAACATTTTGCAATCGCCCTCAAACCTGCGTTCCCCGAGTTGCCTTAATTGAGCCAAAGAGCCGAAGCGCCTGTTGTTTCATAGGTGTGTTTGTATGTTTGTTTGTTTTCAGTCGAGTGACCTGAGAAAGATTAAACCGGGTAGGAATTAAAAGTGGAAAACATATTTTCATTTAGGCGGAAGCGGAATTCCATCTGGTCAGCACTCTTGCAAGCAGCCCATCGAACAGATTTTCTTTGCAGCTTACATAAATAAAAAGTCTGCATCGCTCTCACTCCCTCTCCCTTCCTCTCTCTCTCTCTCCAGAAATCTAGAAATACTATTGAGGTCCAAGGACATAGTCTGATTGTTCATATCACCTGAAAGAAGGCATTTGGCTCGTTTAAATTAAATTCCTTTGCAATCAGCCAAACCAAAATACTTTCATAGAAATTTATAGGCGATCATTTCCGCGGGGCTCGCTATCAAGTGTTGCATGCATAATACATCTTTTCAATATATTGCTCTTTCCGTGTGGTGAAAGGCAGACAGTTATTGAAAACGGTGCTAGTATTCTGCTTGTATAGAGAGGACAGGGCACCAAACAACTCTATATAAACTACAATTGGGTGCCGCGAATGATGTCCTTAAATTGAGCTACTTTAGGGTCTGTGTAAAATCGCTCGGCGCCTTCATCAATTTAAAAATAAACATGAATAAATCGACTACATTCTCTTCGTGCATTCTGCAGGGCGCCTTCATTAATTTGTTTCCGCTGATAAGTGCACGGGACTTTTCTTTCCCCCAGTGTTTAAAGTGCACAGTAAGTGTGAAGTATACATCATCTCCCGAGGAATGTGTCTTGAAAAGTCCTATCAGCCCTCTGGTGTTCAAAGACTGAAGGATGGTTATTGATTAGTACACTAGATCGGACTCTAAATTAAAGACAGGACCGTTTTGGAGCGCCCATAGAATGTTCAGAATTTATTCCACGGAATTAACACAAAGAAAACATGTTGGAGTAAGAAACTCGAGTGAGAGTCTGACTCTATCATGTGATATATATGCACACACGCGTGCTGTGTGATACATGCTATGCATAAACCATTCAGGCAACGTCAGCTTGAGCCTAATATTAAAACAGTATCTTTTAAACTGGAAACAACTGCACTATGCACAGCTCTCTTTCCGCTTCCATATTATTTATGATGCAAATGGCGTGTGGGTATTTTGGAATTTTGTCTCAGCCTCTTGATCATAGAAGTGTTCCCTTGGGATTCATTCTGGCTGAACTGTCAGGCAAAATCCCCCATTGTGAGTTTCGCCAGCGGAGGTACAGCAGGATTGGGTGACATGAAAATCAGAGGGGACGGGAGAGCTTGTCTGGCTCCGAAAAGCTAATTATTATTTTGTTTTAACGGAGCTGATTTTAAAAAATAAAAAAATCAGTGGAACAGAGTGTTCACCCGCCAACCAAAGCAGGGCCGGTCAATCTGGGATAATCCGACATTTTACTGGTAAGAGGGGTTGTTTTGTCAATATCGTCTCACTGGGGGAAGAGCCCCCTCGCTTGCAGCTGGCCCTGGAGCTGCTGCCAGCGAACACGTTGGGAGCGGAAGGCAGGGCTAGCCCACGGGCAGATGTGGTGTGTTCCACAGGCGCGCTGTTCCCGCGGCTCCGCAGGGACTCAGCGGCAGACCCTGGTGCGCAAGGCGCGGGAGCTGGGTCTCTGCCTGCTTGCGGCGCCCGGTCTCCTTTCTCTCGACCAACCCCGCACGCGGCTGGCCCCAGAGTTTAGCCGCACGCCAGCCTGCCCCGGAGCTGATCAGACGCGGCCAGTGTTTGCCTGGACCCTAGAACATATGTCTGGGCGGGCGGGCGGGACGCGCCTGTGGAAGCCCGGCACCGCGCAGACCCGGCCGCCTCGCTGCTGGAGGCTGCGGGGCCGCGCAGCCCTTGGGGCAGCAGACAGCAAACGTCACCCACCGTGCGCCCGCGGGGAGGGGGCGTAGCCAGCTCCCAGTTCCCACCTGGGTCCGCTCAGAGCCGCGCACTGTTCTGGCCTCGCGGCAGCAGACGCCAGCTGAGCCAGGGCCTGCGCGGGCCCGGGCAATTTGTTTGACTGCGGTCGCGAATGGGATTCGAGCTGCTCCGTGCCCGGCGGCGCCCCCTAGAGGCGGCTCGAGGCCGCGGCCGCAGCGCGGCGGGAGCTCAGGTCCTTGGCCGAGGGGACCGCTCGCGCTCCCTTTTCCCCGGCCGTCGCCAGTGACACGCGGAGGTAGCGCGCTGGGCACAACGCTTCTGCGCGGGGCGACGTTTGCCCCACGGCTAGACGTCCCCGCACTGCGCCTGCCAGGCATCCCGGAGGGAAGGGCGGGGGAAGAGACGGGGCACAGCTGCTCTATATTTCCTTAGCTTGGGTAAGTAACCCTCGGCCATGTCTGCCCGCCGAGAACTTAGGGGGTGCTGGCAGGTCCCCCCTGCTGGTGCCTTCTGCCTGAGCCGCCGGAGGCCGTGGCCTCGATTATAGGAGCAGTTTGGGGGGCTGGATTTGCACCTGCCTTCATGGATTTCTGAGGTTTGTGCTGCTGCCTCTCTCTGTCCTTTGGATCCATCTTCCAAGTGCGAAACCGGAAAGGATTTCTTTTGAATTGACAATTTGACCAATGATAAGAGCAATCGAACCTTCTGCTATCTTCAGCAATACCCCACTCTGTGTGAAGGCATGTCTGCCTCAAGCCCCTGTGAGCAGACAGGCCTTGGAAGGCCTGGGACAGACTTGACATCCTGACATTTTTATATGCAACAGAACTATTTTAAGTAATGTTAAAAGGTGTTTTAATTTTATTTTTCTCTCCCTTGGAGCTCTGTTCTGTTGCACTCCTGGCAATTTAGACCCCTGTCTTCATGAATGAATGGGGTTAAAAACAGCCCCTATAAATAGTTCAATGCCTCTTAGAGGTGCCCTGGGACTGCCCCTTTCCCAACTGATTCAATACACTCTGTTTGTTATATGGTCCTACACCAGGGCATTATTGGAAGAGAGCTGCAGAGTGAATTGCATCATTGTGTCCCATTTGTGGAGGCTTTTCAGCTCCCCAGGGCCTGCAGGTCTGGATCTTCTGAGGGAAGCTAGGCAGAGAAATTGGGTGTGTACTGCACAAATAAAAAGTTGTTTTATTTACATTTTCATATATATACACACACATCTATGCCAAAATGCAGTATACATTTCAGCGTCTATATCTTCCTCTTCATAGATATATTTAACTCCCATTGACAGTATTAAGAATTATGCACATGCCTAGAAAGGAGAACAAAGCCATAGATCTTTTTCTCATAGTTTACATGAGATCAAAGGGAATCTAATGGAGTTAATGATGGGCCAGATGGGTTTTGTTTATACTAAAACAGTACAAGAGAATGGGAAGGACTATGTGTACTTTAACCAGGCCGAGGAGGACACATTGCAGCATTGAAAGGGCACAGAAAGAAGCATGTCACATATTCAGAAGTAGGAAGAGCTCCTAGTAGCAGTGGTGTTATGTTATGGCTTTGGCCAGCTTTGGCAAACAGTGGACAAAGGGCTTCCAGACTCTGAACTCATTTACCTTTGTCTCTTTGGAAGTGCAAGTTTCTCTGTACCCAGAGAATTCTATATTTTGCTGTTAAGCAGTGGGATATGTGGGCTTTTCCAATTCATGGCAAGAATGTAATCTAAGCTTATAACAGAAGGGTCTGTAAAGGCAGTAGAGGCTTTGATTTGGATCCCTGCTGAGAGCACTGAGAGAAGATTTTGGCATAAAGGACACAGGATGTTGCAAACCTTCCTGGTGGTGTGTACAAAGCAACTCTCCAATCCAAGACGATTCAAAGGAGCCAGGACCCTTTGTCTCTGCATGAGCATCGGCCCCTTCTTGCCCAGTTCTTTGACTTTACTGGTTACTGGGGTCCCTGCAAAGGGAGATGGGGTCTGGAGTATAGATAGTACGCCCCATGTTCTGTTACCTTTTTAACTTTAGTTTTGCAGGGCCAGATGGCGAGGGATGATGTGCTTTGCTAACTCACCCAGTCTCTGCCACCTCCACCACTGTAGCACCAAGTCCCATGGAATACCAGTACAGAGTCATAAAAAGAGTGAGCAGTGTCACAGAGGGTATTGAATGCCTTTCCATGGGGACACAGAGGGAAGGGTGAATCTGTACACAGCCATATCCTCTCCAAGTACAGTTCTTGCAGCAGTGTTTATATAGGGTCAGTCTGGGCCATATCACTGTATATATTGTTTGCAGTGCAGTCTAATGTACAATGAGATTCTTTGGGACAATTAAGCAATGTGCCAAAAATCTCCTAACAATGTGGTGTGTCCTGGCATTGCATGATTATTTTGTAATGCCATTTGATGAAAAAGTGACTCTAGAAGTGTGCTCGACAGCTCTAATTGTTGACAAAGAGTCTCTTGTGCTGTGTAAGGTTTAGCAGCTGAAAAGAAGGACCAGAAGGCTGCCTTGTTTTAGTGGATGCAGTCAGTCTACCTTAAAATTCCTTAGCTAGGGCTGATGGTTATGTATATTTGTCTGAGGATGACAGAAACTGTTCATATTTATAAATTCCAATGAATATGATACAAAGACGACCCTATCATTTCATAACCTCATCTACTCTTTCCTCAGTTCTACCTGGTAAAAAGATAGTTGTGCACCTGCGAGTGATATCACTTTTGCCTGTTTTAGTAGTGTGTGTATATGCTTCTGATTTTGACTGTAATTTCACTCTTACATCCATTTGATATTTTTATAGGCATATATGGTAGTTCAAGATGTGGACATGTAAGCACCAGATTTGTGCTGTTTGTTTTGTTACCATTTTTCCTGGTTGTATTCCTTGTTAAAAATAAACAACATTAATTTTTTCATGGTTAGAAACTAGCAGAAAAATCACGACGACTTCCTTGCCCTTTTATATATGTAGGATTTTTTACTGAGCTAGTGTGCAGTAATCTGTGTGATTTAATAAATAACTTGACAACTAATAGGATAATCTGTAGTAGATTTCAATATAATTGGCTTCTTAGAAATATAGAAAACACCAACATTCTCTCTCCTTTCAGCTGTCTGCTCAGAAATGCATGCCTGGCTTAACTCCACTGAAGATGAAATTCCATTAAAGATACAAACACCTTGGGATCCACTACTAGCTATAATAACACCTACCATAATTATCTTCTTATAGATCCCAAAGTTGTCATTAGATTTCAGATTTATTATCTACTTTAAATATTCTACCAAGGTTTGCTGTGGCAGTTACAAGAAGCCAGCTATTAAGAAATGCAAGGAATTTTCTTAGGCTTAATTAGATGCTGGTATAAAACAAAATTAAGATATTGAATTCTGCAAATAAAGGGAAATTCTATGCCTCTATGATCCATACATAGTTGGGCCCCTGCCTCACATATGGAAAAGATACATTTGTGGCAATATGTCTCCTTTCCCCGGGCCCTTCAGAGAAAGCTACATGGGGTTATGAGCTATCTTGGGTGAAAAGATAAAGACTGGGGGCAAGAGCTATAGGCCACATCAGGCCTCCACTGGCCCTGAGAAGATCACATGGCAAAGGGCTATAATGTCTTTCTTTCCAATGAGAGGCAAATCTGGACAGTTACACTAAATACGTATATGTCTGTTATTCAATTTGCTTGATGACACATTCTTTTTTAATCTCTTATTGAGAGCAAACATGGCTCCAGACATAATTTATAAGGTTTAAATTTAAGACAACAGTATTGCCACACCCAGTCCATTTTACCTCAGATTTGAAATCTGTTAACTATCAGTATCTCTGCCTCAGAAAAATACCACTAAAAGTTATTTATTGGCTGTGGGAGATATTAAATCTTTTCAGCATAACATTCAATTGTATATTATCACAAATGATCATTTTCAGTAATTTACAACAAAGTAAAGGGTTATTTCCAGTTAGCAACAACACTTAGGATTTTCCCAGTGCCTCAGATCTTCAAAGGACTGTACAAATATTAGCTAATCAATGTTCATAAATGTCTACCTCACAAGGTTGTTAAGTATTTCTATCCCTATCCCTATTTTGCAGATAGCAAAACTGAAACACCAGGGTTGTGAATGTGATTTGTCAAAAGCTATACCCCAAGTTAATGACAGAGGCAAGATTAGAATGCATGACCTCCAGTTATGTAAATAGTCAGCGACTAAAACTTTTTAAAACACCATAGTGACTCAAGAGCCTAAGTCCTACTGAAAGCCAATGGGACTTAATTTTTCAGAGCTCCCAAGTCACTTACCTGCTTTTGAAAAATTTATGTTTTGGCCTTTTGTCAAGTGTAATATAGCAAATGTTGTAAGCAAACATTGTGTGAAGAGAAAGGCAGACATTTAAAACTATATGCAGAGTTTTAACTAACTAGTCCATTGATGGGGGTCAGGAGTCAAGGCAGAGTTGAAGTCAGGAGTTGAACCAAGGATCACAGCTGGAGTCAAGAATATAAAGAATTGTTTACGCAGTTCTACAATCCACAACATTGGAGGTGAGGGAGGAGGATGCTGAGTGTCCTGTCTGAAGTGACAGGCAGCCAGGCTAAGAGTGGTACTTAGCATAGGCTTGAGAGGCTGTGCAGTGGATTGGGACAGCTAGGCCATTCTACACTAAAACATCTCCTTTTGAAGAGAGTGGCTTCAGCCCCCCCTCATACATTTCAGCCCTGGAGGGTGGGGTACCCCCTTTGACTGGCTTTCTGTCTCATTTGCCTGTCTTTGAGAGAAGAAGTGCCAATTAGAGCTTCTGGGAAGCAAGCAGAGCTCTCCTGTCCCCCCAAAGAGGTTTTGCATAGAGGAGGGAAGACAGTGTTCTAAGGGGAGGCAAGGGGGGAGGAAGGTGCTGAAAGGGGCCTACAAGCTGAGGGCAACTCTGGTCCCTCTTATCTCCTGAGCCATGGGTCCCGCTGCTCCTCTCCCCTCTACTCTCTTTCCCTGAAACTTCAGGCCAGGCCTGGGAAGGGGGGAGAGGGTGACTTGATGAACCATACCTAAAATGGCAGGAGGATCAGAGGAGCTGCCAGAAGGAAGAACTGATGTGGAAGTAGAATTAATGTTGGGGCTAAGGTGACAAAATTGTGGTGGGACTGAGCTGGGCTGAATGAGGAGAACACAGTTCATTAGAATTCTGGGAGGTGGGGAGAAACTGGATGCTCCGTGCCATCAGGATACCAGTAAGAGCATCTGCAGTGGGGAACTAAAATCATCTCACTGTAAGTAGGTGAGGGTTGATGATGGCACGTATGGACAAAGGGTGTCAAAAATCAGAATGAAGAGCAGAACCATGATTTAAAACAAATCAATCGTGATTTTTGTGTCAATTTCATGATTCTGGGGGGCCCGATTCATGAGGGAGGCAATACTGAGGCAGAGGCTGGAGCCAGTTAGACTGAGGTGGGGAAACAGAGACGCAGAGGAGGAGAACTTGGACAGAAAGAGAGTGGATTTTGAAAGGAGAGAAGCTCACTTGCCAAACAGGCTGATGAACAGAAAAGAAGATGTCAGTGGGAGAAAGGGGGCAGAGAGTGAGCTCCGCACTTGAGTGAGAGACTGAAGCAGGGACCTTGGCAAGAAGGAACTCAAAGGGAGAGAAAACATTGTGGCAAAATTAAGCTTAGCCGGTTTGTAGTCCTCATGGGAGGATCAGAGGCAAACCCTGGTTCTCCTCTCGAGCTATTTTAATTTTTTAATTTGATTTTTTGGCTATAAGCTGTGGAACAAGACATTCACTGGTTACATGAACTGTGGAATATGTCTCCACTTCAAAACACTCAAAGGGATGGAGTAACTTTTTACACTGCAGTTTTAAGTGTTTTTTTTATTCATGGTTAGAAATACTCAGTGATTTAATCACATCAAAACCTTAAGTGAGTGAGCATAACTGAAATGATCTCAAGATAATGGTGCATTAAAAATATAAAAGTCCTCCTTTTCATGGCTAAAACTATAGAGGACTTGTCTTCTAAGCCAAAACTTATTACATCTGAAGGAAAAAGCAACTTTCAGATGGCCTTGTGCCTACACTTGGAAATTTAATTGAATTTGGATTAGACTTATAGATCTAGAGAACCACAGCATGAAATTAATTTATTTGCTGTAATGATGGCAAAAGCTAGTAATGAATTGGCCAGTTGATCCAGCCAACAGGATAAAAAACCCTTATCAGGGTGGTCAGGATAAATCAGGTAAAATCCCTCAACGGTGGAAAGCCACTTAAGGGGAAGCCAGGTTGTCTGAGAGGTGTTGTTAAATATTCTTTTAACTTGACCATTTAATGCTCAACAAGGCCCCGTCCTCACATAATTCTGTTTGCACAGGAAGAAGGATATAGGAGCTTTGCCAGCTGTATGTCATTCATTGCCAAATCCTGGAAAATCCTCTTTTAAAAATATTAATACAAAAAAAAAGTTATTTCACACGTTTCTACTCAACAGCCAGGTTTTAAGATAAACAACATTCATTCTCAACCATAAAAAATGAAGATATGTAGATCTAGCTCCTCAGTTGGCAGACTTCCACTGAACTCCATGCAATGCTGTTGATCTAAACCAGCTAAGGAGCTGGTCGAGCAACAGCAAGCTTTATCCTCCATCCCCTCTCCAGATTATAAACTCTTTAGCCCAAGACTGTAATTCATTATTTGTTTATAAAGTACAGAATGTAATGTCAGGGCCGAGCTGAGACTGCTAGGCAATTTCACAATATAAGCCATAAATAGCAATAGTAGAATCCTAAATTTTACACCAATTGAGATTAGTGAATTTAGGATTCTTCTGGGGACCAAGAAGGAAAATGCCCTCATATATAATTAGTCCTCTGAGAAGCCAAGATATACAAGACCTAGATTAAGGGCAGTCTATCAAAGTTCATGTGTGAAACGCTCTGGGAGCAAATTAAACAAAAAAAAAGTTAGCTATTTCTTTTAATTCTTGAGATAAAAAAATGGGGATTCCTAGCATCAAAAAGAACATGCTTTATGTGCAATAATACATATACTTAAGCAATTTTTTTAGCAGACTCAAAAGACACCATGGGATATTGTGAGCTTACTGGTTCCCTACAGTTATCATCCCTTTAGTGTTGATAGTCAAAACCCCAGTGGAACTTTACAAAAATTCCTAGAACTACAGACTGATCAGAACTGAAGGAGCATAATTATAATTTCGTCTAAATCTACTGTGGGTTATCACACAGGGGATAAGACAGCAGTGATTCTAACACTTCCAGTAACTCTAGAGATAGATACTACTGAAGAACTAGGAAGAATCTCTCTAAAGGATCCAGTTCATTATATGACAATGGGAACATTCTCTTTAAAGAACAAACTGATGGGAGCTGCTGACAATATGCAGGCAAAATACACTCTCTTATATTGGTAGTTTCACGGTGGCACTAACAATAGAGCTGAGGAAATGCATTGGGTTTTTGAACTGAGAAATCCAAAAGAATATTTGTTTTAGATTGACCCAAATTGGAATTTTGTTTTTTAATTTCTGAAACAAACAAACAAATCATTTCAGGATGAATGAAATGTTTAATTTTTCCTGAAATAGTATTATTTTGCTTTTTTAAAAGCACTCAAAACAAAATAATCAAACTTTTTAAAAAAAACTAGCTATATTTTGATTTAAAAAGTCAACATTTTTGTTTCAAAAAGCTAAATTTCTACTTTTATGTTGTTTTGTTTTTCCATTTGTTTTGGCTGAAACTATTTTCCAAATATGACCCATATTTACAAATAATTTTGCAAAAAATTGCATTTTCCGGTGAATAGACTATTTTCCCAATAACTATCACACAGTTCAACCTCACTCCCATGGGTTTATATAATACATTTTTTGCTAACAGATTTCCTTGGATTGTGACAAAATCAGGTTAATTGTCAGGAGATTATAAAGGTGGATTTTCAGTCAGGCACCTAACTTGCATTGAAAGTTACCAGTGATCTTCTCCATCTTGATAATTTATGTACAGTTGAATCTGTTGACTAATAAGAGTCTGTTGCAGGGGAGTAGGTTTGAACATGCAAGTTCTTTGGACATGGTTTGTATTTAAGTATTGTTTACTGTTTGTATGTATTTATCTCAATGGGACTGTGATCAGGATCTCTGAACGCTACAAGAATATTAATTACTCTACAGCTCATCATGTGATGAAGTGGGTTTTGCCCACAAAAGCTTTTCTCTCTCTCTCTGTCTCTGTCTCTCTTGTTGTATAGATAGTTGTTAGTCTCTTAGGTTGTGTCTAGACTACAGGATTTTTTCGGAAAAAGTGGCCTTTTTTTAAAAAAAACTTCCCCTACATCTAGACTGCTGCTGCGTTCTTTTGAAAGTAAATTGAAAGAATGCGGCAGTTTTTTCGACCGTGGAAAACCTCATTTTAGGAGGAAGAATGCCTTTTTTCGAAAGTGCTCTTTTTGAAAAAAGGCGCTATGTAATGCAAACTGTGCTTTTTCGAAAGAGAGCATCCAGACTGCCTGGGTGCTCTCTTTTGAAAAAGTGGCTTGCTTTTTCGAAAGTACTGATTGTAGTCTAGATGCTCTTTTTCGAAAGAGGCTTTTTCGAAAGTATCTTTCGAAAGTATCTTTCGAAAAAGCCTCTTTTGAAAGAGGCTTGCAGTCTAGACGTAGCCTTAGGCTATGTCTATACAACAGCATTATTTTGGATTAACTGATGTTATTCCGAAATAACAAAGAGCGTGTCTACAATGCAAGCCATTATTTTTAAATAATGGCGAGCTGGAGGACTTCTTATTCTGACACCTGTAACCCTCATTTTACAAGGAGTAAGGGAAGTTGAAGGAAGAGTGTTCTTCCTTCGGCTTCCTGTTGTGTAGACCGTGCCAAAAGCCGAATTAAGCTATTTCGACTTAAGCTGTGCAATTGACATAGCTGAAATTGGGTACCTTAATTCAACTTTTGCCCTGCTGTGTAGGCATGCCCTTAAGTGCCACAGGACTATTCATTGTTTTTAAAGTTATATACTAACATGGCTACCCCTCTGAGACTTTTTAAGAATATTAATATTACTGTAATATCATAATAATCGTGTTTTATGAGACCTCTTTTCTCTGCACTGAGAAAAAGCAACTAATGGAAAGAAATACAAAGTTTCTGGCTAAAGTCTTGTGCAAGATTTCAGTGGATGCTGGCATGATTGTGGTTAGATCCTTAGACACTGTAAATCAGCATAGCTCTACTGAAGTCAGTTGAACTGCACTGGTTTACACTAGCTGACAATTTTGTCCTAGTTGCATAAAAACAATGACCAAGTCGACCTTTTTGCCCTGTGGTATTCACCATTATGTTCAGTACTGCAGCTTTAAGATGCTGGGCAAAAGGTAGCAGGAAGCCAAAAGCTCTAGTATGGCACTCAGTCACTGCCTCATAGACACCAACTCCATTCATGCTCCAGGGCTCAAGGACCCATGGGGAAAAAACAGTGGGTTCCTAGACCCAGGAATAGAGATTGAATGTTGAATGTGATGAGTTTTGTGCTGCTAACAACGTCTGCTCTTGAGGGAGAGCATTTGTTTATATAGAGAGGAAGGGGATAACAGATGGCTTGTCATTACATTTAATTTAGGAACCACAGATGATCCTGAAAACATTCTCAGGCTCTCCAGTTAAAAGATAGGAAACAAAGGGGAGGAATAAATGGTCCATTTTCGGAATGGAGAGAAGGAAATGGTGTCCTTCAGAGTCTCTCCTGGAACCAGTGCTGTTCAATGTATTTATAAATGATCTCCAAAAAGGGGTAATGGGTGAGGTGGCAAAGTTTGCAGAGGATACAAAATAGTTAAGTCCAAAACAGACTGATTTGGCAGCAAAATGACAGCTGAAATTCAGTGTTAAATGCAAAGCAATGCATATGGCAAAAAAAAAAAAAAACCAAAACCCCAATATATATACAAAAAATGGTGCCTTAAATTAGCTGTTATTTTTAAGAGCTATATCTTAGAGTAATTTGTAGTCAGGGGAGCTGACAGTTTCTGTAGGCCCTTGGACTGGGGAGGGCAGCTCTGTGCTAATATATGGAGATATACCTATCTCATAGAGCTGGAGGGGACCTTGAGAGGCCATCAAGTCCAGTCCCCTGCCCTCATGGCAGGACCAAGTACCATTCCTGACAGATTTGCCCTAGATCCCTAAATGGTCCCCCTCAAGGGCTGAACTCCCAACCCTGGGTTTAGTAGGCTAATGCTCAAACCACAGAGCTATTCCTCCCCCATGCTCTTGGAAGGGGCAGGACATCAGGCAGAAGGGGCGGGGCTAGAGAGAGCCAGTCTTCTGTGCTGCTCGGAGTATGTTGCATTCTCCCCTCCAGCCCTCAGAGCTGCACAGAGCATGAGGTGTGGCACTCCAGAAGTGATTTTAAAGGCCTGGGGCTCTAGCTGCTGCTGCTGCCACAGTAACAGCAGCAGCAACCAGGAGCCCCAGGCTCCTTTGAATTGTCAGGGCTCAGGACAAGTGCCCCCTTTGCCTCCCGTTCCATCAGCGGGCCTGTTTGCAGTACTCTGGAAGCACTATGTTTCAAGAATACTGCACATTTATATGAATCATTGTGTCTGTGTCATCCTGAATTTATTTTCCAGCTTCAGAAGACTTAATTAATCTTCAGTCATCAATGGGACAGACATAACTGAATAATGCAGCTGTCCTTGACATGCATCAAGGCAATACCAGGGAACTAGATGTAAATAAGATTTGCTGATAGTTTCCTCCAGAAAGGTACAGGGAGACACACTGTCTTTAAACTGGGACATTAGTGAAGACAGCTTGTAGGTGATTCCAGTGATTTTAATATACTATTATTCATGATAATGTAATTATGCAGTTTAGAACAATTTAATCATTATTAAAATAGTAAAGATACCAATGATAGACACATTAAATAACTAGAATATGAAAGAGGTATATAAATATGCTGCAAGTACCCTCTCCCCAAAACTTGCAGATGGCATCCCCACCTTCCACATACACACACCTCTTCAAAAACACCTGCCAGCAAAAACTAAACTCAGTGCTAGTGTTCTTCATGCAAAGTTTTAGGGCATGGGAAACTCACTGGGCCCAGTTTTCCTCCCACTAATACTGGTGGAAAGGGGAAGTAGATTCCCTGAAGTCAAAAGTACACCAGGGGAAGTAGGTACAGACACAAGCTTTCCACCTCTGTTGAAACTGTATTAAAAATCCTGACGGCTCAAAGGGGGGGGGGCACACGTGCATGTGGAGGGAGGGAAGTGACAGATATGAAAGGAACCCCCTTTCATAAAAAGAAATAGCTCCAGAGTCACGAGGCAGCAATTACATGCTTGCAGACAGCAGTTAACAGTATTATAACCCAATCTATCATTGTGTACCGTGGGATTTTCCTCTTTCTTTCGGTGAGGAGGTTGCACCTGTTCACTGTTGTACACTGGTGCATGGCTGCAACATAAAGGAGAGCATGGCTGCAGCATGTGACCTTTACCAAAAAGAAAAGGCTGTCTTTAGACTGTAAGGTCTTCGAGGAGGCCTTTGTTATATCCACGTAAAGTTCCCTGCTTCCCAGTTGCGCCTTCTAAGCCCTACCCTAGTACAAACAAGGGGCAATCAGTGCTCAAAGTCATACTCATTCTGACTAGTTCCGTTCTTCACCACATTGTGGGGAAGGTAAAGGGCTTTCCTCAGAGGGGTGAGTGACATAATTTTACTGTTAAGCAGTATGGCAGATTCACAGGGAAAGTTTAATATGTTTGATGTGCAACAAGAACATCCATTCTTGCATCAGATGCACTTTACCATATTAAATGGTTGAATGCTCTGTTTTCTCAAAGAAACAGTTTCCCTGTGCAAGAAGAATGGAAATGTCTACATTGTTTCTATGTTATCCAACTGTCTAGCCCAGTGTTTCTTAAACTTTTTAAGACCAAGGAACACCAAACAATAATTTTTTTATGAGGAACACCAAGGACTTTTTGTTGACCAAAAACAACAACAACAAAAAAAAGGTTTAAAGTTATTGAGCAATAATAATAATAATAATAATAAAGGTTGCCTGCCCCTTTAAGGACAGCCATTTTGAATTCTGTCGTTCTCCGTGGCACACCTCCGACTGCCTCGTGGCACACCAGTGTGCCGCGAAACACAGTTTAAGAAACACTGATCTAGCCACTTGTGTGGGTTATATTTTATGTGTGTTCCAATAATAGATGTGCTGTATAAAGCTGGTTATAAAAGGGCAGCAGAAGAGAGACTTAATAGGTACTCAGTATAAAACTCAGACTTCTAATTTGCCAACACTGTTTTACCTTAAGTTATTACTAACAATTATAAGAAACATCTGTGCCCCTGAGTACATTCCAAGGAATATATTCAAACAGATCTTCACATTTAAAAACTGTTCCGATAACTAGCTTTTTTTCCCTCAAGGAAAAAAAAATGAACAGCTACCTCTGCCAAAATAAATCTATTAGATCATAGATTAAATAGATCTTCAAATATTAGTAGAGATGAGAAGTAATATTCTCTTCTTTCATGGAGGTTTTCGGAAACCAGTTTTGTTTCCTGAAGCCTAGATATTATGTAGTCTTTGGCAGAAATCCTTTCAAAAATTTTGCTGGCACTCTCTGAATGTGCATTGGTATAATCTAGCTGTAATAGCTTCCAGGAACTATAATGTGTTAGTTCCCATTTTTAACAAATGAAGAGTCATTACCTAGAATGCTGCAGAAAATGAGGTTGCCACCAGGATTTTAAAATGGGTAACTGTTTTTCTCTTAATCAGACACTGACTCATTATTTTCCTCTTGGTTTCATCTTTGAACGTTCCTAGATCCTAATGAGCCAGCATGTACATGACAAATAAATAGAAAGGTAATTTCTCTCATACAAAGACCTGTTCTGATACTGAAAGCTGAGAGATATAATAAAACTGAATGAAACATTAACAAAATGATGATGATGGTTTAATTTTTTGCTATTTTGGATATAGAAATCAAATTACTTTTATGCGTAGGAAGTTATCCACTAAACAATTCCCCCCTGATTTCATATGTAGAGTGATTATTCTGTTGTAATAATCACGTAGTAGTTAACACATTTTTGTCAATGAGTTGCTTTTTTTGTTTATCATTTTTACATTTTCATAATTGCTACTGAAATTGTTCTAATTAGCAGTTTTAAAACAGCCTCTCTGATATGAGTAATTGAGAAAAGACAAATCAGTCCTTAGACCCCTAGATTCCTTCTCTTTAAATACAAGATGAAATCCTACAAAGCAAAAATATTTTGTTTTGCCCATCCAGTGAAGAGGTCATAAATATCATTCTCACTGAATAAATCATGCAAGAGGAATAAGCTCATTATAAAGTAACAGGCATAAAGCCTGATCCTTACTTTTATAAGTATCCCATTGCTTGAGGGTGAGATTAGGCCCAAAGTATGTGTCTTGGTCACTAGTCAGCAGTGACAAACAGAGTGAACAGAAATTATTTTCCTGTTTGCCATGCAGAGGCAGCAATGTTTGGGTTCAGATTAGGAACCTGAGTCTCCATCATTTTCCATGTTTATTCCAACCTGCTTCCCCATCTACTATTGTGAGAGAGGAAAAGAGGAAGAATGCAAAGTAATTGCTGTTATTAAGAGTTCTCTCAATTCTTTCTGCAAAATCTATGTAATGTACAATAACTGTACCTGTCCTATTACCTGTGAATGGCAGTGCAGTTGCTTAGATCTGTGTCAAGTGGGTGTAAAATACCAAATCAGCCTTTCAGCATTTTACACCCACTTTGTCATGCTGTAAATGATTACAGAAGATGCAAGGCAGTGGAGAATCAGGCCCTGTGTTTAGACCAGGGTTAGGTTTTGAGATCAAAACAATGCCAGCTTTCAGGCTCACATTTGATAATGAGGAAACATACCAAGCTATTCACATGAGATTTAGATTTCAAAAATCAGCAAACCTCAAGACGTTTCTGCCTTCCTGAAATCTTGCAAGCATAGTTGATTTTGCAAGCTTTCCAGAAAATACACACCTTTAAGTTCTTGAAATCAAAAATAGGAGCAAATTTAAATCTGAACCTACCTGTGACATTCAAGGTTCTGGGCTTGTCCCAGTACTATTTTAAATTATACATTTTGGTTGCATGGTGGGGCTATCTAGAAACTATTGGCTAAGTATACTGTGAGATGTCGCAGGACTGCTAGTTCTTTCTCATTATATATAAGAGTAACAGGTGTCTCTATACCTTCACCTAGACTGAGGTATGAAAATTGCTGATATGTAACTTCCAATCACAACTTGACAGTTTGTATAATTCTATTTGTACAGCAGCACTACAATTTATTAACAAGCTGCCCTCGTTTAATAATAGTGGTTGTCTTGTGGAACCACAATTAATATTTAATAAGTGGTTTGTATTGTGTGACAGTAAGTTTAAGTACTATATCTCAGATTGAGACTGCTTTCTTATTCCATGGTAATTGGTTCCTATTGAGATGAAGTTTAAATTTATAACTGTGACTATGTCTGTGCTTCAAGTTCCACTATAAGGTCAATATTTATTGCTGTGTTTTTGGAAATGCTTCTGCTTCCAAAAGTTGGGAAGAGTGCATCCACTGATTTGCATGGGATTCAGAAATTAAAAGGGAAGATTAACTGTTTTCCATGGGACAATTAAAATGAAGCCTTGAGACCTTTACTTCTAAGAGTGGCTCAAATGTATTTCGCTGTAGGCAATACTTTTATCATATACCAATAAAAAGACCAATTGGATCAGACTCTTCTCTCATTTACTACCATACAACCTTACAGCTGAGTGTCCCATCAAAATTTAAATAGTCAGATTTCCTAGAGCTGTCAGTCAGTTTGGTTTGTTTCTAAAAATTGACTTTTTGTTCATGTCACTATTAAAAGGACTTATTTGTTAAGAGGCAACGGTGATCTATCTGCTATGAAAGGTGGATATCCAGACTGTTTCTGCCACAGAGAGCTTACTATCTATTCAAGTTTTTAGACCCTTTGGAAAGATACTGTTGGGATAAGCATGCATGAGTGATCAATACCTGGTGACAGATATTCAGCTTCTGTAAACTGCTTTATCTCCATTGGAGTCAATAGAACCATGCCAATTTACACTGGCTGAGAATTTGGTCCTTAATTTTTTGTAATAGGTTTAGGTTCACTCTTGACAGGAAAATATAAATATAGTAGGGAACGCCTTTTACATGGCCCCAGGTTGGTTAAAGAGCTGGTCTCTGAATACAAGTTACTTACTACTGAAAAGCCTATGAGGATACTCTCAGAACAGGGAGTCATCAGGTAAAAATGGGTCTGCACAGTAGCACATTTTTAAAAAAATTCCTCTTCCCATTTGAAATAAAGATAGGCATGGATCCTCAGATGCAGTATAGCCACATTGCACCAAACTACTAGTATAACAGTTTATATGTTTCCAGAGACATCCTTCCAGTGCAAGGACAATCCTGCAGAGATGTAAATGTGTTTCTTGTGTAAGCAGGGTCAGGATAAGCTCTACCCTGACATCTGGTGGTGAACTGTGGCAAGTGGTGCAAAGAGACTTCAGAGGCTGATCTCATTTGCATAGATACACCCAATTTGCATAGACACACCCACCCCACCTAGTATGTGCTCACAGCAGCCTAAATGGTCACTTTGGCCACTGTGGGATCCCCAGTCTCTCTGTTATTGAGGCAGGGGGGGATAAAAGTGTTGTTACCCTGATTATGTGACTCAAGGACAATGGAATGGTGGAATTGTTTATGACAGAGGGATTCGCCATAAACTAAGTAGCACTCGTTAGACAAGGGGCATGGGTTCCAAACCCAGTCAAGTTGAGAGAGGCTGGGGACAGGTCTTTGTACCTGGTGGCAGGGCTCTGTCTGAGGGCCTAAAATACTGCTTGCATCCCTCTCCACTGTAGAATATCAGAATTAATTTGGATTCCATTAGGAGTCTAGTTGTGAGCTGCTGAGTTGACTTCACTGTGGGCCAGTGGAGCACTACCACTGAGGCTCCTCTATTAGGAGCTGAACTTGCTGAAGAGCTGCAATCAGTGTGTGCTGAAGGGAGCCTGGCGCTATGCTGTGGAAGAGCTGAAATCACTATTGCTGGGCTGAGGGGAGCCTGGTGCTATGCTGAGCATAGCAGCTTGCAGGGACAACCTGAGAAGAGCTCCCTGAGAAGAGCAGCTTGCAGGGACAACCAACAAGCGCAGGCGGACAGCAGAGTGGTTTGCGGGGAGAACTGGCAGGTGCAGGTGGACAGCAGAGCGGTTTGCAGGGACAACCAGCGGCCGGTAGGAGCAGCAGCAGCCAGCCAGTGGAGCAGCTGCAGGAGCAACCAGCTGGCGGCCAGGGGCGTGGACCGAGACGGTTGGCGGAGCCGGACAGTTCGTGGGACAGCTGAGAGCGGCTCACTGGACAACAGGTGGAGTGACTTGCGTTGACGGCGGCAGCAGAACCCTACGAGAGGCGGAGCCCTCGGCGGACCATGTAAGGTGTATCAATCCCCGCCCCCTCCAGGTTGAGAGGGTAAAACCCTGCCGGGTGAACTTTTGAACCCTGGGGCGGCACTGACCCAGGTCAGAGACTTTTGGGGTGTTGGACTTTGGGACTTTCGGTGATTCGTGGCTGGGGGGTGGGTCTTTGCTCATGTTTGGTCTATGAATCCGAGTTGTGGTGTTTTCCCAATTTAATGCTGATGTCGGTTACCTCATGTTATTAAAGGTTTGCTGCTATACTGAGGCTCTGTGCTTGCGAGAGGGGAAGAATTGCCTCTTTGAGGCACCCAGAGGGGTATGTAAGATTTCCCAGGTCACTGGGTGGGGGCTCGATCCCGTGTTGTATTACCTTGTTGGGAGGAGACCCCTAGATACTGAACCCAGCCCTTGCTGCTATTAACTCGGCCTGGCAGAAGGGTTACACTTGTATGACGCTCTGCCACCTACCTTCCATACCCCTGCCAGTTTACTAGGGAAAGAGGATGTGGCTATAGAAATAAAAGTGTGTTTGGGATTCACCTAACCCATATTGCAGTTTTGGCTCTCAGTGGTTGGTAAAGGCCAGTGTGTGCTCAGACCTGACCTCAGCAAAGGGGACTCACTTGCACATTAACAGCATCAGGACCAATATTTTAAGGCATCCTGCCATGTCTCCCAGTGATATGCTTTCTGGGCTTTTGGTGACTAGGGAATGTGCCTCATCATTTAAATATTAGTTTTCTGTCACATATTTACATATTGATTCTAAATGTTACTTTTTATACAACTAAGCAAGTATTTAAGCATCCAACAATTTCAAGGGATTGTATGAAATCCTTGAATTAACTGGCAGATTAAGTTCTATTTTTCAAGTGACCAAAGCTGCTACTGCATGGGTGTTTGACTTGAGCCATGCTTGTATATTTGCATGGTTGGATGCATAGTACTGGTGATGTTAAGATCACTGTTGATGAGTACTGGTCTATGGAAATAGAAAAGGAAAGATTAATTTTTCCCCTTATTTGGTGCTGGCTGTCCCCTTCCTTTCCAGCAATAGACTACACCACAAGGCAGGTAAAGCTATGCTAAATATTTTGGAAAGAGATTGGGCTCCAGCTCATCAAGAAGGGGAGGAGCACCTTCACACACCAACTTGCCAATCTAATGAGAAGGCCTTTCAGCTAGGTATAAAAGAGGTTGGTGATAAGAATTAAGCAGAAACATCCAATGGCTAGATGTTGACAGAAGGAAGAAATATGCAAATTCTCAAGAGGGTCACAGGAACAAGAGGGAAATCTGTGGGGGAATCTGCTCAACATCTTAGCTGTCTGTACATAATACAAGGAATAGGAAGACTAAACAGGAAGAATGGGAAGTGTTAGTCGTACATAAGCTAAATAGGCATCACAGAACAAATCTCATGATTAATATATTGGGAAAGAGGTGTATAGTAACTTGATCGATAAGGGAATATTTTTTAAAAAGTGCATGTTTAGTCTTGAGAAAAGATTCACCCCTGGTCTATGCTACAGGAAAAGGTCGAATTAAGACATGCAGCTTCAGCTATGTTAATTGCGTAGCTTAAGTTGAAGTATTTTAACTCAAATTTTGGTGCCATCCACGCTGCGGGAAGTCGAAGGGAGCATGCTCTCCCTTCGACTTCCCTTACTCCTCATAGAAGCAGGGCTACTGGCATTGACAGGAGATTCCTCTCAGTTCGAAAAAGCATGTCTTCACTAGACCCGCTAATTGGAATCCCGGAAGATAAAGTTCAGCTGCTTCCATCTTATCTATAGTGTAGACATGGCCTGAGTAGTTGAGCTCTGAAATAGGCCTTGAAGGTAGTTTGTGGACTCCCTATTACTGGAGGTTTTTAAGACATCTTACAGGGATGTTCTAGGTTTACTTGGGCCTGCTATAGAACAGTGGGCTGGCCCTAGTGATTTCTTGAGGTCCCTTCCAGCTCTACATTTCTAATATTACTGTGGTTCAGTGTAAGCAGTGTAACAGCCACCAGGCTGTTATGGAAAGATGAGCGAGGAAAGGCAGTCTATGCAATTGTGAATAGACAATCTCTGTCTTAATATGTGCTCCATACTATGGAAGTATTCATGAAGCCTTGCCTACAGCATTTACAAATATCTCCTTGGTTTGTGTTAGTGTATCTACAACCTAAAACAAAACTCACTCTTAAATATTGTTTAGTTTCCTTACAGAAAAGTCTTTCTGGTAAATATTTCTTGGTATGTGTGATGTTTTGGTTCTTTCAGAGAAGTAGTCACTGTGTTTATCAAAAACATTCAGTACCTTGATAAACACGAATATTAATCCTATAAATAATAACACAAAATATAATATGTGCATTATTTGGCAGACTGAAATGGTACTAAAATAAAGTTAGGCTAATGACTTCCAGACAGTTGTTACACCATATCATGTTTAAGCAGCTGCTAACCATATGCACTACTATAGCTCTGCTTATACTAATCATTATGAAATTTTCCTTGGCAGAGGGGGAGGGACAGAGAAAGGTTTGTTTGCCAGGAAAAAACAAACAAACATAAGATCTACCACCTTTGTAATGAATTAAGATGGTTAACTTTAGAGGTGGGCAAATAATTTGTAGCATATACTGTAATTTGTTTGGGAATAGAGGTCAAATTTTCAGAAGCATCCTAGTGACTGCAGAATTTATGTCCTATTTTTAAAAATAATTTTAGCCCTTGGGAGCCTAAACCCTATTGAATTTCAGTGTCACTTCAATTTCAGCCCTTAGGCGCTAAATGCTGAAACTGTTTTTGAAAATGGGAATCCTCAGTCATATAGCTATTTTGAAAAAGAAAATCAAGATTGAAGGTAAAATTTTCAAATGTGCCTATTTGAAAGGATTTGCCAAATCATGTTTGGTCTGTAGCTTGTTAACCAAGAGATCACTTCAAGTATTTAAAACAAGGGTAATTTTAATTGGACAGAAAGGTAACACACAGGGGTGATGTGTGGAAGGGGCATACATAGACACATGCCCCTCCCTAAAACACAAAGAGGGGTCTAGAGGCCAGTGTCAAAGGGAAAAGGCGTGGTTAGAGCCTTTCCTCTTCCAGTTCTAGCCATGCTGCCTGTTGGAGATGCTGCCGGGTTCACTGTCCCAGGCTGTTGTTGTACTGAACTGGTCCCAGGCAGGCAGTGTGGTCATAGGGTTCCTGGAAGAGGACAAAGCGGCCCCCCTTCTCCACCAGTAACGTCCATGAGAGGGGATTGGGAGAGTATTGAGGGGAGAGGCTCAGGATGGGGGTGGGAACAAGTCATGTAGGAGGGGAGGGTCACATGAAGGGGTTACGTTTTCCCCTTTCCCAGCTGGTCAACTCTGGTCACACAGGAACCGGATCTGGCAAATACTTTTGCACATGAATAATTTCTGAGGCAAATAGTTCCTATTGTTAATCAGTGGGAATACTTGCCTGAGTGAGATTATTTACATGTATAGATATTTGTGTAATCAAGACCATAAAAGCTCCCTGCTCCCTGACTGAATAAATGTAAATTTAAGTGGAGAATTTTGAAACTGAAGCAAAAACCTATGCTATAAATTCTCGCTAGTATTTACTTAAAAGTCAATTTCTATGACTATCCCTTTGGAAGCTACTTTTGCTTGAATGCTCCCAGAAAGTGAACATGAAGACAGAACAAATTCATTTATAAATGCTATGTAATGATTCCAGAACATTTTTAGGTATTCCCCTGCTTCTAGTGTAAGCAGGGGCTGAACTACTGCTTGCTATCAGCCAGCTAAAAGGAGAGAGCTGCCCTGGGGGTGGGTATGCTCACTCAAATTGTTTAGCTCTGCAAGATAATTAACTGTTAACTGTTGATATGTAAATACAGCTCATGCCGGGATGGGGAAGGAATCCGAGGTGTGGTTATGTAAATCCAATTCAGCCAGGGCTGATGGAGGATCGGTTGTTAGAATGGAATGTGATGTATTGTAACTAATTTGGGCTGTCGTGGGGGTCACAAATCATGCTACCCCTGGGAATTGTAAAATATGACATCAGTGCTTGCAGTAGAGACACCATCATTGTAAGAGGTCTGAGATGAACAAGCCTCCCCCTTCCAGAGCTGAGTGAACTGAGTTGGGTGGCGGGGGGAAGGGTTTGCGCCAGCCCGCTTCATGCCTGCCAGGCATGAGCTGTAAGACTGGTTCAACTTGCCATTTTCCCCCTTGTTTTAAGGATAGACCTAAAGCAGACTGCATCAGGAGTTTTTTTTTGCAAGTCCAGTGGAAGCTGGAATCTTTTGCCAGCCTAGGTGGTGGCTAAAGAGTTGAAATCACTAAGAGCTGAAGTCACTGGTTTGGCTTAGAGCCAGACCCATTGCAGCCAGCAAGATTGCTGGTGGGAGCGACCAACAGGTGGCCAGTAGGAGTGGCGGCAGGCAGCTGGCGGGAACGACCAGCAGGCGGCCGGTAGGAGCGGCGGCAGGTGGCCAGCGGAGCGTCTGGCGGGAACGACCGGCAGGCGGCCAGCAGGAGCAGTGGCAGGTGGCCAGCGGAGTGGCTGGCGGGAACGACCAGTGGGCGGCCAGTAGGAGCAGAAGCAGGCGGCGCCAGCAGAGCACAGGAGCAGCACAAAGGTGATATGGCCTCAGGCTCAATGAGTGGAGTCATCAGGGTGATGTGTCTGGGTCCGCACTGACTGGACAGAGCTGTAAGTGGGGCATTTGAAGTGGGGTACGGAGAAAGTTTGGGTAAATGAATGAAACCCTTACATTGTTGAGTTCTATTCATTATCTCATAGATACTAGCCCTCTCCCTCATCCGCCTTCTGTTCTAAATCTGATTTTTCAGTTTTATAATGTGTTCACTTTTTTTCATTGTATTCCTTTGGTATATATGGTCATGCCAATTCTCTTCCAGAATTTGATCTGAGGAAGTGGGTCTGGCCCATGAAAGCTCATCACCTAATAAACCATCTTGTTAGTCTTTAAAGTGCTGCATAGTCCTCTCTTTGTTTCAGCAAGATCAGACTAACACGGCTACATCTCTATTACTATTGTTGGACTAGTGAGCCTGAGGGGCAAAGTACATTGCTCAATCCATTTGAGCTGGGATGGTTACTCGTGGAGGGTTAGGAACTATGTTTGTGGTATTTTTCCGAGCTAATGCCATGTAACTTCTCTCTCTTTCATTAAAAGTTTATTTTTTACACTCAGACTTTGTGCTTGTGAGTGGGGAAGCATTGCCTCTCAGAGGCGCCCAGGGATGTGTGAATTTCCCAGGCTACTGGGTGGGAGCTCAAGCTGGTTCTGTGTGAGATGGATGAAAAGGGACCCCCTAGATATTGAACCCGGTCCTGGCTGCTGCTGGTACTACCTGGCAGAAGGGTTACACTAGTAATTTTTACATAAATTAACCCTGGAAACTATTCTCTGCTAAGAACTAGTTTTCTGAAGTGTTGTTAAACATAAGCCATTATTTTTAATTTAGCGTAGGGATAACTGTCGTTTTTACCGCCATAGTATCTGGGTGCCATAAGCACATAAAAATTCACCAAAATCTCCAGCAGTTAAGGCACTGGTTTGCAGAGGTGGAAAGTAACTAAGTAGAAATACTTTGTTACACTACTCACGTACATTTTTTTGGTAGTTGTACTTTACTCAAGTACTTTATTTTTATGATACTTCAACTTTTACTCAAGTAGATTTTTTAGAAAATACTGTATTTTGTAGTCCACTACCATTTCCTGAAACACTTAGTTACTCACTACTTTCATCACCCCACTGACAGTTGCACAAGTCAGCATTCTGATTTGTTGAAGCACAGCTGCATGCCCAAAGCATCCAATCGTCATGCAGTGACGATTAAAAAAAAAAAACCCTGCCAACGAAGAAGTCTTAATAGCTGCATTAACACATTTTCATTCAAAACCAGGATTTATGTAGGGGTGGGGAGCCCGAGCCTCGCAGGCTGGATCCAGCATGTAGGGGAGAAGAAGCGCAGTGCTGTGTGCTGCCGCTCACCCTCCTCCTGGCTGGGGGGAATGTGGTGCTGGAAACTGCTCATGGGAGGGTTTCCCCATTGCTCCCATTGGCCAGATTTTGGTCAATAAGAGCAATGGGGAGCAGAAGAGAGCATGGAGCTAGGTAAGTGCCCCCCCCATGCCTCTCATGGACAGCCCCCACATTCTCATCCCTCTCCCAAACACCCCCTCCCAAACAGCTCTCCCAGCCCCTATCGGCTCCTGTACCCCCTCCTGCCCAGCTTTCCTGCACCCTTCCAGAAATCTCACCCTCATCCCACTCCTGCACCTTCCTCCTGGCCAAACCTCCACTCCCAGCTCGTTCCAGCACCCTACCTCCCACCCAGACCCCCCCTCGTCCTCATCTCTATCCCACTCCCTGGCAGCCCCCTCCCACACACTGAACTTTGGCCTCACCCCAGAGCCTGGAGGGGGGCTCACAAAACCTGTGCAATAAAACTGGATGCTCAGCTATTGGAGCAGAAATGGTGGAAGCAGAATGCAAGCTGCAGTTCATTCGGTCAAACCAGACAAGATGGAACTCTCTGTTCATGGCTGAAGAGAGAATTCTGCTCATACTAAATGAACAAGGAGAAGGGGTATTTTTCATTATTATGAAAAATAATGGTGCCCTATGGTATATCAGGTGGTTAACCATAGATTTCCATTGGACGGCTACTTTTTCTTCTGGATACTTGAGTACAATTAAGATGCAATACTTTTGTACTTTTACTCAGGCTGTCTACACTGCAGAACTTTTCTAGGATATTGGCGGTATCCTGGAAAAACTCTGCTGCATTTTTGGAAAAGCAGACGCATTTTTTCGGCATCCCTGTAAACCTCGTTCTACAAGGAAGAAGGGATATTCCGAAAGAGGGGTTTTTCCCAATATTTGACCCCGTGTAGATGGGCCAAATGTCGGAAAAGCCTCTTTCAGAAGAAAAGCGGAAAAAGATACACAAAGTATGGTTTGCAATTTGCGTATTTTTTTCTGACTTTTCCCTGCAGTGTAGACATAGCCTCAGGTAGTTTTCAGGAATGGTACTTTGACTTTTACTTAATTACATTTTTTTCAAAGTAGTAATACTTATACTCAAGTAACTTTTTTGGGTACTTTTTCCACCACTGCTGGCTTGGGACTTGTCAACCCAGGTTCAGTTGCATGCTGCTCTGCAAACTTCCTGACTTTGGCCAAATCATTTTGGCCTCTGTTCTCCAACTGCAACTGAGATAACAGCACTTCCCTACCTCATAGGGATGTTGTGAGCAGAAATACATGAAAGATTGTGAAGTGTTTTGAGATCTGATGATGAAAAGTGCAGTATCTGAGCTTAGTATTATTATTTTTCAATTGTAGGGTGAAATCCTGGCCCCAGTGAAGGAATACCATAGAGGTCTGTTTTTAAAAGGACCTCACTGCCCTGCTAAAGTCCTGTAAACCCTCCCATTTCTTCTCTACTCCACTGTCAAACTTCATGGATAAAGAGGCCTGGAGAAGAAACTCTTCAGAATCCATTAACACTCAGTCTGAATGCTCACTGGTGAGTGATGAAAGGGCTTCTTCCTCTGAAAACTTTCAACAGATGCCTGAGGCCTGATGAATATTACACTAGTTTCACACTGACATAACTGCACAGACCTCCCAATGGTCTCTGCTGCCCTCATTCTAAAAGTATATTATTGGAACTCAGTTATAAGCTATGACAATTGGAGTAGTGTTTGACAGACTTGATCCATTGCCAGGAATATATGGGAAGGTATGAAGTTTATGATAGGTACATCTACACAGCCTATAGCAGTGAGCCTCCCAGCCTGTGTCGACACATGTAGACTAGCGTGACTTGCGCTAGTGCTCTCAACATTGCTTTGTAGACAGAACTTTGAAGTTGCAGTTCGGGCTGGAATTGTGCTTTGATGCCTACTCTTCCTGCTCAGGCTTCAGAGCCACCAATCTAGCTAGAACCACAGCTTCAAAGTGTTGTCTACACAGCTATTTGTAGAGTACTAGCATGAGTCCTGGGAACCCCAAGTCTGGCAGCCTGGGTTTGAAGGCTCTGTACTGCAGGCTGTGAAGATGTACCCTATTTCGTCTAGGAGAAGTGTGGAGAAGTGTTCAGGCCTGGAAAAAACCTAAAAAGACTGTTCTTTTGCTGGAGTGTCCCTCATTATTTGTGTCCGATCTCACAATCACATTTTACAAGAGAAATATGTGCCCAGCCACTGACGAGTGGTTTGAAAATAGCCTGACAACACTCTCAGAACTGGTTACAGGGAAAAAATGAATATTTGTCCAACAAACACAAAAGATTAAAGGCTTCCCCCAGAATACTTGCCCACGTTGAGGCCCGTATACTGACCTCTCCTCTCAGCTGTTGACATGAGAGAGGAAAGGGAGGAGTATAAGAATGGTTCCTAATAAAAGTTCTCTTTCAATGCTTCGAGGAAAGTCTATTGCATGTAAGAGAGATCTAATAATCCTATAAGTCAGTACCTGTGAAAGGCTAGCAAGTCAGGTGTGGACAAATAGAGAATATTTCTTTTCAAAATATCAAGAAATACGCATTTTCACATGTATCAAAACCCACAGAAGCACTGAGAAACAAGCTATTTGGCCAGATTCTCGTTTGCACAAAGGCCCCTTTACACCACTGCAGCAGTATAAAGAGGTCTCAAAATGGGTGTAAAGTTGCCTATGTGCAAATTAGAATCTTATCCACTGCATCCAAGAGTTGAATGTTTTGATTTTAAAGCTAATTATACATTATGTATAAATTCATCTGTCATGCTATCTGTGGGCATCTCTCATAGAATCATAAACTACTAGGATTGGAAGGAATCTCAAGAGGTCATCAAGTCTGGTCCCCTGTCCTCATGGCAGGACCAAGCACCATCTTTAGATCATCCCTGATAGATGTCTGTCCAACCTGCTCTTAAATATCTTCAGTGATGGAGATTCTACAATCTCCCTAGGCAATTTATTCCAGTGCTTAACCACCCTAGCAGTTTGGAAGCTTTTCCTAATGTCCATTCTGAACCTTCCTAGCTGCAGTGTAAGCCCATTGCTTCTTGTTCTATCCTCAGAGGCCAGGAAGAACAATTTTTCTGCCTCCTCTTTGTAACACCCTTTTAGATACTTGAAAACTGCTATCATGTCCTCTCTCAGTCTTCTCTTTTCTAAACTAAACAAGCCCAATTCTTTCAGTCTTCTCCCATAGGTCATGTTTTCCAGACCTTTAATCATTCTTGTTGCTCTTCTCTGGACCCAGTTTCTCCACATCTTTCTGGAAATGTGGTGCCCAGAACTGGACAAAGTACTCCAGTTGAGTCCTAATCAGTGCAGAGTACAGTGGAAGAATGACGTCTTATGTCTTGCTCACAACACTTCTGTTAATGCTTCCTGGAATGATGTTTGCTTTTATGCAACAGTGTCACACCGTTGACTCATATTTAGCTTGTGGTCCACTATGACCCCTAGATTCTTCTCTGCAGTACTTCCTAGAAAGTCACTTCCCATTTTGTATGTGTGATTCTGGGCCCTCCTTGGACAGCAACAACTTAGAGCTTTTGGATGAGGGCACACAATAAGTGCTACAGATACTGCTGTGTCACTATAGTGTAGAGACACTGGTTATGGGTAGAGAAAGCATTTTTGTGTGACTGTATTCATAGCATCATAGAACACTAGAACTAGAAGGGACCTCGAGAGGTCATCAAGTCCAATCCCCTGCCCTCATGGCAGGACCCAGAACCATCTAGACCATCCTTGATAGATGTCTATCTAACCTGTTCTTAAATATCTCCAGAGATGGAGATTCCACAACCTCCCTAGGCAACTTATTCCAGTGTTTCACCACCCTGACAGTTAGCAAGTTTTTCCTAATGTCCAACCTAAACCTCCCTTGCTGCAGTTTAAGCCCATTGCTTCTTGTTCTATCCTCAGAGGCCAAGATGAACCAGTTTTCTCCCTCCTCCTTATGACACCCTTTTAGATACCTGAAAACTGCTATCATGTTCCCCCTCAATCTTCTCTTTTCCAAACTAAAGAAACCCAATTCTTTCAGCCTTCCTTCATAGGTCATGTTCTCTAGACCTTTAATCATTCTTGTTGCTCTTCTCTGGACCCTCTCCAATTTCTCCACATCTTTCATGAAATGCGATGCCCAGAACTGGACACAGTACTCCAACTGAGGCCTAACCAGTGCAGAGTAGAGCGGAAGAATGACTTCTTGTGTCTTGCTCACATCATGAACCACAGAATCAACAGGTGGCAGCTAGATTAATGGAAGACATCTTCTCTTGACGTGGCAGCATCTGCTCCAGAATTTACGCTGTCTTAACTACATCTCTGAGGGGTGTCATTTTAGAGTCTGCTGCACACTTCTTCCCAGATATCAGATCTCCCAGACAGACATGGCTACTGTGTGTTCCCTAGGGGAGGCTGCTGCAGATCTTCCCTTCAAGGCAGGGAAACGTTCTTATGGCAGAGTGTCACCACATTATTGTCCCTAAAGAAGTCCCTGCAGATGTGTGTGGGGAAGAACGAATGTTGCAGAGAGCAGGTAAAAATGCAGTTTGCTCAGAAAACTTATGTGGTTGAACATCTAAGTAAAACTTTCAGGCTGAGATTTTCAAAGAAGCCTAAGAGAGTTAGGCACCCATAAAGGAGAACACTCTCTGGGAGTGCCACCTCGTACTCAGGCTGGGAGTGGCATGATGTCTTTCCCCCAAATGTTCCCCTTTTCTCACTATAAATCTGTCCTGTTAGTGACTCAGCTCTCTTGCTGGGTCACTCGTTTGAGCCCAGCCCTTTCAGCGTACAAAGAATCCACTCTTTTTCAAAGTCAGCAAAGATTTCCTGGGCCCCAGTTGAGTGACGGTTCCAGGGTCTGGGCCCTTGCATTTTCAGTATCTTCCCCAGCGAGAGTCCCACCCAAAGGATAGACTTTTGTTGTTGTCCCCTCTTTAGGAGTTGGTAGGAGATCCTGGGCCCACCCTCTTCAGCAGTCTTTATCCAGGACCCAAATAGTAGGGATGGTCCTTCACCTCAGGGTGCTATGCAGCTGTTTCCCTGAATCACTTCCTGTCTGTATCCCCTCTTCCTGAAGCTGAAATAAAGAACTGAACTCAAAAGTAAAGTTCCTGATATTCAAAAGTCACCAGTCCCTCCTTTGGTGGCTTATTCAGGTCAGCATCTCCAAGCCTCAGACAGCAGGTGCGTGTGGAACACTCCTTCCAAAATGCTCAGGGCAGGTCTACTCCTTTCCACTGTCTGCCTCCCTCTGAGCTGTTCAGTTTTTTTTAGCTGAACCTCCAGCTGGTGCAGCAAGGCAGGGCCACATGGGTCCAGAGCAGCTCCTTAACCCCTTCCTCTCCAGAGTGGGGTTTGTATACCCCACAACAGCACTCATGTCCTATAGAATTCCAATGGGAGCTGGGATCTAACTCACTCCAACTCATCTGACAATCCCAACCCCTAACTGATCACATATTAAATTAGCAATTAAAAAACAAACAAGCAAATTTTGTATCTGTTTTTCTTTTAAATCCATATATGGGATCAGGTTTTTTTTCTTTCTGCACAGGATTTCACAACAGCCTTGAATTTCCTGCTGAATGTGTGTAAAATCTCAAGGAGAGGAACAACAGTAACTGATATGTTTGCATTGAAATGTTACTTCTTTAAACGAGAACAAGAAAAATGTGTTTCAAAATGAGAGCTGAGACTCAAATTGCTGCACATAGGAAACCACAATTGCACACTCTGCCCTGACTCTCACTCTGGGCAGTTTCTCTGAAATCAACAGTTTTAAACGATGCTTCCATTTTCATGTTGGCATTCAAATAATCCTCAGTAAGGAATGCAGCAAATCCATCCATTTATAGAAGGTTGAGAGACAAAGGGAGAAAGCAAGTGAGTATAGCTAAGGTTACTATTTTGGAAATTTTTAGTAAGTGTCATGGCAGAGCTGGGGGTGGAGAGATAAGACAAAGAAAGGTCATCAAATAATATAGATCTTGTTGCATCAATATACACAAGACTATAGTAGGGATTCTGAAAGGTCAGACCTGGAGGGAAGGGGTTTGGAAAGTGAGCCAACTCCACATGCACCCAGTGGTTGCATCTCTTCTCCCATTAGATTGATGCCTCATCTCCACTTACCAGGAGATCCACACTGCAGAGACTGATCTCCTGGGGGTCGATTTAGCAGGTTTAGTAAATCCACTATGGAGGCATCTGTCCTGTTAGTGACTCAGCTTTCTGGCTGGGTCACTTATTTGACCTTCTAAATCGACCTCTGATCATGCTCCTGTCAACTCTGGTACTCAAGGAGTAAGGGTATGTCTACACTAGCCACCCTAGTTTGAACTAGGGTGGCTAATGTAGTCATTTGAACTTGCAAATGAAGCCCGGGATTAAAATATCCTGGGCTTTATTTGCATGTTCCCGGGCACCGCCATTTTTAAATGCCCGGTAGTTTGAACTCCCTGCCTGCGGCTACACGCGGCATGGGCTAGGTAGTTCAAACTAAAGCCCCTAATTCGGACTACCGTTACTCCTTCTGCAATGAGGGGCTTTAGTTCGAACTACCTAGGCATTTAAAAATGGTGGCACCCGGGATATTTTAATCCCGGGCTTCATTTGTAAGTTCGAATGACTACATTAGCCACCCTAGTTTGAACTAAGGTGGCTAGTGTAGGCATGCCCTAAGGGAAGTCGACGGGAGACTTTCTCCCATGGCGTATATTACATTGGTAGATGTGCAGGTGAATGAGCCAGTGATGGTGTGGCTGATTTGGTTAGGTCCTGTGATGGTGTCGCTGGTGTAGATATGTTCACCTGCACATCTACCAATGTAATATACGTCATCATGTGCCAGCAATGCCCCTCTGCTATATACATTGGCCAAACTGGACAGTCCCTACACAAAAGAATAAATGGACACAAATCAGATATTAGGAATGGCAATATACAAAAACCTCTAGGAGAGCACTTCAATCTCGCTGGACACACAATAGCAGATTTAAAGGTAGCCATCCTGCAGCAAAAAAACTTCAGGACCAGACTTCAGAGAAAACTGCTGAGCTGCAGTTCATCTGCAAATTTGACACCATCAGCTCAGGATTAAACAAAGACTGTGAATGGCTAGCCAATTACAAAAGCAGTTTCTCCTCTCTTGGTGTTCACACCTCCAGATCAGTTGCTAGAAGTTGGCCTCATTCTCCCTGATTGAATTTACCTTGTTATCTCTAGCCTGATTCTTGCCTGCATATTTATACCTGCCTCTGGAAATTTCTGCTACATGCATCTGACGAAGTGGGTCTTTGCCCACAAAAGCTTATGCTTCAATACATCTGTTAGTCTATAAGGTGCTACAGGACTCCTTGTCAGTTTTGCAGATCCAGACTAACACGGCTATCCCTCTGATACTTAACTAAACAAGATAACTCAAATTTTATATAAGATTCGTTAATGAATACCTTATACTCACACATTCACTTCCTATCCACTGCCCCACAGTGAATATTGTAAGTCCACATGGTATTTTCCTAAGTGGTGTATTTTGCATCTAGATCTCCAACTTAAACTTGCTAGATATGAGGACAGATAGCTGACTATTGCCCAAGGAGGTGCATGTATGTATATTTCACCTGGTACATGAAAATATGTGCCTTCATGCAGGATTACCTCATTATATGTTCATGCAGTGCTTAACTGAATAGGACTCTTGGCTTCTAGGCATGACTCTAAAAATAATATTTTTCAGTACAGTAGCCACATTAGATTTTCTTGTACACATGTTGGGCTATCTCTTATTTTTTCCTAACAGGTACATAGACATTAATTCAGGTATTTTCTATCAGCAAGCACTACAGCATCTCCAGATTTTCTGGGGATAATGTATAAGATACCTTTGTCCTGCAAAACTCATTTTCACAATGGAAATAAGCTATTACATTATTGTTCTCATTTTTTATCAGAAAGATGGAGCATCCCATCCTTTAAATCCTGGCTTCAACCACATACATTATTGACATTGCCCATTGTGGTATTTATATTACTCTTTCTCAAGTTATCAGTCTTCTCTTAGGCCAGTTTAGAAGATATCTTTAGAGAACTCTGGATGCAATGAGAATTTTAATGATCTGTCAGTGACGTCATGTCTGTGTCTGTGTTGAACACACAGGTCTAAGTGTTTCTCTGTATTTAATGTACTGTAGAAATTCCGTTTCAGGATAGCACTAAGACACTTGAGAGCCAGTTTTGCATTTCTCATGTAGTTAAGACCTTGGCTCTTGGCCTTCTGACTTCTAGCACTTACAAAGTTGTCCTATAATCATCCAGAAATACACTGCCTGTTGTGTTTTACTGCTTATGTGAAAACTGTCCAATTCCTCATCAGCTGACAGGGGAGGAGCATAGACTTGAAGGATTGCACAGCAGTGCATTTGGGATTTGCATTATTTCACAGCACCATCATCCTTTCAAAGTTTGTACTATAGCCTAGAATGGTGTCGGTGCTTTTGCCATACAGCAGAGAAGTAACCCTATTGTAGTCACTCTCTCTGCCAGAGAAACTAGCTTATGTTGCCAAATATCTCCCCTCAACACATTTATTGAACATTAAAACAGCAGAACAGCATTGAATGAAGTCCAGTAATTTAATAGGATATATTTTAGTCACTCGACTTTGAAGATTATTCCAACATTAATTATAAAGTTCCTGTGTCTGGATAACATATTATTAACAGTTATTTTGTAAGTGCTAATGGGAAGATGGAAGATTTCCAATAGTTTTATTGAGGAACTGGCAATTAAAATGTTGAGCACTGCAACATACATACAAAATAATAATAATAATCTTGCATATACATGCTCTTTATGTAGAAAATGGGGATAAATATTTTCCTTTGAAATAAATTTAGGAGTTTTATTTTTAACAGTCACTTCTGAAAAAACAAATATGGACTTGTTTGCCAAATTCAAATGTTGTGAGTCTTGAGCAAGTCTGATTTTGTTTAAAAGAACATCGTGAAACTATTAGGAAGTCAAGACAAGTTGCTATCTCTTGTGTTTTTCCACACACAAAGAGCAATAATATGCTCTCCGTCTGAAGAACATATTGCAGATTCATGAGAGTGCAGTGTGAGTATGTGTATCCTGGAGAATTTTAAGGGGGGAAAAAATGCTACCATTAAGTTAGTTGCACTGAAGGAAACAGTTGCACTAATGCTATGTAAAAGAGTATGTATCTTTGTGCATGTGTAGATAGTTAATCTAAAGGCAACCATATACTGGTGCATGAGAATATATAGTTTTGTTCCTATGTCAGTAGCTTCTATAAAGTTGTTGTTATGCAATGGAAATGGAGCCCTGGTAGGAGCTGTAGTGTAGACAGGAATCCTGCAGCTCCTGGTTTTGTTTTTAACCTCTATGTCAATGAAACCTAAGGAACTTAATCTGTATAGCACCAGCAAAATGCCATGAATGCCTCTGTTTTTTGTTTTGTTTTGGGTGGTGGGTTTTTTTTTCAGCATTTCTATTTTGAATCAAGACTACTGAAATAGGTAGGTTTTAGTCCCCTCTTAATTCCCTTTCAGTTAAGCTTGTCTTGATATTTACATGCAACTTTTTGAGTCTGGATTTTGTGCCTTGCTCTGGTTTTGTGTTGATGGTTTTGGGGATTTGTTGCCATTTTCTTGGCTGGGACTCATGTTGTATCCAATGCTGTGTCACTTGCTATGGGGAAAAGACCAGATCTGGGTACAGCAAATACAAAAGGGTTACTTTCTTTGGTGTGATGAAAACACATAGACCCAACTGGTCACTGCTTCTAGCTCACATAGAGAAATAAATGTGTGCTGCTCAGGCAAATGGTCTGTCTAAATTAGAATGGGCCAAAGCTTGCTTCATGGAAATATTCTTTCAACATAAAATGTTTTTCCACTGGAAAAACAGTGTGGGGACTGGAACCAGAAAACCAGATCCCTCCCTCAATTTTGTTTTGCATCAGACTGAATTTTTCTGCTTTGTCCAGCAGTTCTGTGACTGTTTGCATTTGCTCAAAACATATTGCCCATTTCTTTACATTTTTTTCACAGAGCAAACTGATTTTTCAATCAACTCTAGTCTACTGCCTGGCAAGATAAGCAATCAGTGTACTGCCATCTATGCTTTGGAGCTGATAGGCAGTGGAAAGCAGAAGAACCAGGTTCACATTCAGATGTATTGCTTGCTCCCTTTGGCAGTAATAGCTGAAGCTCTTTTAAAATGGCACTCAACTTCCCTGGGAACTGAAAGTTGTGATGCTTAATGGGGAGTGATGTTAACAGAGATCTGTTGGCTCCTTCCTGACTTTAGGATGATGGTGATATGAGGCCTTTTGCAGAGAGGAGGTTGCACACGGGTGGGTGGTGGGGAAGAAGAAAGAGATTTCTAAGGAAGGCACAATAACACTGATCTTTTCACACATTGGACAGGCTCCCAATTCATGATCTGAGTAGATCCTCCCCATTCTCTCCCCCCCCCCTTTATTTAGACAGCTAATTGGGAGGGGCACTTAGTAGGCAGCTAACAAGGAGGCCTTCTTTCTTCTTTTTCCTCCGAGGCTTATTTTTCCTGAAAATGTCAACATGAGAGTATAGCACGGATCAGCTCATTCTGCCACTGAGATCCTGCTAGGGACCAAGCACAGCATTTTCTGAAACAACCTAGGGGACTGAGTCAGTGCGATTTAGCCTCCCTTTAATAAAACTGACTTAGGCACTAATGAGCCTAAATCACTTTTGAAATGGGGACATAAGGGTACTTTTGAAAATGACACTTCTAGCCCACAACACAGTGCTCTGAATCTGTTTAAGGGCAGTTCAGTAGAATGCTTCCTGGCACCAAAACTTCAGACCCATTCTTGAACTCTGAGGGAATTTGAATCCAGATCTGAAGTTTTGGCTCTGACTTCTTTAGCCAGAAGAGACTGTGTGTGCTAGCCCCAGATTTTTTTTCTTCTTTCTTGTTACGCAACACTGGGCTGGCTACTGCTCAGAGAACTTATGGCTTAATTCTGCCATATGCTGGGTTCCTCCTGGGAGATACCAAGCAGCCTGGGAATAGAGGGTACTCATAGGCAGATCACAGGCTACCTAGACCTGGTCAAGTGGTACTGTTATCTAGAAAGGCTGAGGACCTCAGTGGCATAATGAGCTGGTCCATGTTGACATAGACCACTGGAGATTTACCTTGATATAGTTCTGCATTCTAAATGTTCCCTTGGCAATAAGCTAAATATAGTGGGCCACAATCATTCCTGCTCTAAGCTCAGTGAAGTTGCACGAGGGCTGAATCTGACCCACTGATTTTATGGAAAGAATGCTTTACAACAAGTTTCATTATCACAGATCAAATTGCTTGAAAGAGAAAACTTACTGATGTGGTCAATGAGGATTATAAACCAAGAATGTGGATATTGTAGCTACAATGGTACCATCTATTTTGACTCTTCTCCAGAATATCCAGCAGTAACTGGAGATTTATTTTCATTAGGCCTTCACCTAGAAAAGTCAGCAGTGCTTTCTGTGTCATTGTTTGTTTGTTTATTTGCTTAGCTATATCACTAAAGGGAGAGTAGTGAAAACAGTTCACACTACGTAAATGTTTATGTGGATGACCATTTATGTCATTATATTTTGTTTTAAAAACTTTCTTCAAAGTGAAATAAAATATCACATAGGCTGATTAGAAAACAGTATGTCATTCTCAATTTGCCTTTCCTTGTGGACAAAGGATTTTTTTCCCCCATTGGACTCCAGCCTAAAAGGAAACAGCACTAGAACAAAGGTCAAGAACTTGGAAGAATTCATTCAGGCGAACCAGGTACAGCTTGATTTAATATCAATATTTCATATGCTCTGAGATTGTGGTTTAAACTACAAGATAACGGAACACCATTTTTATAGCTTTCCATCTGTGAAGAGTTATTTCTCAAAGCATACAGCATGATCAATATACCAGGTATTCGTGTTTGAGATCATATGCTCTGCTAAGTGTATGTGTGGGGGGAGGGGGGCTGATGCACAATCTGTCTGTGATAATTTTTAAAACTAAAGTGTCTTAAAACCAGATTTGTAAACATAAATGTTTTCCATGCTAGGTAATTTTTCGTGATACATTAACTCCTCCTTCCCCAGACCATGCAAGTGTTGTAGTATGTGACATACCTGTGAAGCTGGAGGACAATAACTGGGAGGGGGACTGTGGCTTTGTGTTTGTATAGCATAATGGGATCCTGGAACAGGGCTAGGGCCCCACAGTGCTATAGTAATATAAATAAAATAATGAGGTGGAATGAAATGAAAAAGGGTGGTTTGGGGGGTTAATTAATAAAAATACACACATAGCATTTCTTTTTCAGTTAAAGAAGTAAGAGTACATTAGTTTGGAGTTATAGTTTGGAACAACCGGAAATTGTAACAACAGGATTTCACATGAACATCGAGTCTGCTTTTCAACAGAGCAGGCTACTCAAGTGATTGCCACATTGCTGGTATATAAAGCACCTTGGAAATGTTGCAGATCAGTTTCCACCTATCCTAACGTGTTATTGCTATGTCTCTAAGTCTCATAGAAGCTTGTGAAGTTGAAATGCTGGCCTTTTCACTGATATGGTCATTGACTTTCAACTACAGGACTGAAGTTCTGTGGCCTGTGCTATGCAGATCGGGAGGATAGAATACATGATCATAATGATTTCTTCTGGCCTTATTGACTGTGAACTTACAGAACCTGTGCTCATTTTTAGGGAGGTCTCAATGTTTGCTGTAGCCTATAGCAATTCATAGTCCATATAGGCTGTAGCGTTGTGGCTTTCCTGCAACCTTTCAGAAGCTCTCCATGGTGGACTTGTAGCAGCCATGCCATGTTGTTTAGTCCTGGTAGAGGTAGGTAGCTTATCAGGGAACTTGTTTTCCTGCTGGTGGTCAGGTCGGTATTGCCAGCCTCCTTCCCTCAGGTTTGCTCTCTCTGGCTCTTGGCAAGTTTGGAGTAATTAAGAACACTTAGACAGAGGGGCAAGTAAATGTCAGAGGTGATGTCCTAGCCTTATTGAAGTCAATGGGAGTTTTGCCATTAGCTTCAATGGGGCCAGGATTTCACCCCAGGTATAATAGAAAACATACATGGTGTTCCTTGTTTAGATGCAGAGCCTCGCTGAATGATGTTTTCTGAGTGAGGAAGGAATTTTCCGCTGGAGCAGATTGGCTCAGCACTAGGGTTTTTCTTATGGCATCCTCCCAGGTTTATAGACATGGGGAAGATTTGTGTTGCTGGCAAGGAAAGACAAAAACCTAGGGGTATGCATGATAATAAGCCATGATATTTTAGTTCAAAACAGAGAATTGCTGGTAAGGTTTTACCATTCTGTGTTAGCATTTTCTGCACCCAGCTCTATCACATCTAATGTGTCTCTGAGGAGTTTTCTTGCACCATGTGCTTCAGGTGGTCAGACTCCAGATTAGTTTGATCAGTTCCAGTATCTTGTTTCACAATTGATACCCACAGTCAAACATACTTCCCCTCTGGCTCTCCATGCTTCATCCTGAGGAGTTCAGTGGACTTAGTGCTGGACTGGGCAAAATATGGCCCGTGGGCCAGATCCGGCTCCACCAAGCCACCAGATCCAGCCCGCAGATGCTGCGGTGAGGTTTATGCAGGCTCCCCACTTGCCTCCCCCCACTCACACGCTGCTCAGAAACATGGCTGAGGGTGGTTTCACTTTAAAAACTGAACCCGGAGGGGAGGGGGGAAGCTTTAGGAGCTGCTCCCGCCCCCAGCACAATGCCATTGGCCAGCTTCTGTCCAGAAACTGGTCAGTGGTAGCTGCCTGTTTCAATAACAGGCAGCCATGAAGCACAAGCGGCTCGTAGCTATTCACAGAGCACATGGCTGCAGCTTGTGCAGGGGCGGGGCAGGCAGGCAGGCTGATGCAGGAATGGGCTGCTGGCTGGTAAGTCTCCTGACCAGACCTTGCCTCTGGCACCCCAGCCCTTCTCTTCCCCAATCCCTGCCCCCCATTCCTGCCCCCCTACACATACCCAAATCCTCTGTCCCCCTCCTACACCCCTATCCCCTCCCAGATCTGGCAGCCCAAGCCCCTACCCCAGATCACAGTCCCCTCCTACCCTAGCTCACAATCCAAACCCCTTCACCCCCTCCTGTACCCTAACTCCCTGCCCCAGATCACAATCTAACCCCCTGCACCTCAGTCCAGTGCACCAGGTCACAACTGCCTCCTTCACCCAAATTCCCTCCCTTACTCACAGCTGCCTTCTGCACCCAACCTCCATCCCAGACCCCACACCTCCATTAATATCATGGAAGAGTGTGGCCCTCAACCACTTTCCAAATTCTTGGAGTGTCCCCCCTATCAAAAATTATTGCCCACCCCTGACTTAGTGGGTCATGGATGGAGATCCAGTCACTAATGTAGCTGGGTCCTGACCCACTTCTGAATATGAAGATCCAGACCAGGGCCAGGAACAGATAACAAGGCTGACTGGCAGCCTATGGAAGCACATGGTGCCATAGGAATGATGTCATTGTGATGGTGTGTAGTGTTGTGGAGGATGGCTGCCTCTGTACTGCATCAAGTCCAGATTCTAAGACTGAAAGCTCTAATTTAAATAAAAAATATGTAGGCTGTGCTTCATGATCAGGGGAAATGGAGAGCTCAGAGAAGCTACCATGTTTTGTTCAAATGTTCTTTCTTCAGATTTCCTCAGAATACTGAGGGGGTTCTTCCAGGGGAGCATAGTGCACTGGGAGAGTGTGGCCCCCTGGGTGTGTATGCATGCTCATGAAGGCGGAGGGGCTAGGCTAAGCCTCAGAATACTTTTTACACCTTGAAGTGATGAGAGCAATAGAGCACAGTCAAGGCACTACTGGGTCTCACTACACAAAGACAGGCTGTTTTGTTCTTCCTTAAAGATACGAAGACCCCAGGCTGGTGGGAGCAGAGGATTCTTAGGGAGTGGGCTAGTTTCCCTGTGAAGGAGTCCCAAAAATGGAAACAGTGTTCGGTTCCCCTTCCTCTGGGGAGGAGAAACAGGGACACACCGGGAGAACAGGAAGGCCCATTGGGCCTTCCTGACTCCCAACCAAGCAACTGCAGGGCGCAGGTGAGAATAAGTTCATATAAGTCGGGCTACCAATGAAGCTTCTAAATATGCCTTCACCATGTGAATCCTATGATGTTCCAAGCTTAGTAAGTCTGTATTAGGGCATGTTTACACTACATGGACGATCAATGCTGCTGTGGTCAATCTTCCGGGGTTTGATTTAGCGGGTGTAGTATAGACCTGCTAGATTGAACTCAAAGGGCACCCCCGTCAACTCTGGTACTCCTGCTCCTCACGAGGAATAAGGGAAGCCCACAGAAGTGCTTGCTCCCGTTGGCCTCCTCTGTGCGTATGGTGAGGAAACGTTATGTAAGATATGTTGACGTATCTAACTCTGACCTGCCAATGTAGTGTAGACCAGGCCTCAGTCAGTTTTAAGGAAGGGATGAGTGACTGGATGGTGAGGGAAGATTGGTAGGTCTTGTGTAAGAAATATGATGATCTACTTCATGTAATTATCCAGACTTTTTGGTGCTTCTCCAACCCTTAGATGCTCATGGGATTTATCCATTACTATTTAATGAAGAAGTTATGCAACTTTTGAGATTGACACTGGAAGTGGAATGCTTGGAATAGTTACCATTTTCCGATGGTTCATATTAAAGGAAAAATTCAGAAACTTGTATGTGATGTGTAACTGAGAACATAGAGACAGTATAAATCTACCCAGAGTGCTTAATAATGCTTTGCAATGTATTTTTGAAACATATACCCCCTCATGTCCTAGTAAGCAGGGGGAGTTCAAATAGCAATCGGCCAAACTGGAATAGGTACAGGACACCAAAACTGTTTTTCCTTATAGTTGCCCTCAATAAAGCATCATTGCTCATACTACTTGAGGCTGATTTAAGTTTTGGGACTGTGCCAATCGTTTGCTAAGCCTCTGTCTTTATGTTATAGCTTATATTGGAACTGATCAATATAGGAAAAAATCTGTTGCAGACAAAGCCAAAAGTGACTAGGAATCTACCAATATATAGATGATCACTCTGTCCCTTTATGCCATCATTACCTATATAGATGGTCTTGAATACTGAATACATTAAAAAATGTTTTATTCATATTCATTCCACATCACAAAGAATTCATTGCTCATTTAATTGGAGATTGTAATTTATGCCAGGCTAAGTGTATAATTAAAGTTATAGCTGTTGATGTGGACCTGGGCAACTTAGTGGATATAGCACCAGTCTTGCCGTACTAATCACAAAGAGCTATAGTTCAGCCAGAGGTCCTGCATAATATGAGGTTTTAGGGATTTTAGCTGAGTCCCAGCTGGAATGTTATCTACAGCACAAACAAGCATACGTAATTTGGCAGCCAAGGATGCTTAGGAAACACCCCGTTCTGGCGCACTGAAAGAAATGAGGAGTGTTCTCTTCCCAGAGTCGTTATTGCTGGCGAGGCTTGCAGTTCTTAATGAAGAAGAGAGCCTCAGCCACCCTGTACCAAACCTCCACGGTTGGAGCACACTGAATTCTACACTTCCTCCTCTATCAGACATACAGCATTAGATTTCACACAAAGGCTTAGTCGTATGAAATAGAGCTTGACCTGCCAACTTCAAACCTTTAATTTAAGAGCAAAGTTTTTTGCCATTTCATCATGTGTTGTGTTATGTTTATTTACTCGAATGGTATTTTGAGTGCACTCGTGTAGGCACCACGTACAAAAGTAGGCCATTTTTGTTTTAAAACCTATTCCTTTCCTTCCCGTTCCACACACTAAGCCTTTGGTCTTATATGAAGTCAGAAGACTGCCAGCGAGGGAGACTTTCACAATTCTGCTTGATCCTGCCACTATCTTCTTTTCATTCAAATAGTTTATAAGCTTGACTCACTTCCTGTGGGCATCATGGAAGAAGTGACTCATTTGTTTTGCAGTTCCTTGTAACTCACCCATCAAGAAAAGTGTAACATGCACAGTTTCTCATACCGCTGTAACACTTGCCTTTTCCCACCCTGTCCCCTTCCCATTGCTTGTGAACCCCCCTCAGGATGATCTCATAAGACCATACCTACAAGTGGCAGGAACAAGGACGTGGCAGCAGACTCCCTCAGTCTGTGTGGGAAGTGGTGCAGAAAACAAGATGTAGAACTGAAGGCAGATGAATCTGATTAGAAAGCAGATTTGGCTGAGGTTTCTAAAGTGACATAATTATGGGAAGATGAGTTTGAAAGATAAAATTTGACAACGTTCCTTAAGCCAGTGGTTTTCACACTATGGGTGGTGACCCAGATTTGGGTTGTGGAATGTCAGGCACTGGGTCTCATTGCTGCAGGGGGATCAGGTGACCAGTGGGAGTGCTAAGGCAGGCTACCTGCCTGTCCTGGTGCCGCAGCCTGCACAGCAGGCCCAGCTTTTGGGGAGGGGGGGCTGGTACAGGGCTTTGCGCATGGCTCCTGCCCCAAGCACTAGCTCTGCGCTTCCATTGGATGGGAACCTGAAGCTGACTGCTTCTATGGCACAGCATGGTCTGCAGTGCCAGAAGAGACAGGAACCTTATTGCACTGCTGACCAGGAACCACTCAAGGTAAGCTCCCCCTTTCCCAGCCCTGCCCCCCGCCCAAGCCAGAGCCCCCTCCTACACCCCAAAGCTCTCATCCTCAGCTCCACCCCAGAGCCCACACTCTAGTCAAATTACATTGAGTCACGGGCATCAACCATTTTCTTCAACTGGGTCATGAGAAAAAAAAAGTTTGAAAGCCACTGCCTTAAGCTGTAAAAATTCAGACATCAAAATTTTCCTCCAAGATACATGCTAGAAAAGAGAGCAGCTCAGCATTACACTGTGGCAAAAACAGGCAATCTCTGGCTGTGAAAAGCCTACTGGGGAACACTGCTGCTACGTGTAATTCAGAGCAGCCTTGAGAGTATCCTGAAATGTGCTGGGGGGTCAGATTTTCCTCCAGCAGCCCCGGGGGAGCTCAAGAGGGTGGGGTGACTTACAGCTACCTTTAGTACCCATCTCGCCTCTCCTCAGCTGTCATGAGGTGAGCTTTGGCACACTGAGGATGGAGGCCATTGAATACTTAAAATACCTTGGCAGACTGTTTTAACTGGATGCAATGGAACTTGAGGTTTCTGATAAAAGTTAATATTGCGGCACCTCACATTTAATAGAGCATCCTCTACTCTCCAGTGTGGCAGCTTTGGCTCCCCCATCTTTCTGGAAAACATTCCCATTCAGTTCCTCTCTTCTATATACTCGCTCTTTAAGACCTACATTTTTTTACTTTCTAAGTCTTTTTGGGTATTGCCCTACGTTTATAGCAGTTTCTGGTATACATTAAAGCCATCAGTTTAATTGTGAGTTAATTCCTTAGTGGTTTCCATTTGGATAAAAAATTCTTTCCCACAAATGCTTGTATTAAGCCACGTCTCCCTCTTTTCCAGAACTGAAATCTCATTTAAATCACCACTTTCATCCAGTCCTCAGAAGTGGCTCTTTTTTTTTCTTAAGTTATTGCCAAAGATCTGGGGCAATTTTAGCATATTGGCTTCCTGAATTGTAAAGGACATTCAGTTTTCTTCCATGGTCTGGAATGCAACTCTTCTGACTTCTCTGTTTCTTCCTGAGTGTATTATTTTCTTTTATTGTATACTGCTGTCCCTAAGGAATCTCATGTGCTGCTTCAAAGTCCTCTGCTGTTCCTCTCTGGTTTTATGTGATATGCCTCCTCATGCCTTATCTTCTAGATCTAACTGCCACATATCTTTTATTTCTGAGTGCTTTAAATACTGCTACAATACTGGAAAATCCAGTTTCTCCCCAATTTCCACTTCTAGGAATACAGCTATCAACTGCCAGGCTGCTAGCATACATTTTAGGGAATAGAGTTCAGTTTCATAAACCGTGTCATTTACATGGACTTTTAAAGGCATTTCAGACAGTAGGCAAAAGGCCTTATAACACCTTTCATAATTTGAGAAGTGTTTGTTAACCTTGGATTTACTGCATATCCACTAATGTGATATATGCCATCAAATGCTAGAAATGCCCCTCTCACATGTATATTGGCCAAACTGGACAGTCTCTGTGGTAAAGAATTAATGGACACAAATCAGACATCCGAAAAGGCAACACACACAGAAACCTGTTGGAGAACACTTAAACCTGCCTGGGCACTCATTAATGGATCTCAAAGTCATTGTGTTGTTTCAGGCTAATTCCACAAATGAAATACACAGGGAAGCATTGGAACTGAACTTCATTTACTAGTTTGGGACCCATCACAAAGGAATGAATAAAGACATTACCTGGCTAGCATACTACCTTCCACATCCTAATGACCTAACCAACCAAACAATGGGAACTTAAGAACAATTTGCACCTTCTCTATCAGCTTCATGTAACATGAAGACTCTAATTCACTATTTTTTCCCCTTCCTTCTCCCCATCCCCTATTTATTTTGTATCTGGACTTTTAATACTCCATTCATCTGAAGAAGTGGGTTGTGCCCATGAAAGCTCATGTTTTGTTAGTCTTTAAGGTGCTGCTAGACTATTAGTTGTTTTTAAGTTTTTCTTGGATTTACTGCCAGTTAGGTAGCTGATAAATAATGATTTTGATCCAGAGTACTGCACCTTTAAATGTCTAGGAGTCAGAGATCTGCAGAGATAGTCACCATTTTTGTCAGGGCTAAGCTGGTGTAGTATGTAACAGGAACAATATACAGGTCTGTCATGGAGACTATTCTTATTCTCTTGTTTTGTCAATGACAAATTCACTCACACTAAGGGTATGTCTATACAGTTGCTGGCAGGATACTTAGGGCTCAGGAGACAGACATATGGTAGCTCTGCTCAACTTGCTGGGAAACACACTCTCAGCTGCTGTGTAGATTACCCTTACAGCAAATGGTTGCTTTACTGAATGCAAGAACCCTATTCCCACCTCAACAAAGGTTTTCCAGACCCAGAGCAGTTTACCAAAACTGCCAGTCTGTTCCCACCCACAGTTAGGAGCTTTAAATTAAAATGAAATACATCCAAATGATCTTAGGTTTTGAGTTTGGTTTTGGATATTTTGCAAAGCCAGTGCCTGATCAATGTGGTTTCCTCAAACTACTAAAACAAAAGCCACCCTCCATTTCATTGTTCACATTGAAAAAGACCAGCTGCCTAATCTCCATCGAAGTTCAGACAAAGAAGGGTCATAACTGGCACTTAATGGGCACTGAGGGTAATAAAGTAATGAGATACAAAGCCTTATTACATTTGGGTCTGTGATAAGTCAAAAGGAGCACATTAAAGTGGCTTCCTATTAGGGATGGCATTCAATATAATGAAATCATGATTGGTGTAATGCATTTCATCTGCCTTGCAACAAAGAATCCTAACAGTTCAGATTTGCACCAATTACAGCTGATAAATAGTACACCTCTCTGTACAATGTTGAGATCTAAAGAGAAGGAAACTAAGGCATGAACAAAAAAATCTCAAACCATTCTAAGACAGAGAATGATGTGCATCGGTAATAATTTGTAAGCAGTAAAACAAATATTTCACCTTAGCAGAAACATCCACTTTGGCTGACTTCTAACCTCTGTATCAAACTCCTAAACTGTCAACAAAAATGATGAAAGCATGAGAATCCTCCCAAATAATGGAGGAACTGAAGAGATGTTTGGAGGCTCCTGATTGGAGCTCAGTTTTCCGTGATGTGGAATATTTGTAAAATATTTGTGTTTCATAGTTGTTAGGACAGGATTTATAGATCACTAATGAAAATGTTCAATATGACTGGACCTAACCTAGATCACTGGGTCATAATATAAAGCTGAGGGAAGTTGTCTATGGCTATGTCTGTGTGTCTGTCATCCAGCAGTCATGTCCAAGCCAGTTTTATTATTCTGCAAAACACTGTCTCAAACACCAAACTAAGATGCAAATATGACTTCTAGCACTTTCTCTTCAGCCAGCAATCAAATATGTCCGGCAAAGATGGTTCTTTACACACAAATGGTATTGCTCATGCACATATTATTCTCAGACATTTACTATTTTGTTGCCCATGGACCGGTAATGACCAGGATCACTCTTCCCTTTTTTGAAGAGTCATACTCTATTTGCTCTCCCCCCACCTCCCCACTTTTCCAGTCCGCCCCAATGATTCATAGCACTTCAAAAATTAATTGCCTTGCTACAATGAGCTTGTTTAATAACTCCCTTAACACCTTATCATGCATATCCATATAGACAGGATTATTTCTACAGATAGTCACATTTCCCAAGCAGCCCCACCTGATCTTTATATAATTTATATCACACATATGTAAACACACCTATTAATGTTCCCCATTTTCTTAGTTGTATCCATTTCTTAATTTTTCTCCTCCCCCACTTTTCCTCCTCCTTCTTTTCTTCTCCTTTTTTCTTTCCTGGAGATATTTTTAAAGCAGAATTTATTTTGGTAGCTCAGCTATATTTCGGAGGTATCCCAAAATAGCTACCCCGCGTCTTAACAAGCTGCCTATTATTTTGAAATATTTTTCGATATAACAGGTGCACTAGTTCGGCATCCCGGTAACTCTCGTTTCAAGAGAGGTCTTCAAATAGCGCATTATTTTGAAATTTGGCACTGTGTAGATGCGCCAAATTTTGAAATAGCCTATTTCAAAATTCAATCAAAATAAGAGATGCAATTTGCATTATGCAAATTGCATATCTTATTTCAAGTTTAGGGTGCTGTGTAGATGTACCCTAACTATTGTCCAAACAGAGCTAGACACTTCCCTCCAGGTCTGATTTATGCCCTTACCTCTCCAAGTGTTGAGGCTTACTACTACAGTGATACCTCTCTTTGGCATCTCTTATTCACTGCCTTAGGGTATGTCTATACTTAAAATGCTACAGCTACTGTATTGCTGTTATAGTGCTTCAGTGTACACACTACATACATTGATGAAAGTTCTCCCATCTGTAGAGATAATCCACTTCCCCAAGAGGCAATAGCCAGGCCCGGGAAGAATTCCTCCATTGACTTGGCACTGTCTACACTGGGCTTAGGTCAGTTTAACTACGCTGCTCAAGGTGGTGGATTTTTCACACCTCTGAGCGATCTAAAACTGACTTAATTTTCCAGCGTAGAATAGGCCTTCAGCAGCTCCCTGATCAGCTTGCTGGCTTGTGTGGATCCCATTCTTAGGTGCCTTTCTCTCCATGCATTGTCGGGGGCCTCAGGGTTTATACATGCCACTGAGTGGTCTAAAAGCGAGGCACTGCAATGCTTATATCCTTTTGTGGATCTGGGTCAAAGAGCCCATGAGTAAGATGGGGATAAAGCACTTTCCTTCCTCCCAGGGAGTGTCGTTAATATGAGGACATTTAAATAAGGAATGTGAGGTGATCAGATACTACAGAATGGGGGTCACATGATTACCTAAGATCACCAGAAAACCTAAATTCCCCATTATTCATTCCAAACTCTCCCCAGCGCCTAATTTTTTTAGAACCCTGATCAATTCCAGCACCTGCTTCTTATTTCCCAGGCTCAGACTCAGTTATTTTGACTCATCCCTCCTTCTCTAAGCACATCCCTACATCTTGCCAACTTTTGCCTCTACAGCAGCTCCACAATCTGTCTTTTCACACAAACAAAAGCTTTGTCCAGGATCTGGCCATCTCATGCTTCATCCCCTCCAAAAATGCTGCTTCAAAATCTGCCTTACCATTTCCCCTTTGGCTAGCGTTAAATCATACGTTAGTTCCCTTTCACCCTCATTTAAGTCCTCAATGCTTTAAATGATTAAATATTTTGTGGCGATGGTAATATTGCTGCCAAGTATACAGGGAACATAAATCAAGTATTCATCATACAATCACAGTGGAGATTTATAATCTCCTCTCCCACAAATACACTTACAACAAATCTAGATTACCTCTGGATTTAATTTAAGGATGTGTTGGATTAGAATTGGGGTCTGGTGGGTAGCAAATTGGTAAATTTAAGAATCTGATGCTTGAACGTCACAGTTCTCACTTTTGAGCTGCCAGTCCCTGCCTTACAGCCCCATATTCCCTATTCATTCAGTTTTGGTCTTTATTGTGATGCTATTTGCTCCTCATTTATCTTCATATGTATGAACCAGTGCCAATACGATATTAATAATCATGTATTTACTAATCCTCAGCATTACCAAATGGCATCCTCTGAAAAATCACACTGCAATGAGTATATTCAAAGTGAGCATCAGTTTCTTCTGCACCTCATACAGTGCACCCCAAATCAGAGTCACTTTCTTTAGAGCAGGCTGGAATAGACAGGAAAACAAAGAGAATGATGCAGATGGATTTGTATTATAAAGCAAAGCAGATTCACAGAACCTAAACCCAAAGCTTCTGAATCACTTAAAAATATGGAAAAGAATTTTACACAGTGCTCAGCAGAAAGCAAGCCACAGAGACTTGGAATCAGTGAAAGCTGGAGTTGGGCACACTACCCAGTACAGAAGAATGGACATGTTGGGTCAGACCATTTAGCCCAGTATTCTGTCTTCTCATGGTGGCCAGATGGCTTAAAAGGAACGAAAGAAGAGGACAATTACTAAATCTGTCATCTGGTCCCATCTTCTGGCAGTCAGAGCTTTAGGGACAGCTCTTCATTTTTCTACAACTATCATATTAATAAATTCTTGTATTGAATTTCTTACACCATGCCCATAGCCATGTTACTATGAAACCTAGTAATCAATAGTGAGTCCTCTAATTTTAACCAAAAGGGATACAAAAGATTACTATGACAGGAATACAAACCTCCTGAGAAGACTCATAGTAGGATGTGATTAGCACCACAATGAATAACCAAGCCTCAGCATTCCACTGATGTCTGCCAAAAGAAGACCCAAATCTTCCCTCTCTGTTATGCAACCCTGTCTTCTCTGTGAAATAAGCACCTGATGCCAGTTGTGCAAAGTCAGTTTTTGTCAGACATCTGGTGATCCATACCATGCTCCATGTGTCCTCTGTAAATGGCACAGAAGCCAGATGTATGGGATTTCTGCTGTATGCATTAGTTTTATGATCACTACTTCTGTGTAAACATCCAGATAAAATATTTGTTTCTGCTTCTTGTGGCATCATCTGAAAGACCCCCCACACACTGTGCCAGTGGTATTTGTAATGGAAATGAAGAACTCAGTGGGGAAGAGAGAATGGTTGACTCTTCACAGTGGAGTAACAGCATTGTTATCTAGAAGCAGTATTACTAGTACAGTATCTCCACCATCACTTGATAGGTACAGAGCTTTCCAAATAATGGCAGGCACAGATTAGTTGACACCAGGCTGAACAACATTAATGTGTATTCCTAAATTAGAAGGAAAAATGGATTGCCGTGGATCTGCAGCTATAATCCACTGTAAAAGGATACTAGTTTCCAAAGGTTCTTGCATACTATCAAGCCATAATGTTTCTTCTGAAGAATGATATTCTTCTGCACCATGCCCATGTCATATACAGGTTGAACCTCTCTAATCCAGAACCCTCAGGACCTAATCGGTTCCAAACAAGAGAATTTTCTGGACCGCGGGAGGTCAGTATTGTCTAGCAGCATTACCAATACTGTTTACTGTGCTGTTAGAGGACATTTAGGGGTAAATTAAAGCTAAATAACAGCAAAGAACACTGAGAGCTAGGAGTGGTGTCTGTAAGCAAACTTTATGGTACTGCAGGAAACACGGCCACAACCATGAAAAGTGGACATCTGGCTTATTAAAATCATTCTGGATGATGGATGTTTCTGGATGAGAGAGTTCTGGATTAGAGAGGTTTAACCTATAGTGGTTTCATCAGACACATCAGAATGGTTGAGGGTGAAACCCTACACATCACTACTTAAACAGTGTGTGGACAAAAAGAGACATGAATGCATTTTTTCCCTTTTACAGCACATTGAGTAAGATTTGAAGCTGAGGAGGGCATTTCTGACACTGTTTTGGGGCCTACCATAGGTATTACCACCACCAGGAAGCAAAACCAAAACTGCAGCGTTCAAAGCCAAGGGTGAGCTCCCTTCATCAGCCAAGCGTGAGAGGCATGCATGGAATGCAACCACTTTCCCCTCACTCCCTTAGCATCCAGGGAACAGGATGATCCCGGAGTGCACTGCTGCTGCCCCCCTACTTCCCCCGGCCTCCCAAAATGGTGCCCTTGTTCAAAGCTGTGAGGGAGTGGCTATACTCCAGACATCACATTTCCAGCAATCATACCCAGGTGAGAATACTGAAAACTGGAATGTCTGGTTAGTGTTTGGATCACCTCCTAAGGTGTCTCACATGTGGCTTCTTCTTTACCACATAGAGTAGTAGCAATATAAACCAAAGTGCTCAGGAATTCAGGTCTCACTCACATTTATTACTTCACACTTGTCTTAGTTTTTACATTATTTGTTGATAGTACTGGGTAGGAAAGGTACAAGAAGTTTGCAGTCATGTTACTAATAACCTCTCAGTGCCAACTGGCAAACGTTCACTGCAACTTCTATCAGACTTAACAAAAAGTGTTATTCCCAACATACTGCTTTCACCATCTTTACCCCAAAAAGAGTTGTGTCAGGTGTCTAACTTATGACATGCTGATCCTCTGAGTCACACAAGTGACATTTAAGAAGGTGTATGTATAGACTGAAACAAATTTTTAGAATCTGTGTTCCAGGCAGTGTTTACAAGCAGGTTTTTCCAGACAAAGGGGTGTGGAATAATTTATGCATACAGTCTCTGATGTAAATTAAGCATTTGCAGCCAAAACAAAGCAGGTCTCACTTACATACAAAGTTAACAGGAAAAAGGTGGGTGGGGGCACGTAAACTCAGCACGGGCCAGTACACCAGAGAACATACAGCAGGATGAATTTTAAAGATTTACTGGACTACAGAAGGGGAGGCAAGGCCTGCTATCCATTTCCTTGAGGAACACCGTGGACAGAGGGGGATAGCTTGTGAGTGTTCTGGATTCTGGTTTGACTGAAAACCACAAGCTCCACAGAAAGACTCTGGGGGCGAAAAACTGCCTTAGATAAGGTTTGTGGCCTGCTAAGTTTTAGTCTCTGGAAAGCCTGTTATACTTTAGATTAATTTGTAATCTGTTCTGATTGTTCTTGCTTAGTATCTCTAAAAATCTTAACCTTTAATAATAAACTTACGTTTGATTTTACTATCAATAGATTACAGTGCTGTGTTCCTACTGAGCTTATATTCAGGCTATGTCTATACTACAATTTATTTTAGCATGATATATGTCATTCGGGAGGGTGACTAAGCCACCCCCTGAGGGACTTAAATTATGCCAGCATAAGTGCTTGTGTGCACAGTGCTATGTTGGCAGGAGAAGCTTCTGCTGCTTGCAGAGGTGGTTTTATTATGTCAATGGGAGAATTCTCTTCTGCCAGAATAGACCCTCTTCAGCAGAAATGGTGCAGAGGTGTAGCTGCATCAGTATAGATGCCGTCAGACATGTCCTCAGTTGAATCAAACAAGCTGGAATGTAGGTACTATTCTCTTGGGAGCAGCAAACTTGGAAATTTCTGTGACTGTCCAGTTACAGGGGGACATTCTTTAAACAGACTCGAGTGCATTATATGTTAACCTGCAAAGCAAAGAGAAGGCTGGCAGAGCTTCTGAGGACATTGTTTGGATGGCTAACAGACTGGGTTGGCCAGGAGCTGACCCTTGCATTAACACCACCAAGTCTCACTGAGGCCGGGGGATACACAGTGCCCAGAGTGGCCAGAAAAAGCCCGCACCATTTTAATTACCCTAACAAAGTTCCAGAAACTTTTTCCAGAATCCAGAAATAAAAACTTTCCCCCTTGTGTGCTCTTTCACAGTACTATGAGGTCAAACCTGAACAGTGCAAGTGCTCAATGTACATAAGAACCAGATTTTAAAAAGTAATATGCAGGATGAAGGAGACAGGAGAACCCAAACCTGCATTGATAAGTGTGCTCTCCACAGCCACCAGTTTACTTTGGCCTACCAGAAGGAGTAAGACCAAAACAGGAAGAGCACACCTAATTAGCCTAATCTGCACTCTGAGGATCATAGTTAAATCCTTATCTCCTTACATACCTATTCTTCATTCAAACCCCACCGCTTTTTACATTGTACTTTTGAAAATAATGGAAAGGACAATGCAGAGGACTATGTATTTAACCTGCCTTGATTCCATGAATAGTCTCTACTAACACTGGAGAATCACAAACTTGCTGTCCTTGCAATGCACTGTTTAAGTACTTGAAAGATCAAGGACTTTACATACTAGCCATTAGAATTCTGCCTGTTACATATTTCAGATATGTTCTTCTGACAGTAACAATCATCCATGGTGTACAATGAAAGAAAGTGCATTGCTTTTCATACTGGCCATTGGACTCTATTGAGTTACCATTTTCAAAATAAGAAATACCATGATTGCTATCAAAGTAGTCAGGATTAAAAAGAGCAGCATGTCAAATTACCCCTTATAGAGAAAAATGGAGAGGGGAAAAATAAGGCAGGCATGTAACTATGCCACGGTCATCCAGATAATGCCGGTTTTTGTACTGTGAGTTTAAGGACATGAATGTGCCAGCTCACCTTGAATGGTCCCTTAGAATACTGCTAACTGCTTGTGCTAAACTTTTTTTTCAACTTTGTATTTCACTGTGACACTCTTAGTACCTTTCCCAGGTGTAAATAAGTGCTCTGTGTTATTTGAGAACTTGTCTCTCTCATCAGCAGATGTTGGTCCAATAAAACATATTAATTTTACCCTTTGTCTTTCTAATAGTTTTCTATGACAAACTGAAAATCTATGAATTTATTAACACCACAAGGGCACCTATTGATTATTAGTCTGATTTCCTGCATAATACAAACCATAGAATTTCACACACTAATTCCTGCATCTAGCCCACAACTTCTGGCAAGATTTTTAGAAATACAAGTGGGAAGAGCATTCAGTACTTTTGGATAGTTCTAGAAAGGATGGGATTTGAAGGCCCAAGTTATAAGGGACCAAGTGGAATAAGGAGAGTGGAGTAGAATCATGTAAGGTTTTAAAGATGATATCAAGAACTTTAAACATGATTGGATGACGGAAGAGATAGCAGAGAAGTCTGGAGAGAATGATAGTCAGATCAAGGGGTTGTAAAGACAATGTTAATGGCCTCGTTTTGATGAAGCTAGAGAAGGGTGATGAGGTTCTTTGCTAGGCCAGATACATGGCAGGTCTCAGAAATCCCCCATTTTGCGAAATACTTTGTGTTGCTTGAGTGCCTACAGCAGAGTTCAACTGGCCTGTAATGGTCAATGGAGAATTCCATCTCTTCTGGGGGATTTTGGGCAGAAAGCTGGCAGATACAGCTCCTGCCATAAAGGGTACGGGGGAAGCATAGGCAAACAGATGTAAGCAATGGTCCAACACTGGAGTAAGGTCACTGACAGACTTTTAGTGTCAGCTCGGGCCCTTCCTCTGCTGCCAAAGATGTGTGCCCTTATCTTCTATTACAGTACACTTTCTCCCATTGCTTTTCTACTCTGTTTCATCCTATTTGTGCATAGGCAATGCACAATAGTGTGGTATAGCCTTTCCTTTTTATGGGTGTGAGTTTCGGTGCACTCAGAGACAAACATCTTTTGTGAGCCATCCCAAATGAGTGTCACTAAAACTTTTATATGACACAATTACACTGGGGAGATGCAGGCTGTAACAGGAAAGGCATTTTAGAAGGGCCTTAGAAATGGTTTGAGACTTCTTACATCCCTTCATCTGCTGGCCCACTTACCTTTGTTACCAGATATCCATCTGTCGAGCCCTCAGGGGTGGGCAAATTAAAACTAATAAATGTAAAGCTCAGCTCCAAAGGCTCTAAAATAGCTCTTCTAAACAGAAAAGTGTTGTGACTTTAGTGTATCTAATCTGGGGCTCTTCCAGGGAAAACAGCAAATGTTTATCATTGAAAAGATGGGAAGCTCTCTCTTTATAAAGCTCCCGTTTCTAGCCCTAATTGGTTGTAATTGAGCCAGGTCTAAATAGTGCGCATGCAAAAATTCAGTACAGTGTAATTTGGGGTGACTACTCCACAGAATAGGAGGAAACATTTTTTGTGGCAGGTGGTTTAATGAAAACCAGACATGGCTGTTTGAAGCTGCTCCAGTATTTGGATCATGAGAATAGGAGGAGCTGGATCTTTGGACAGAATGCAGCTAAAATGATCATTTCAACAGTTCTGCAATTTAGCACCTGATATCACCAAAACCTGTGGGTTAATGCTCAGTTTCTGTTCCTAGAGCTGCCATCACCACTCATGTGACTTAACATCTGCAGGCCTCAGTGTCTTGAGCTGTACAATGGGGATATTGATATTCACCTAAATTTGTAAAGGGATCAGAGCTTCATACTAAATGCACTATGTGATGTATGTGTTGATGTGCAAAAATTTCAGACATACACACACACCCCACACACAAATTTCTTTTCTAGAGATTTTTTTTTGTATCAGAAATAGGCTTTCTTCCAGAAACAAACAGGACTACTTCTCTGGGAATATTGTCCAGTTGCTAATTTCACTACCGGAACTGTGTTTCTGCACATTCTGGCCCATGTCCACAACTGCCTCTATTGAAAATAAAGGGTCTGATGATTCTAAGGATAATGGTAAACATATGTAGCCCAGGCAGTCTTATACTTTGAAAGCCAAAAATCATTAAAAGGTATTTTAGTTGTTGGCAACATAAGATCAGTGTAGGAAACATCATCTAACGGAGAAATCTCATACCATTAACTTTCATGCTCGGACAAAATTTGGCGTCTTTCATTCTTTCAATTGACTAATTCAAAACTAGGGCCAAAGAGTGTTCTGATGTTTCAAATTAGTTTGTCATAACTGCAGAAAAGAGAGGAAAAAAATCCCTGGATCTTTGATTTTGTTTGTGTTGGAAAGTACTTTCAATTCAGACTAGGTCACTTGATTTTCTTTTGAGTGTACATGAGACCTTTGACTTTTTGGAGTACACAGGAGACGAATTGAGTAATGTGATGTCATTGCCTTGTGGAGTTCTCATAACACTAAATATATTAGTCACTTGTTGCCAGTACCAAGAGGGTAAAGAAAAGCAGAAAGAACATAGTATTATGTACATGAACAGCAATGATTATTCCTTATGATGCAGACTACTTTTTTACTGTTTAATTACTCCATTCTTTTTTTTGGTGACACCCCAATAAACCATATTTGGAATCAATTATATTACTCAGCTAAGTGCTCATCTTCTCATGGCAGTGTTAAATTTATTATGTTAAATCAGTGAAATTTAGCACTTGGAGTAGCAATTTGAACCCATTAACTTAAATATATTAATCATGTGTAATTTTTTTTTAAACCTAAGGCTATTCAATATCATGCAGACTAACAGAGTTCATATGCTTGGCGAAAATCCTTTCTGTATTTTTAAATGAACATTTGGTGATACACAGCAAATATCTGTTCATCTGGAGACAGGACCACCATTTCACCAGGAGCAGAAAAAGCTATATGGTTTCTCTTTCCATATAAACTGTAAGTGTCAGATCCTTATTCTTGATTAAATGAAAGTTTGGAGTTTATACAGACTCTTGATTTTTCACAGTGAATATTTATCTGTTGGCTAATGGCAGCACAGCCTCACAAGGGATGGTAATAAATAAGATCATGTATAATTTTCTTTTCATAAATGTTCCCACCCAGGATTCAGATGAGGGGGAAGGGAAGTCTTAATGTTTTTTACCAATGCTGGGATTACTCCAAACTGCTTCTTGAACAACTTCTGCTACTGCTGTGGCTCTCGTTGCCTATTGTTTAGTGTTTTATTTATTTTTTCTTTTAAAAGACCCATCAGCCTTTGATCAAAGGGAGCACAGAATTAGTAAGGCAAAGAGGAGAGCATGCTGTGACACAGCTGCTATTGCGGAAAACATTAAATAAAAACCAAGATTTATCATCGAGTAAGAAGCATGAAAGCCAAGATTTTTAATTAACTATTAGATAATTCTAAAATCAATTCAGTATGGCAGAACCTTTTCTTAGGGATGCATGGGGAGAAAAATTGGGCAAGGAAAATGTTGTCTATGGAATGAATTATATAAGATTATAACTGTAATATCTCAGTTCTTGACAAGCTTACTAGACAAATAAAAGGTTGGTTAACCTACCTCTAATCTCTATCACATAAATCGACAAGAAGCCCTCCAAATGGTGCTACAGTAATTCGAACCTTGCATCCATTGCCTCAGTCCTTAAGTGACTGTGCTTCTCTGAGAGGTGACTGGTTTATACCAGATACGCCCAAACATGAATGTCTGGTTTTAACTAGAGAACTAATTATTAGAGACTCACACCAGTGATGGATTAATTCTTTGTGGCTCCTCGTCCACTCCATCTAAAGACAGGAAATAAGATGTTGTCTGCACACCCTGCAGCTTACCTTCTGGTGAGAAATTCATCTTACTTGTAGTACATGTGAAAATGCAGTCGTCACTGAGAACCATCAGTAATTCATTGTGATGAGATGTCAGTCAGTTTCAAACAAAAGTGGAAGACCCTCTCTCTCTCTTTCTCTCTCTTTTATTAGTGGATATTACTGGGGTTTTGATCTACCCAGTCCATGGATTAATAGTCAGCTCCTAATCTAGAAGTCATCTGTGATTAATCTCTTACAAATCATTTACAACAAAGGGCACACTAAATTAACTCATCTCAGAAAATAAACAGAATTTACTTTGATTTCAGTGAATGGTATATATAATGGTGCAAAATCTCTTGTATATTTTGCAGAAATAAGTATTAGCTTAAAAAAAACCCAAGCAGAGTCCTAAGGTAAATTATGATTGAGATTATAGGACTGGATTTACCTTCCAGGGAAGTCAATAGGCATCTTTCCATTGATTCCAGCTGGAGCTACATTAGATCAGTAATGAACATAATTGCTGAGAACTACCAGGAACTCTAAGGGATTCATGCCTCATCTGGAAGTGCATTCACTTTGGTTAACATGGAATTCTACATTAGGGCTGGAAAATAAAGCCTCGAGCCAACATTTTCAGTCTTAGGTGTCTAAAATTAGACACTTAAGTCCACACATATAGGTGGATAATATATATATGTGATGCCTTATGCTACACAGATTATGTATGTGTGGTTTGCTGATCATTTTTCATGAGTGGCTTTGTTTTAATGTATCATATTAGGTCAGATCACGCAGTGGTGAAAAAGAGAGGGAGTTAGGCACCTGTACTTAATAAGCATGTACACCAGAGCAAACAGCAGGTGTTCTCTGTGTCCTCCTCACCACTGCACCTCTACAAACATGAAGGAGAAACTTCTGACAACTTCCTGTTCTACACCCAGATTTGAGCTTTAGGGTCAAGTATAGAGGAATCTGCCTCCAGCCAAACTCACTGTTGCCCCTTTATACCCTAGACTCTTTAAGCTTTAAGTTTGCTGTTAGGCGCAATGTGGATAAGTTGCTTTTCAGAGGAAATGCCAGTGTGCTGGGGAAAGCACTTCAAAACAAGGTGATGCCACATTACCACCCCTCATCAAAGGGGTCTGCCTTCCCAGATCTGCAGCACGGGCATCCTTTTCCACATTTCACTGATGCTGGGTATGGAAATAGCCACTGCTAGCAAAGTGACTTCACCCCATCCTGTCAACTTTGACCTGCTATGGTGCCCTATGTATTTGAAATAATTGATCTGCCATTCATAACTGCAAAGAAATTAAATTGCTGGCTGTACAAAAAGTTCCAGAATGGCTCAAAATGCAGCAGCTTATGTCCTTAGGTCAGGACACCAAGGCTACATCTAGACTGCATCCCTCTGTCGACAAAGGGATGCAAATGAAGCACATCAAAATTGCTAATGAAGCTGGGATTTAAATATGCGCTTCATTAGCATAAACATTCCTCAAAAAATGAGGTTTACAGGATCTGTCGAAAAAGGCTTCATTGTCGACAGAACCGCGTCTAGACTGCCATTTTTTATCGACAAAACTCTGTGTAGAAAAAAAAGCGGCAGCCATGTTTATGCTAATGAAGCATTTAGCAATTTTGATGTGCTTCATTTGCATCCCTCTGTTGACAGAGGGATGCAGTCTAGACGTAGCCCAAGAGTTCCTCACCCTTGGCCCCACTCCTTGTATTGGCTCCCTATTGGATAATCTACTGAGGCTTCAGCTCTTATCTTCAAATCCTTTCATGGCAATAACCAAAGCTATTGAAAGGACTGTTTCATTCATATATTGCCTACTGTATTAAATTGGCCGAGGATGGAACAGATTAATCTTTCAGTCAGACACCTTATTCCTCTGCAGTTCAATTTGAAAAGGGAATAAACTCAACTCATCTGAAGATGGACTAATGACTAGCTCCTGAGCAATCCCACTTATTTCAATAGACTTGCACAGGGGTTATGGCAGTACAGAATTTGCTCCATAATATTCAAGGCCATTTAGTACTTCTCAACGTGACATTCTACCTTCATCTCTATGGAGTGCACCAGAAAGCTCAGTTCGACGTTAAATTGAAAACAACAGCCATTATTAGACCTGAGATTGTTTTAATGACTGGTGAACCAAAAACTACCCTAAATGCTGAATCAAATCCAGTGGAAATTTGGAAAAAGGAGTGATTTCTGTATGCACTCTCTCATCTCATCAGTCATCCCCACCTGTATATAAATGAACATAAAATAAGTTAATGTATTGGAAAATTCTGCAAAGGTTTCATTTTAGTTCAGAGATTTGCATATTTTTTGAGCATTGAATTCTGTGTTCCACTCTGTCTCCATGGAGACAGGAAGGTATTTTATATGTTGTAGCTTTCTCCTTCCAAATAAAACGGAAAATTAAGAAATACATTCTCTAATATTTTTAAGCAGTAGGATAAGGGTAATAAACTGACATTATTGAATAAATCCTGAGCCAGTTCTTCTCTCCGTTACAACAGTATAAATCCGAAGTGACAATGCTGAGATTTGTGGAATTATACCAGTGTAACAGAAGAAAATGGCCCCATTTCCATTCAATATGATATGATGGAAGTGTGCTCTCTCAGATGGCGATATGCAGCTCTTGAAGCAGAGATGAGGCGTGGAGACAACTCAGTATCAAATCGAGCTTTTTGAACTCTTGTATGGGCCATGCTCTGCAGTGCTGTTAATGGAAGCAATTGCCAAGTGGAATGGTAGTTCCTTTTATTGTCATGTCAGCAGCATCTCGGAGCTGTGTCATGCTGAAAGAGGCACACAGCACCATTAAAAACAAATCACCCTTTCTTCCCCATAGAAGAGAAGCAATAGTGTCAGAGATCCTAACATAAACAGAGAAAAGACTCAAATATATACAAGCAACAGTTTGAATGCTACACAATAGTGCAGCACATCTATGCCAGCTCTTCATTTGTCAAATTTATTATAAGAATCAACCATAGAGTTCAAGGGGAGGAAAGGTTTCTGGTTAAGAACTAGCTAGGGGTGAGGAGTCCTGGCTTTGCCACAGACCTGAGGTAAGGTACTTAAGCCCTGATTTAGTACAGCACACCAGAACCCCGACTCCTTTAAATCACCGCTGAAGCCTGAGGTGCTGGCTGGAGAGGAGCACAAAGTGGTCAGAGCAGTGCTGAGGGCTAGCTGCTCCTAGTCCCTCCCCTTCCACTCATGTTCTTGCCCCGTCTGAGAGTGTGGAGCCAACCCCTCACAACCCAGCAATTCTGTCAGCCCCTGTGACAGCACATACATTTAGCTTTAAGCCTGTGAAGTCAAAGAGACCCAGGCAATGGGACTTAAGCACCCAGGAAAGTGCTATTTAATTAAAGAGACTTTCTTAAACTGAGACCTTAACCTCTTCTCAGTTTTCTTCATCTGGGAAGTGGGGTTGTAAGGAGATGGAAGAAAGACAGCCATTGACAGAACATTGCTTTGAGGGCCTCTTCCCATAGCCCCTCTCCTTAAAATGGCCAATTGGATGCCAGCATGGAATCCCATGCAGAGGTTAAACTGCCAAGCTGAGACATTAGTACAAACAAGACTCTGGTCTCTTATTTAGAAGACTTCTCCCCCCTCAGCCCCAGCCCATTTTGACTTAAAAGGTGCAATTTTTGTTTCAGCATGTATTGATCCCAAAGATAGGGAATAATGGAATTATAGAACACTAGAACTGGAAGGGACCTCAAGAGGTCATTGGTTCCAGTCCCCTGCCCTCATGGCAGGACCCAGAATCATCTATCTAGACCATCTTTGATAGACATCTATCTCACCTGCTCTTAAATATCTCCAGAGAGGGAGATTCCACAACCTCCCTAGGCACCTTATTACAGTGTATAACCACCCTGACAGGAAGTTTTTCCTAATGTCCAACCTAAACCTCCCTTGCTGCAGTTTAAGACCATTGCTTCTTGTCCTATCCTCAGAGACTAAGAAGAACAATTTTTCTCCCTCCTCGTGACACCCTTTTAGATACCTGAAAACTGTTATCATGTTCCCTCTCAGTCTTCTCCTTTCCAAACTAAACAGGCCCAATTCTTTCAGTCTTCCTTCATAGGTCATGTTCTCTAGACCTTTAATCATTCTTGTTGCTGTTCTCTGGACCTTCTCCAATTTCTCCACATCTTTCTTGAAATGTGGTGCCCAGAACTGGACACAATACTCCAACTGAGGCCTGATCAGCGCAGAGTAGAGCAGAAGAATGACTTCTTGTGTCTTGCTTACAACACTTCTGTTAATGCATCCCAGAATTGTGTTTGCATTTTTTGCAACAGCGTCACACTGTTGACTCATATTTAGCCTGTGGTCCACTATGACCTCTAGATCCCTTTCTGCAGTAGTCCTTCCTAGACAGTCGCTTCCCATTCTGTATGGGTGAGACTGATTGTTCCTAAGTGGAGTACTTTGCATTTGTCCTTATTAAACTTCATCCTATTTACCTCAGTCCATTTCTCCAGTTTGTCCAGATCATTTTGATTTATGACCCTATCCTCCAAGGCAGTTGCAACCCCTCCCAGCTTCATATCATCTACAAACTTAATAAGCATACTCTCTATGCCAATATCTAAATCGTTGATGAAGATATTGAACAGAACCGGTCCCAAAACAGACCCCTGCGGAGCCCCACTTGTTGTGCCCTTCCAGCAGGATTGTGAACCGTTAATAACTACTCTCTAACGGTTATCCAGCCAGTTATAAACCCACCTTATAGTAGCCCCATCTAAGTTGCATTTGCCTAGTTTATTGATAAGAATATCATGTGAGACCGTATTGAATGCCTTACTAAAGTCTAGGTATACCATGTCCACTGCTTTTCCCTTATCCACAAGACTCATTATCCTATCAAAGAAAGCTATCAGATTGGTTTGACATGATTTGTTTTTTACAAATCCATGCAGGCTGTCACCTGTTATATTACAGGTGTTTGCAGATGAATTCCTTAATTACTTGATCCATTATCTTTCCTGGCACAGAAGTTAAACTGACTGGTCTGTAGTTTCCTGGGTTGTTCTTATTTCCCTTTTTATAAATGGGCACTATATTTGCCCTTTTCCAGTCTTCTGGAATCTCTTCTGTTATCCATGATTTTTCAAAGAGGATAGCTAAAAGCTCAGATACCTCCTCTATTAGCTCCTTGCGTATTCTAGGATGCATTTCATCAGGCTCTCGTGACTTGCAGACATATAACTTTTCTAAATGATTTTTAACTTGTTCTTTTTTAAATTTTATCTCCTAAACCTACCCTGTTCCCACTAGTATTCACTATGTTAGACATTCCTTCATCATCAGACTTCTTGGTGAAGACCAAAACAAAGAAGTTATGAAGCATCTCTGCCATTTCTAAGTTTCTTGTTGTTTCTCCCTCCTCACTGAGCAGTGCGCCTACCCTCTCCTTGGTCTTCCTCTTGCTTCTAATATATTTATTGACTGTCTTCTTGTTACCCTTTATGTCTGTAGCTAGTTTGAGCTCATTTTGTGCCTTTGCCTTTCTAATCTTGCCCTTGCATGCCTGTATTGTTTGCTTATATTCATCTTTTGTAATTTGTCCAAGTTTCCACTTTTTATATGACTCCTTTTTAGTTTTAGATCATGCAAGATCTCCTGGTTAAACTAAGGCGGTCTCCTGCCATACTTTCTATCTTTCCTACGCAGTGGAATAGCTTTCTTTTGGGCCCTTAATAATGTCCCTTTGAAAAACTACCAACTCTCTTCTGTTGTTTTTCCCCTCAGTCTTGCTTCCCATGGGATTTTACCTATGAGCTCTCTGAGCTTACCAAAATCTCCCTTCCTGAAATTCATTGTCTCTATTTTGCTGTTCTCCCTTCTACCATTGCTTAGAATCATGAATTCTATGATTTCATGATCACTTTCACCCAAGCTGCCTTCCACTTTCATAATCTCAACCAGTTCCTCCCTATTTGTTAAAATCAAATCTAGCTTCCCCCTAGTAGCTTTTTCAACCTTCTGAAATAAAAAGTTGTCTTCAGTGCAGTCCAAGAACTTATTGGATAGTCTGTGCCCCACTGTTTTAGTTTCCCAACATATGTCTGGATAGTTGAAGTCCCCCATCACCACCAAATCCTGTGCTTTGGATTATTTTGTTAGTTGTTTAAAAAAAAGCCTCATCCACCTCTTCTACCTGGGTAGGTGGCCTGTAGTAGACCCTTAGTATGACATCACCCTTGTTTTTACCCCTTTTAGCCTAACCCAGAGACTCTCAACACATCTGTTTTCTACATCCATCTCCACCTCAGTCCAAATGTATACATTTTTAATATATAAGGCAATACCTCCTCCCTTTTTCCCCCACCTGTCCTTCCTGAGTAAGCTGTACCCTTCTATACCAATATTCCAATCGTGTGTATTATCCCACCAAGTCTCTGTGATATCAACGATGTCAAAGTTGTGTTTATTTATTAGCACTTCAAGTTCTTTCTGCTTATTAGAGATACTTCTTGCATTTGTATATAGGCATCTCAGATACTGATTTGATCTTGCCTCCCAGTTCTGGCTTATCCCTCCTTTTTCTCGGTTATTTCAGCCCACGCTCCCTCCCATTTCCAACCCATCTCCCAGGTCTTCATGTTCTTCACTTACCTGTGGGCTTTGATCACCTACCTCTGTCGAACCTAGTTTAAAGCCCTCCTCACTAGGTTAGCCAGTCTGCATCCAAATACAGTCTTCCCCTTCCTTGAAAGGTGAAATCCTATCCCTTCGTTTTGGGAAAAGTAATGTTTTGGGAAAAATAAGGCTGAAGCAGCTTGGGAGTCTCTTTAAGCATCTCTTGGTGCAACAGATTTTCCCAGTCTTCCTAGCCCAGCCCTTTCTGAAAATCAGATGTCATCCAGTGTTGATGGAGATGGTGCTTCCAGCAGTCAGTTGGACGTAATAATAATGACCCAGTGACAGGGCTGATGTGTGAAGCTTTATTGTGATAGAATCTAGGGGTCCCGCTAAGGGCTTTATTGTGTTGGGTGCTACATAAACACTTAATAGAAAGAGTTTTGAAGTTTCAGTATTCAGGCTGCTTAATTCTATTTAATAGGTGGAGGATCTTACTTCACAAGACAATAATTGTACTCTACAATTAGACACGCTATTCAATTAGCCCATCTATCTCCCATGGTATATAGACAAATAGTGAGGCTGTGCATATGTGGTTGATATTAGTGGATAAAGCTGGCAGTGTTGCAGTTGCAGAGATAGAATCCAGTTATGAAGAAAAATTAAAACTGGGGCTGCCTTAAAATATTGTGGATTTAAAAATTCTTCATTTTCCAAACATAGTTGGTCAAATTCCTTAGTTTTGATTTCTTTTATGTTATTTTATGTTTAATACTGTCAACTTCCTTTGAAGTCTTGAGCCAAGGTTTTCAACAGTGATTGTGGTAGAGCTGCCAATTTTGGTTGGATATATTCCTAGAAGTTTCATTCCATGACATAATCTTTAATGATTAATCTTTAATTCCTGAAGACTCCAGGACAATCCTGGAGGGTATCTCCATTTTTGGATAACACTCTGGATGCACCGTAAAGAGATCTGATTTTCAGAAAGGGCTCAGCACTAAGAATTGGGCTCCTTTAAAATGTTACAAGTTGGGCACCGTGAACCCGAAGCCCTCAAAATCACTAGCCACTTTTGAAAATCTTGAGTTTGATTTGTACCACTTTTTGTAGTTGAGGCCTACCTGAAAAATGTAACCCAAAGAATGATTATTAGGGATTTTATTTAACCTTATTCATGATACCAAGAGCACCTACATATCCTTTCTGAGGATCTTATGCACAGCTTTATATCACAAAGATGTCCCTTTACAGTATTATGATTAAGCTAGGGCAATTCTGTCTCATGTGGCTTCCAAGCAGCAAACTAAAAACCTGAAACAATCACTTCTTTCTAGCCCTTGGTCACCTCTACAATTCTTCCACCTTTTCAGATGCTCAGGGGAAAAGAAATGGGTTTTGCAGCACATTCTGATGGCGATGAGATGTGGGATATTTTGGAACAAGGACGGGGTAAGGGGAGAGAGGTGACTTCCAAAAGTAAAGAAGTTCTTCACAGAGAATGCACTGCCAGCCGTTCCTTTTTCATACTTCAGCTTAAGAATCTCTCCTGCCCATAACTGCCATAGATGGCATGGTAGGTTAGTCATTGACCTATAAAGCCCCAAGTTACCTGAGGCCAAGAACATTCCTGCCTGGGAGGACAACAGGGTTTCATAGCTGAAGCCCCTAAGGAAATCAACAGTTTGCCAGTGCAGGGCAGCACAGGGGCCACACTTGGATCTGTGGCTAGTTCAATAAGTATTATTGTGATAAGGTGTCTACTCAGCTCTTGGTTGTTCTGGATTAGCTCTGGCCAGCCCGTACACCTTCCTCTAGCAGTGTCTTTGTGTCTTTCCCATCAGCCTCTCGCCCTGCAGACCTCCTCTCACTCCAGAAACCTCAGCCTCTGACCAGGTCACTGTGAGTGTTTCCCCTTCCAGGGGGATTTAACAAAGTCTTCCCAGAAAAAGCTGTCCAGCATCTGTCCTCTGCCTGGTCTGTGCCATGTGGCCAGTGGCTGGTAGGGGAGCCTGGGCCTGCTCTCAACTTTGGATTCCAGGTCAGGGGCCCTCTGATCATCATGGAAGATCTGTGCTCCTTGCTGCTTTTGACCTGAGCCTTCCCCTATCTTCCTGGTTCGCTAGCCTCCCACTTAAGAGGGAGTAACTACCCTCTATAGTCCAGAACTCATCTCCCTCTTCCCAGGGAATGACTGCTGACCACTTCCGTGTAGCTTCCTTCTGTTGTTAGCTATCTGGTATTATACAGGCTCCTCCTATTCCTCTCCAGCTGAGCATCATGTCTGATTAAAGTGGGTCATGAGGGCAGGGGACTGAACTCAATGGCCTCTTGAGGTCCCTTCCAGTCCTAGTATTCTATGATTCTATGTATTCTATGATTAATCAATCCCTGCTTTCTGACGCCTCCCTCAGTTGCCACCTGTCGATTAATTAGGGCTAATTTACGATCTGAGAGCCACTGTGGGGAGTACACCCTATCAACACTATACAACTACACATGAGATGTTCATGAGTAACCGAATTACATTTGTTGCTTTTCCTTGGTGTTCCTTATAATAGTAAAGAAACGTCACTCTTGATCAATCATTTTGCTGCACATTGCAGTTCCTCCAGTTGAAGGCCTACCTTGGGATAGGTTTTTGATACATGTCTGAAAAGAATTGGGAATGTGATAGTGGGAAAGGATTATTTATTTTGTTTAGCCTGGATTTGGTTGATATTTTTTGGTATTTTGTAATCACATTGCATGGCTAAAATGTTCAGCCAAGTGTGTTGGTGCAAATCTGATTAGTTAGCTACTAATGTTTATATCTATAATTCACTATGGTTACAAAAAGCAACTGGAACTTTTATGGATTAAAAAAAAAAAGCCTGCCCACATTTATGTTTCCAGGTGCAGGTATCGCCGACAGAAGGAAGGTAGAATGTGAAAGGGCAGATTTTATGTTTTAATATAGGTTATACAAAAAACTCTGGTAAACAAATAAAAATAGGGGAATATTTATCTAGCTTAAAGAACATGGAGCTTAATTAAAATAGCTATAGTGCATTACAAATATTCAAGTAGTTATTAATATATGGTAGATTTCATTGTAAAATCTGTAGATTATTGTTATGAAGTGTCTTACAATGCACAACTACAACAATCAAAGTCAGTGGTTGTAATAGCAAGCAGAGTTGTCTGTAACTATTTGGCATCTGGTATTACTTGTGAGCGGCATAAAAGTGGGTTTTCTGCTTTAAAGCAGAAGGAGGCAGTAGCCGGTGGAAAGAGCTGGGTGGACTGTTCCATATAGTTGCTGCAGAGAAGTGATGTTGCTGTGTCAAGGTTCTCAATTTCTCGTTCATGGGGAGAAACTGAGAAGGCAGAATTAGCAGATCGGGGCAAGGAAATGTGATTAGGGAGTGATATATAGTTAGGGTTATTGAAGAAGGATGGAGAAAGTCTGAAAATGGATAGAGTGTAGGTGTACACACACTTTACAGAAGTAGTCAATACTTTTTTTCTTATTCCCAGGGTCACATCCAGAATACAAGCTGTCACACTGGAGCCAACTGCTGGTGTCCCACTCAGCATGCACAGCAGTGTTGCCTGCAACTGCTTTTTATGCTGAAGCTTCAACTTTTAGGCCTGGTCTACACGATGGCGGGAGGTCGAATTAAGATATGCAACTCCTACTAAATTGAAGATCGACCTCTGGAGCATCGATCCACCATTAATTATAATCATGGCCTTAGAGATTGGGTCATATTCAGAAGTAATGGAAAAGGTGGACTAAGCTAGAGCACCGTTAGACATCCTTATTTGTGTGTTCAAACCTATGTACCTCCTGTCTACCAGTATTCAAAGAAGTTAGAATAATTTGTACATCAAGGAATGGGAAATAAAAGGGGGACACTTTAATAGACATCTTCCGGTGCCACAATATAAGAATGCCAAGACCAGTATTCCACCAGGCCCACATCATCCGACAGTGGCCAATGCCAGATGTTTCCAAGGGAATAAAAGAACAGAGCAATCATCAAATGATCCCTCCCCTGTGATCCACTTCCAGCAACTATCAACCAAAAGTTTAGGGATACCCAGAGCACGCAGTTGCATTTATGACCATCTTGGCTAATGGCTAGTGATGGACCTATCATCCATGAATTTACCTAATTCTTTTTTAATCCAGTTTTATTTTGGCCTTCACATGTCCTGGCAACGAAGTTGACTGTGCATTGTGAGAAGTACTTCCTTTTGATTGTTTTGAACCTGCTGCCTATTAATTTTATGGAGTGAGTTCGGGGTTCTTGAGTTATGGGAAGGGGCGAGTAACACTTCCTTATTTGCTATCTCCACATCATTTGTGATTTTATAGATCTCTATCATATTCCCCTTATGTCATCTCTTTTTACCTATCACTTTTTAAATTCTGTTTGCTTTTTGACTGCTACAGCACATTCAGTGAATGTTTTTAGAGAAATATCAACAGCGATTCCAAGATCTCTTTCTTGAGTGGCTAATTTAGACCCCACCATTTTAGATGTATCGATGGGATTGTGTCGTTTCACGTGCATCACTTTGCATTTATCAACATTGAATTTCATCTGCCATTTTGTTGCTCACTCACCCAGTTTTGAGAGATCCCTTTGTAACTCTTCACACTCTGCTTTGGACTTAACTATTTTAATTCTGTATTGCCTGCAGACTTTGCCATAACACTCTTTATACCATTTTCCAGATCCGTATGAATATGTTGAACAGCAGTACATTTCCCTGAGGGACACCACTAGTTACCTCTCTCCATTCTGACAAATAGAACATTTATTCCTGCCCTGTGTGTGGTGCCTCTTAAGCATTTACTGATGCCTTAGAGGATCGTTCCCCCTCTCCCAGGACTCCTTGCTTTGTTTAAGAGTCTTTGGTAAGGGACCTTTTCCAAAAGCTTTCAGAATGTCCACTGTGACAGGCTGCTGGCTAAGCTCTGCCACTACTGCCTGCCTGAAAAGAGAAGCCCGCTGAGCAAGCCCATGCCTGAGGGACTAATGGGAAGCATCTGTGGGCCTCATTAGCCAGAGGGCTAGATAATGCAGCCAGGTGCGGGGAGTGGGGAGAGTGGAGGGGGAGGAGCCAGAGAGTGGCTGAGTGTGCCCCCAGCCTGCTAGAGAGGTTAGCTGAGTTTGTGGCAAACAAAAAGCTCTGTAAATAGAAGGTGGTGGGAAATTGGCACGGACAATAAAAAGCATGGGTGATTGTACCAGAAAGGGTCTCTGGTTGATATGTGGATGAAGAAGGGGTCCCAGGGTGAGGGGCCTGGGCGAGGACCTTGCCATATCAGGTATACTATATACACTGGATTGCCCTTGTCTTCCCTTATTAACCTCCTCAAAAGAACCTTAGTAAATTGGTGGGACAGTTTCCCTTTTAAAACATTTTTTTTTTATTCTTCCCCAACATATTGTATTCATCTATTGTCTGATAATTCTGTTCTTTACTATAGTTTCAGTCAGTTTGCCTGGCGCTGATGTTAGGCTTTACTGGCCTATAATTGCCAGGATCACAGATTTTTTTTTTAAATGGCATCGCATTAACTGTCCTCCAGTTTTATGGTATAAAACTGATTTCAGCAACAGGTTACATACCAAGTTAGAACTCTGCACTGCCATCTGGAAGATGGGTTTTGATTTTCAGTTTCATGTTACCTGGGCTGGCAAAGCTGAAATTCAATAGATGTATGTTCCTGCCTGCCTCCTCTTCATACAAGTGGAGGATGATCCAGAGGGTAGGATGCTTATAAGCTTTGCCAATTTAGATTCCCTAGATTTACTTGTCTCCTCATCACTAATGTATAAAGGAGTCAAGCCTGGAGAAAGGAAGCCTAAATCCAATAGAGTGTAAGTTAATGTGGGTACGGGGTCTAATTTCCATTATTTTAGTACCTCACTTCTGAATAGGGTCCTCTCAGGCAATTCATCTCATCAGCTATCAGTAACTGGATGTTCCTGGGGCAGTGTTTTTAAAAAACAAAACAAAACCTGGAGTTTCCAGGCTTTGACAGTTTTGCAAACTGTGAACAATATATTTAAACAGAACAGTTTATATAGGCTTTTGCCACAGCCATAAGAGGAGTTTTACCAGTGAAAATAAAAGTCAGGAAAATTTGCCCAAGGTTTGCAGTTTGATTTTGAAGCTCACAATCCATGAAGATGAAAGGCATTTTGTATTCTATGAATGTGTATGATTTTACAAAAATACTTTTCCCTTGTAAAGATGTAAAACAAAACACAGAAGTCTCCCATCCTTCATATTCAGAAGTTGCAGGCTTAAAAAAGAGAGTGAAAAGGCCAATTGCAGGACTCTGAGTGAAAGGTTGTTGAAAAAGTTAACCAGCCATGACTAATAACTGCATTGTGCTGGGTATTTGTAGGGATTCTGTTGTAAAGCACCATGTGTGTGAAACAAGATCCTTTGGTGGGAGTAACCCAACTGGCACATGGTGGAACTTACATACAGATAAAAGGTTCTGTACAAGATCAAGTGACTGGGGGTAGATGGAGACCAGATACAGCCAGGAGTGGTACTCCCTTGTAGTTATTAATGACTGCTCCATTCACTGAACATGAGTGGAGCTTTTCCTACTTCACAGAGGCATTATGAGGATTAACGTTCATACAGCATCTGATGATGATGTACAGCACTATGTAAGTGCCAAGCCCTACATTAGAGTAGGAATTATTATAGAAGTAAAGAATTAATATCAGGTGAAGCAAATGATTTTCATCATTCAAAAATGTTCATTGGCTGATACAACAACTAATATTATGAGAAATGTTCATTTGTATTTCCATTGGTGTGTGTGGGTGAGAAACACTCACTATCCATGTTTCAACACTCTGAACATCCTTCTGTTCCAGCACTAAATCATATATCACTCTGTCCCTGCACTATAATCACCTTACTACTGGCTGAAGCAGACTGGCTAGGAATCCTTGAAGCCACCTTAACTGATTTTTAATAAATTGGAAGAGTTGCTGGGAAGCAATTGAGGTTCTTCCTTCTATTTCTGGTACTGACATGGTCCCCTTTACTGTAGTCTCACAATCTTTAACACCCTTGTGAGGCAAGAAAGTGCTATTATCTCCACTTTGTAAATAGAAAACAGAGGTATTGTGTGGCAGGGTCACACAGTCTGGAACAGAGCATGGAATTGAATTGTTAAGCATCCTAACCTTTTTATGCTGTGAGTGGGATTAGAAATACCTCTACTGCACCACAGGTTTTACTAACCAAGTTAGTAGAATGAAACTGAAAATCAAAGCCAGTCTTGCAGCATTAATTACAACTTTTATTTTCTATATAACACGTTTTTCTTCCTTTACACCACATTAACCGAGTCACCAAGTCTTTGGCCTGTCACTGACTTTCCATAACTTCAAATTTATACTTGCACTCTCCATCAAAGCTCTGCCCCATTTCAGTTTATTTTATATTCATCTCAACTGTTAACACCACTATCCAAAAAATCAGTTCATGGTTTACTTCCATCATTCTTCCCTTTGCACCTTCTCCTATGCCACTGTTTGTGCACCAAACAATCAGTCTAAGTATATTTTAAGAAAGACTACCAATAAGGATTCACCAAAATGAAAATCAACTTTCTGGAAACAGATCTATGGTATTTTAGCAATTGTCCATTTGTTGAATAGTGTCTGAACTGGTTCGACTTGTAAATAATGTGTAAATTCTTTAGGGCCATGGACCGTGTTTTTCTCTCGGGTTTGTAGAATGCCGAATATTAAAGATGTTTATATATTTTAATGGTTAGTATTTTGTACACAAATAATTTTTTCTTCATGTTACCTCATAGCTTAAAGCCATGACCTGAAAAATACAGTTTCTTTTGCCAGTGTCTCACACAATCTGAATGTGTGCTCTAGAACTAAAAAAAGATAGGAATATTCCTAATTGACCATATATATTTGAACATAAGCCCATTTGTTTATAAGCCAACCCCTCAAGCTTACAGAGAAAAAAAATGGTAAAAAGTCACCAACCTGTTTATAAGCCAACTCCAGAGTACAGACTTACAGTCCCAGCTCATCAGCGCAAGCTGAGGGACGTACAGTCATGGAGCCTCTTGGCTCCCATTGGCTACTCTTTGCTGTTTCCAGCCAATGGGAGCTGAGAGGCTCCCTGCCTGCAGCCTGAACATCCCTCAGCCTGTGCTGCTTCCCGCAGCCCCCCATTGGCTAATGGGCCCCTGCCCATTGGTCTTCTGCATGGCTGAGCTACATGCAGCCAAGGCAATCTGGCCTGTCCGCCTGCCACTACAATCCTAGTGGTAACTGCAGGCACGGAGTCTCTCCGCTCCCATAGTTGGGAGCGGAGAAGTTCTGTGCCTGCAGCCAGCATGTCCCTCAGCCTGCACTGCTTCCCGTGGCTTGGGAAGAACCTGTTTATAAGCTGACCCCACTCTTCACAGCGGGACTTTTTCCCCAAAAATGAGTATGAATGAGTATATATGGTAAATTAAATCTCTTAATTTCTTGCCAGTTATAGATTTTAAAAGACAGACCAAAGATTGTCCATTCTTGTGCATAGTTGCCATAGCTTTTCATTCAAACAGGCACAAATACAGAAAAAAATTCTGAGCCTGTAAGAGGTGAGATTGTTATTTAGCAACATTTGAATATACATTAGTAATTATAGCTAGGTATCTTGCGCAGAGGATCTCCTGTTCTCTTCCACTACCTGTGGGACCACATGCTGTTTAAAGCTTCTAACTGTGGCAACCTTCCTAGGGCACTGTTGGGCTAAATGAGATTCCTTTTACAGCCCAGCATCACGTGCAGAACTGTCTTTCCACATCCAGCAAGCTGCAGAGGCTGGGAGAAAGAAAGATGCCAGTCTCGGTGAAGGGGAAGGGAAAGGGACATAAATAGTTCCTTCTGTAGTCCACTGTGACTTTAAACCCAAGAAGTCCACAGTATCTCCATAGAAATAAAAGACACAGAGATAGAGGTTTAAGTGTGTTCATGATCCCAGCCTCATGACATGTGGAATAACCTATGTAATTATATTCCTCTCTGTGCTTCAGAGAAGTCCCAGTGACTGTATTACATGCTAACTTAATCTTAGCCACAGTAAAATGTGTTTCTAATTTACAAATTCGGCAATTTTTCAATAAGAGTTGTTGCACTTTGTCTGATCTATTCTCAAAATACGGAAGTGCTTGAAGCATGGCCACCTGCAATAACAGATTACTGTTCCCTAAAATATTGCCATACACCTACAATGTGGAGGCATAAAGCTTCTCTAAAAAAGAGCTTTGTTATTTTTTCTAAAAGAAAGAAATGATCCCAAAGTAAAGCTGGTTTTCAGCAGCCTTTCTGCTCCCAAATGCAAATGGCATCAAAGTCTAATGAAAACCTGTTTGCGGACACTGGATCTGATCCAAGGTACACTATTGGCATATTCCAGATCCCTTGGGACATGACTCATAAAAAACACAAGGCTGTCATCAGATGGCTGGTGGCTCAAATAAATCAAATTTACTTTGAAAATTGAGGCATACCAAAATTTTATTAGGTGAAACTGGCATTGCTTATAGCCAACTTGCACATATATATTTTTATTACTTACAGCAGTTTAAAAGTATGCTACCAATCATATGCAAAACAAGAGGAGATTGCAAATGTACATTTTTTACTGGGTGGCAGGAGGAACTATGTTTTTTTTTTTAAGTCCTGAATAATACTGCATGTTTGTAATAGGTGGCACTGAAGAAAGGACCTCAGTGTTTATTTTATTACCAGAAGTGGTTTAGTGCAAACTTCTGCACATCCTCCATTCATGCTCCTTAGCACTAATCTTAAAGAATGACTTTTATTAGAGAGTAATTGGTCATTAAAACAATCAGCTGCACACAAGGATGACAGATAATAGTTGCAATGTGCATTTACAAGAAACAGACATAAATACAACTAAAGCCCTTGATGATCTAAAATGGATCTGATCTCTAAGCTTCAAAGGTCTAGTGCTGCTTGTGCGCTGCATATGTTGAGGCAGTTTCTGAGACAGTCACTGCAAGAGTGTAATGACTATTGACAGCCCAAGTGTAGTTGAATACAATCCATGAGTACAGAAATTCTTCATTTTTGCATGAAATTTGTACAATTTATATTTTTCTTCATCATACCCTCTAAGGGAACTATTCATGTCGTCTAATTTTCGATTTGTTATATCCAGTTGACAATACATTATCCATCAGCTTGGAAGAGTTATATTTTTATCAGTCAAAGTCAATTTCACTGAGCACATATGAAGAGAGGACAAATATTTCCATCAATAATGAAAGTTTACAGATAGGCCAACTAAGAATAAAAGCTACCAATCCTAAGAACTTACAGTTTAAGGATATTTACTTTGTTTATTCTGATGTGCAATGTGAAAAATTCATATTTTAAAGTTACAAAGCTTTAATTTTCTGAATCTCAACATCTACATTATAGTCATTTTCTAACTCCCCCCAATTTTCTGCAACTGTGAAAGTTTTGAAAAGACCTGATAAAAATCAGAAAAAATGCTTAAAAACAAATATTTTTTTAGAATTTCAACAGATGATATCAGAGTTCTGTCAAGTGTAACACATGCAAACCTCAGGGACAAAATTTGTTTTCAATGACATCACTTAAACCCCTTCTGGGCTCACAAAGGACCAGACTTCATTACATTTACTCATGTTGAGTAAGGTAGAACTCCTCAAATTATCCTGCTAAAATTCAAAGGACTGGCTAAACAGGTATCAGTGAGCTACAGAAAAGCCTTTCCTTTAAACAGAGTGAATGTGTAGATGTATCTGTAGGAAGCTGAGGAAACACAAGGCCAAATCCTTAAACTACACTGAAATCAATAGGAATTTCCTCAAATAAAGGTTGAAAACAGCTGTCTGGATTCGATCCATAAAGAATTTAGTTCTCTTTGCAAATCAAACTAAGGCAAAAAGAGAATCACTGTGGAGAAAGTAATTGCTTTGCTGTATTGGACAGTCTGATTTTAAGATTGAGAGATATTTGGCCACCTTTGACAGCCTGTTATCATAAGTCAGGGGTGGACAAAAGCCTCTCAGCAGCCCAGATCCAGCCCACCTTGGGCTTTGATCCGGCCTGTGAGACACTTATAGGCCCTGCCCTACCCCTTTGTCCCCCATGCTGCCGCTGAGGCTCCTCAACAGGGCCAGCTCCAGAGGCACCACTTCCGCAGCCACACAGTCTAGGTGGAGGTGCCGCTGGCACAGCAGTCCTGGTCTACGTGCTCGCAATAGCAGTGCCTCTGGGACCGGCCCTGGGCTGTGTGCTCACAGTAGCAGTGCCTCTGGGGCTGGTCCTGGGCCATGTGCTCGTGGTAGTGGTGCCTCTAGGGACGGCGCCTGGCCACAGTACTGGTGCCTCCGGGGTCAGTCCCAGACCCCAGGCTGCAGCGCCTCCAGAGTGGCCTGGGGCTGTGGTGCCTCTGGGGCTTGCCCCAAGCTCCATGGCTGCAGCAGCGGTCCCTCCGGGGGTGGCCTGTGGCTGCGGTGCCTCCAGGGGACGGCCCTGGATCACTTGGCCACGGCAGCAGTGTCTCCAGTCTCCAAGACCATGTGGCCACGGCAGTGCTGTCTCCCTCTGGGGCAGCCAGGACAGCATGGCTGCAGCCATTGCTACAAGGGAGCACGAAGCCAAGTAAGGTTCCCCCTCATGTCCAGGCCCCGCCATCCCCACCCCAATCCCATCACTTCCCTCCCCCCCCCCACAAGACCCAGCACCCCCAGCTTGCTCTGACACCCTCCCTTGTTCTTGCACTCTTTCTCCTGGCCACATACTACACCCTCCCTTGTTCCTGCTCCCTCCATCTGGCCAGACACCCTACTCCCAGCCTGCTTCTGAACCCCAGCTCCCTTCCAGATCCTGCACCCAATCCCTATCCTACTTGCTGGCAGCCCTGTCTCCTGCACTAAGGAGGGCCAAAAAATCCACTAACTCCAGAACCCCAGAAAAGTAAATCTGGTCTATGAGAAGCCCTGAACCTCAGGTTTTCCCCTTTCCCTTCCCCTCTCCCCATGAGGTTGGGACACCAGAGGAGTGAGGTGTCTCAGTTGGGGCCACATCAGTGAGAGTTGGGGGTTTTGGAGGAGTTTTTTTGCTCCCTTACTTGTGTGGTCCTCAACTAATTTTTTTGTGGGTTAGCAACCCCAGACCTAAAAAGGGTTCCCCATCCCTCCCATAAATAAAGAAAACATTGAAATCTTTTGTGTTGGTCATAATATTTTACTTTATTTAAAATGAAGTTTGATAATCTAACATGAGAAAGTTAAAACGCTTAATCTGTTCCATAATTTAAATTAAACTGTTCTTACTAGCTGCAGCTGGTTCAGAAAATAAGGCCACCGTACCCAGCTGCATTGTTCTCAACCCCGCCCCTTCCGCCCGAGGCCCCGCCCCTTCCGGGTTGGCCCATGGCCACTTCAGAAATTTGCAAAGTGGCCCCCTTCCAAAATTATTGCCCACCCCGTCATAGGTGCTAGAACTAGAGGTGCTGGGAGTGTGGCAACACCCACATTTTGAAGCAGTTTCCATCACATAAGAGGTTTACAGTTTGGGTTAATGGCTCTCAGCATCCCCACTATACTAATAGTTCCAGCATCCCTGCCTGTCACTGCAAGATAAATCAGTGCCTTCACACACACAAGCAGAATAGTTATATTCTGGTCATCTGCCTTGCTGAGCACCCTGCATTTCTTGAAAGACATCTTTCTTTGCATGTATTTTGGTTTACCAAGAGGCATCCAGACTGTAAGATATTACCATGAAGTGGAATTAAATGATAAAAGTGCCATACGTACAGAGGGTTTCCAGTGCTAACTGAGAGCCTGAGCCAAAGCCTATAGTAAAGACCCACAGATGCTCCAGCCATGAGAGCTTATGCCCAAATAAATTTGTTATTTTTTAAGGTGCCACAGGACTCCTCATTGTTTCTGCTCTAGCAGACTAACACGGCTACCCCTCTGAGACTTGACAATTGAAATAAAAGACAGCTCTGAGTCAACTCTGATCATTCAGGGAACATCTACGCAGAAATTTCTCCCAGCAGCAAATCCTGGAGTCTGGGACAATTGAAAATAGTAGAATAGATAGCTGGATTGAAGTTGGGCTCTGAGATCTCCCACTGAATGCCTGTCATAGCGCTGTATCCCAGCCATTTCCTCCCATGCCTCAATTCCACGTCAGATATGTTATATCCCTCCCTGAGACCACCTCACCACTGGCCCCTACTCCCAGCTTCCTTGTCCAGCCAGTCCCAACCTCCTCCTGCTCCCAAATCCTTATCCAAGCTCAGTGTTTCCTCCTTACCCAAGTCCACTGTCTCCCATTCCCCTAGTCATCATTTCTTCTACCAACTCCTAGGCCCAGCCTCCCTGCCCAACCAGTCTAGGCTTCCCATCTCCTTCTCCAGCTGGTCTCAGTCTCCTCTTCCAACTCCCAGGTACAGCTTCTCTCCTTTCAACCTTCTATTCCCAGACTCCTTCTCCTCCCGCCTCTCCCCCCCCCCGACCCTCACTACAATTTTTCCCCCCCTGTGAATTCACATCAGATGGATTCCTCCACCAGACTGCCTTGGTGCCTGATTATTGAGAGCACAGGAGTGACAGACCCTGTGCTGGGAGCAGCAATTACAAGGAAAATCCTTCTGAGCCCCCATAGCTCTAGGCTGGAGCATGTTCTTGAAAGAAGGGGTGGAACATGTATCATCTGATCAGCTCTGGAGGAGAGGGTTGACTGTGCCCAGTGAGGCTAGACTAGCGAGATTTTTTTTTTTTTGCTACTTAAAATCAAAGTCCCTAATGAGCATGTGCAAACTGATGTTTCAAGGGCTTGTAATTTGGGTTAATTAGGAGAGGTTGTCAGACAACCTCCCCTCCCCCCGGCCAAGATCCAGTCCCTGCACCAAAGCAGTTAGACATGAGGGCTTTTCAAAGGCAAGGCCTCAAGAATTATTCAGCATGGGTAAAACATCGCCACTAGCCTCATTCTTGGAAATTACTCAACTGTTTCAGCTGCAACATCTCAAAACAAAATTCTGTTTGAGGCAGACTCCAAACGTGGAAAATGTCAGCCTGAATGGCTAAAGGTTCACTAAGCCATAAACAGCTAGAGGCAATCTAAATAACTGGTGCTGCTCTCTGCCTGGCTATAATAAAGACACCACCCTGTCCATGCTATCACCTAATATCCACATATTTCTCTTTGGTTATCAACGAACCAAACTGCCAAAACCTGACCTTCATCTCAACCTGCTCTGGAATTCCTATAGGCTCCAGTGAGGAATGAACAAGGCCAGATTATGCCCACCAGAGGCATCCTTGACCCCATCCTCATCCTGTGGCCATAACCCATGCCATGCCTGTCTCCCCCACAATCTAGTTCTGCCCATTCTTAGAATGGCAGGGCAAATTATACACAAGATCACTCTACTGGGAAACTCTCATTTTGGGCTGGCTAGGTCTCCCCCAACCACCATTCCCTGTCTTCAGGGGGGCTGAGGTGTGTCCCAAAAGAAAGAGGACTCTACCCTCTCCCACTTTCCTGTGAATAAGGCTCCTTCGATGCAAGCTCAACAGGACTCTGAGGCTGTGTCTAGACTGCATCCCTCTGCTGACAGAGGGATGCAAATCAAGCACTTGGGAAGTGCAAATGAGCCCAGGATTTAAATACCCCGGGCTTCATTTGCATACTCACGTTCGGGCGCTGTGCCGATCATGCACCCTTTTGAAAGTGAAGGTAAAGTGTAGCTGTGGCTCTGCCAACAGCAGGGAGCTTTTTCGGCAGATCCTGTACTCGCGGCTACACTTTACTTTCATTTTTGAAAAGGCACGTGATCGGCACAGTGCCCTAATGTGAGTATGCAAATGAAGCCCGGGATATTTAAATCCCAGGCTCATTTGCACTTCTGAAGTGCTTTATTTGCATCCCTCTCTCGGCAGAGGGATGCAGTCTAGACGTAGCCTGAGAGGTGGTCGTAGAGAAGGCCTTGCCACCACTACCCTCCACTACGACACACAAGCACAAATTCTTCCCCTCTGGGATGATATAAGCTGCCCATCACCACCACTCCCCCCCAAACAGCAGGTATCAGAGTTACCAAATTAGTAAGGTAAGACAGTCGACAACATCTCTTGGTGGTGCCAAGTTGGCTCTGTTGTGGCAGCACCATTTGTAGACAGCCTGACTTGGTTATAGTCTGTTGATATTTTCAAGGATCACTTTGCAAGTAGGAGGGTTAGTAATGGAGGGAGGGGTAAATATAAAAGCTGAGATTCTGAAGTAATCACAGGACTACAGGACCCACAACCCTGGGTACCTGCCCATTTCTTATTCCTGGTAAGGAGCCCATGGATTTAACTGCTATGAAAATCCAAGCCAGAAAGTACAGATTTCCCATAAGTACATGGAAGATTGGAAGTGCATACGGGCAAGTGGGGGCTAAATCTTCCAGGAACAGAGCTCTAGCTAGATCTTTTATACAGAAATCACATTATGGCTATAATTTACTGGCCTAATTTTAAAGAAGAGGAGTTCTTGAGAGAGTAATACCTTCCAGGGTGATATTCTTTCATTCTGAACACAGTAGATGTATTTCAACATGGTAGACATGCATTTCAAAGTAATCCTTACTAAATAAAGTACAGTTAAATAGCCTGGATTCCCCACCTCCACCCCTCAGTTTTACTACTGAGCTGCCTTTTGGTCCCTATTCTACTCCTGTTCAAGTAAAAAGCAGAACACTGCTTGATTTCAGTAGGAAAGGGTCAAGGCAAGGGGACAACAGGCCTCTAAGAGGTTTTAAAAAAAATCAGTGAAATGTTATTCAAAACTGGAGCATATGCAGTTCAGTCTGGATGCACATTTATACAGCTGAGGATGACAAGACTGAAACACCAGAGCAGAAAGAGCTGCCTCCTCCTACAGAATCTGCCCCCTGAAGAAAACATCTGCCTGCATGTTTAACTAAAGAATGTGAACTGCTAACACAATTTGAACTGCAGACAGAGAAATTATTCTCAGAGAAGTGATTCTTTAATACACAGGGCCAGTGGAGTGGGAAAAAGAGACAAGGACAGAAAGTTATTTCCATTGCTCTATTTTTCTGCACGCTCATAAAGGGACAACAAAAAGTGATAGTGAGCAGGAGTTCCAACCCCCTGAGAGAAGACGCTGGGGCCAAATATAACTGTGGTATAAGCAGATGAAACTCTGTTGACATCATTACACTTGCACCTATATAATCAGGATTAAGATTAGGGATGTTAGCGTACAGTTGAGTAAATGATTAACTGACTACAGGCATTTCTCCCCCCCTGCCTTGCTGTAGGCAGAAGTGGGGGAGGCGGGAGTAGCTGGCTCCCCATGAGTACTTGATCCCACGGAGCCACCTACTCCCACTTGCTGCCTCCCACAGAGGCAGGTGAGGGCAGGCAGGAGCCAGTGCCCAGAGGGAGCCATTTTAAAAGCCAACTTCTCCCTCTCCCCTTGCATATTGTTGCCTCTATATCAGAGGCAGCAGTGCAGGGAGGCAGATGGGATGCCAGTGCAGCCCCTGTCAGCCAGGAGTTTGAGCCCCCCAGCAGACAGAGGCTGCTGCACCCCATGCTTCTGCCTTTGTATCAAGGGCAGCAGTGCAGGATGCCAGGAGGCTCCCCAGGAGTGAGGCCTGGAGCTCATCAGCTGCTGCCCCCGCCCCTGGGCACTATGAAATAATCATGTAACCACTAAGATTTTGTGCCATTACAAAGTTATTGAATTAATGGATATCTAACATCCCTAGTTAAGACTTGCTTGAAGACCATCCACATCTAGGGCCTAATTCTGTTGGAGGTGCAGTAGCTTCTAGGAGAAATAGGATTTGCATGGAAATTGAGGTTGCTAGTTCCCTTACGTCTAATTTACAGTATCTACAGCAAGAGATGGTGTATATGTGCCTATTGTGCAAAGAAACAGAGTAAGGGAAATGTATGTAAGATTCTCAAGTTGTGTTCCTTTAAATAGTTTATGTGCCCTCTAGTGGCCCTCAGTGTCTTCAATTTCTATTTGTAGATAGGCTCTGGCTAGCATGATCTTTGAGAATTACTTGTCATCAGCTCATGATGCAGATATAGCCTCTATTCTAGAGAAAGGATCCTGGGTTACTTGCTTAATGGTAACTTTGAGGTCACTAGAGATGCATATAGCCCCATTCTTTTTCCTTTACTGGCACAATAGAGATGCTTTGGATATAATGTTCTGCCTGTGTCTTTGATGGCATCACAAGGGACTGGTTGTACTTTGCAAATTTTAGGAATTGTTCCATCTTCAAGCACAATTTTGGCTTCTATATGTTTTAAGGTTAGGAGACCATCCTAAAGGTCTTGCCTCAACATTTTAGCTTGTTTTTGTTTTGGGCTAGAGTTCATACTACTACTACTACTAATAAAAAAACCAACCTTCACAGCTGCCTGGCATTTTATGCTTTGCCAGTCCAGATGCATTATTCAGTAGAAAATTCATGACTTTCTCACTTCAGAGGTTAGCACATGCTATTTACAGCTATATTCTGTCAAAGGAGCAAGGACTTCTCCTGTATGTTTACTAGTGTTGACATTTTCTGCAGTTTCAACTCTAAACAGCATCTGACAATTCTACTATGAAATCAAAACAGTAGACTCTCTCTGATGCTCCACTTCAAGGGTATGTCTACACTGTAGCTGGGAGTGTGCTTCTCAGTGCAGGAAGAAAGTCAACACAGCTCTTCTCCAGCATAGCTAGAGTGCAATGGAGAGTGACTTGCACTTGCCACCCAAACAAGTACACAAGATGGTATTTTCAGCATGCTAGCATAAGCAGAGAAAGTAGAGCTTTCCATGAGATTGTTTCACAGCCATAACTTGTCAGTGCGATGCAACTGTTCTAAGAAGAGATGTTCCAGTTGACATGTTGTTTGGCATTTGGTACTTACATAAATATACAAGTTCTTAACTCTAAATTTGTGGCATGATAGCTACTATGGTTAATCTAATCTAGTCTTTCAGGGCACATAGCACCTTATTCTGCTGTTCTTATTCAAAATAATTTCCCAGTGAGGAAGATGAAGCTTTTTGCCCATGTCCGGGCTTCAGAGTGAGGTCTATTGGAATCTTTCTTTAAAAATGCAGTCTTCCTCTTTTGCATGTGATGCTCTCAAATAGCTGTTAACATCAGGCTGATGTATCTAAAACATCACACCATTACAACAGCACCTGCAGGCACAAGGGCCCCCATTTTCAAGAGTGGCCCCCAATTGCACGTGCCTCATTTTCAGAGTACCCAGCTTGGGATGAAATCCCAACTCTCTTGAAGAGAATGACAAAACTCTCGCTGAGAGAAGAGAGATTTTCAAAGATCCTGAATACTCCTAGCTCTTAAGTTACTTTAATTGGAGTTTCAAGTGTTCAGTGCCATTGGAAAAAAAAAATCAGATCACAGAAGTCTAAAGTTTTATAATTAGAATTTCACCAACCCTGTAGCAAATGTGAGCTACTAAACAGTATAACAATCTGACCATAGAATCACAGACAATCCATTTGGGCATTCCAATTTATCTTGTCACACAGGCAATCTGGACTTAGTGGTAAGTGGTTGCCAGTCACCAAAGATCACAAATGATTCAGGTTGCTTCCAAGGGACCAGTCACTTACCTCCAGTCAATTTGTACCTAAAATCGCAAATCAAAGATAACACTTGTTAATAAATCCTTAGTTAATTATTGGATTGACTACAAGGAAGGAGAATTATTTAAAATTAAATCAGGGAAATGTATGTATCAAATGAATTACAGTCTATGGTTTTGAAAAGGTGTCAGTTGTTGTAATCTACCAGTACTGTATGTCTTTTAGGACTAACCCAGGATTTCTGCTTCTGTTTCCTAGCTCCAGCTCCGAGAGACTCCAAAAAGCAGAGAGATTACATTTTTAAGACAACTATTTTAATTTCCTTCTTGCAGCAATCAAGTTGCTGAATCCTTTTGCACATAGCCCATGCAGAGGCAATTAGCAAAGTCTTTTATTCTGATGTTTTGATAATCTTTCCTGATAGGCTAAAAATAATAACTTTGATTAGGATTGAGCATTTAGCACTAGGTAAGATTTTTCTTGGTTGGTGAGTTACCTAGTTCAGAACAAACATTTCATAAATATAGAGCAAACATTGAATTATTAACTTTATATCAGGATAAAGACTCTATAAGTAGGATCAATACATGCAGCAACTTACAAAAAGCGTTTCATAAAGTCTAAACACATTTTCATAAGTGCTATATCCATCTTAACCATACCAATACACAGGCGAACTGGACTGGTTTCCAGCAATGAATTTGTCAGTGGTTGTCTGAGGCCAAAAGCCATGGTGAAAGCTGGCATCTGGTTTGCCTATGTCACACAGGCATCTCTTGAAATTTGACCCCAGCTGCGTGTCTTTTTTAATGAGCACCTATCTATAGTTGGAAATTTTCCAACAGTGGAAAAAACCAGTGCTACAGTCCCCTCGTTATGAATAAGGATATGCAACAGTGCCCTGTAATCCATTCCTGTCGATGTAATCACACCAGTGTACGTTTCTATAGCCAGGGTTTAAGACTGTGACATCTAATGGATGCTATGATAGAGTATTAATAAAAGCCATTTTTAGCAAGCTGTATTTCCTTTCTGTTCCAATATTATATTAATTCTGAATGTGATAATGTAAGCTATAACATTTACAATTTTAGTCTTTGGGAAACTTTTACACATTTTTCTCTCTCCTCCTTACATGTCTTTTTTAGAGTTTTTCTTGATTGAGGATGGGATTTTGGAAGTAGGTTACTGGTGTGCTTACATCTGAACTAGAACAATACTGCTAGAACTACAAGGCAGCAAGGGAAAATCTGTTTCTCTGAAGGTGTGAAGACCACATCAGACAAGCTGGACAAATATTATTGTCAGCAACAGGTTAAACTTTAAAAAGGAGGCAAAGAAATAAGATGCTGCTTTTAAATTATTGTAACACATAAGGGGTCACACGTTCTCCTGCATGCAATTAATATTAAACATTTATCATTAACTTTATGCACTCAATATATACATTGGGGTTTGCCTTCTGAAATAAAGGATGTTAACAACCTTCAATTGAATCAGAACAAGCAGTGTAAACAGGATGGCATATAAAGTGTGATACAGTATACAGAGGGCAAAGTATGTTTGAAGGTTAGCTTATTAATAAAACATGGTTGGCCTTGATTTAGTTTATAAGAAACTTAAGACATTTATCAACATCTGTCTGAACCCATTTCCAGTCTCTTTGGACTCTGTTGTGGATAAGCTGATTAATAAAAGATGATGCCTTAGGAAGGAAGCTTAGATCTTTGTAAGCAATGACAAAAGAAAATGCAGTGCTTAATCTACATATGAAAGGAAATTGTGAAAGTAAACTAGTTTACCACTGTATCCCTGGCTGCCAGTTTCCTATAACATTTCATCTGACCTAGTTTTGGCTGGAGTCTGGAAAAATAAGAAAGAATTCCAAAAATTAAGTGTGGAATTAATTTACAAGAAAGATCATGGTATTCTTTTTTGAGACTCTGAAACTTAATCCAGCTCCCTTGTGGTTTCCTCCCCTTAGTGTTTTTAACTTTGCAGCTTTCCATGTTTGTTTTTCATTTGTCTCCTTGATCCTTTAGTCTTTCCTTTCCCTTAGGCTAGAATAAAGCTCTAGTATTAAACAAGTGCCACAATTTGCCATTGATAGTCATTGCCCCATAAAATATTGCCCCAGAAGCCAATTAGTGAAATATGTTTCTTATAATAGCTAGTAATTTGTTTAATTTTAATGTGTTCTTGCCTGATAATCAGTTTAAGGGATGCACGTGTGTACTCGGGACTCCAATACAGTGCAGTCTAAGTATAACTTGTACAGAATATTCACCCCCATGTACTTGGCTAAGAGAGGATGTAGTCCAAGAGGTTAATACTGTGACCATGGCAATGGTATATTCACACTTCAAAGATATACGAAGATTTATGCCAAAGATAGGACCAGACTGCAGTGCTATGCTTGGTGCTGGATTCAAATTTCCTCCAGAGTTTGGAATAGTGAGATGAGATGTTCAGGGCTGATTTCATTTATAGTTATTGTCTTATTGCTTAACAAAGAACTCAGATGCCCACTGCATTTCTGCAGTATAGAAGAATCAGTTCTAAGTTCATCATAAGCCAAAGTCTCTGGACACCATCTGACACTTCTAAGGAGGAATTGTTTCTGGGGGTCATTTTGAGCACAGTTTAACATTATCTTTCTCTATAGATTAACCAGACCATATGGGCCAGATCCTCTGCTGGAGTAAATTGACATGGCTCTATAGAAGTCAGCAGAGCTATACCAATTAATACCAGCTGAGGATCTGGCCTGTTGCATTTAAAGACCAGATTTGAGGCCACCTATATTCTAAAACATCTCATAAAACTGCTTTAAAGACAGTTTAGACCTATCTGTGCTAGCAGACTACATTGTATTAAAATCATTCTCAGCTACAATTGGGTTCTGTTACACACATATGTGGGGCTATATTATATGATGTCCCAAATCTCTACACTGAATTCCCCACTGAGTACAGGACCTAAGCACATGCAGCCCTACCTTGCTGAATCTTAAACAGCCTTAAGAAATTTTATAATGAACGTAAGAAACTTTACTCATGTGAGCAGGCCCACAGAGATAAATGAGACTGCCCATAAATACAAGTGTTTGCAGGACTGGTGCATAATTTACAACCAAGATTCCCTGTTCACATCTCAGGTTGAAGTTAGATTTTTGAAAAATACAGAGCCAAAACTTTTAAAAAGTTCAGTCACTTTTGAACCACAAAAAACATATGATAAGACCATCCCCCTAATGACTATGCTTGCAGATATATGGGCTTTAGCATGCAAATACTTTGTTACAGCTTTACATTAATCTTAAATTAGATTTCTGCATGCATTGCAGAAACACTGAACTTATACTATTGGCTTGCATTCGACATTCTTTCTAGTTAAGATTATTCATTGGTTCCTGGATGTCAGAATCGATGGTGGTGGCCATATGGTGTTGGAATGATCTGTTACCTCATCCAGAATGGCATTGTGGTTGAGAGTTTCCCCAACAGTGATTAATAGGCATGGACATGCGTTATGCACATGTTGATTGGTTTAAATGCACTTTAAATTGTCATGTTTGCTAGTGATCGCACATCCACCAAGCAGAAAATGGGGCCCTTTGCATCTGTCCAGTTCTCAGGGATGTGGGATGACAATCATTAGGACTGAATCATGAGCAGCACCTATGGAGCTGCACAGGGATAAGCAAGATGTTTTCTGTCCCACAAGAGAAGCTGCTTAAGGGCCATTCACATTAGCAGTCCCTGTGTTAAAGGGAGCACAGAGACATTCCATTTCACCTCTGCAATGGGACTCCTAATAGGAGGTAGGGCAGGGATGAGCAATAAAACAGCAGCAGTTTGCCAGCGTAAGCGCCTGGTGGGCCACTGCTGCTATATTTACTCTTACAGGTTCCTGTTCTAGGCCAATGGCAGCTGCAGGAAGTGGTGTGGACCAGGACACTGCTTCCCACAGCTCTCATTGGCTGGAAACAGTGCAGTGAATGGGAGCTGCAATCGCTTGTACCTGTAGAGGCGCAAGTAAATATAATGGTGGTGGCCAGCCAGGGGCAAACTCTGGGGAACTGGATCTGGCCTGTGGCTGGCATTTGCGCACCGCTGAAATAGGGCATGAGATTACTTCCTTTAGCCTACAAAGTAGGGGTGCACTCTATGGGCAGCATATCCCTGTTCTCACACGCAAGGAGCAACCCCAGTAACACAGCCCTGACTTAGGGGCAGAGAAGCCACAATCTAGTTGCTTAGTGTTTCTATAGCACCTGCCATGGCCAGGTGTGAGCAGCCATGGCTAATGGTCAACACAATCAGGGGCCCAGAACTAGAACCAAGCCTCAGAGCCAAAAGCAAGGAATTAGAGCAGAGGGTCAGCAATGGAGCTGGAAGTGAGGCAAAGGAGCAGGGTCTGTTGTCACAGTCAACTAGAGATCCATATAGTTGCACAGACAACTTCCTGGTGTTTCCTCTAGGCGTACGTAGTTCATCTGGACCAATCATGGGCCCCAGAGGTGCTGCCAGTAAGGCCCTTTTTAGGCAGCATGAGCTGTGGGGTTTGGGCTGCAGTGCAACAATGGCATGTGGCAGTCTCCCAGCAGGCCCAGGTTCCAGACCTGTGGTTCCTCACAGCAGCTTGAGATTTTTAAATGGAAATTGTTATATAAGTAGCAAGTATTAATCTTCAGTTAGACATGCAGGGTTGCTTGCTGATTGGATTTCTAAGCTATTATGTGTTTAGGACACATGATTTGCCTTACTTTCATTAGTATTTTTGGTGGAGCAAGGTAGGAGCAGTTAGTCTTCTATGGTAGTGTTTCCTTTATAATATTCATCTGTATAAATATATATGGATTCTGAGAACAGGAGAGTTATTAGCAAGTGACTTAAAACATGATCCCAGACTGCCAATTTTATAATATCATGGGAGTGTATTGTTTCTTCTGAACAGGTCATCTCCTCTGTATTTCTAAAATAAATCTAGTCTTATGTACCTAGTATATAAGACTAAGCTTATATGATGCAAGTATGGTTTTCAATGAATAAATTCACATAAAATAATGGAATCTTTAGGCAAAACTCAAAGTGAATCTGAGGTCAACTCATGTTGTGATTCAAAAGAGTTGTTGACAAAAATATGTATGTAGAATTCTAACCAGGAGTGAAGAGATGTGAAAATATATCTGTTCCCCCGCACCCTCCCCTGTAAAATTGCAGAATGCACAGATAGGACCATTATAAAAAAGCAGCACAATAAACAAAGGTTCTCCCCTTATGTCTGGATCGGAAAAGATGCAGTATTTTTCCAATTAGCAATAACAATCTCAAAAGAAAGCCTCTTCTTGTAGTTGCTTGCTCAAGTTTGCAGAATCAACAGGTTAAGTGACTGAATTCAACAACAATCAAGAGTTTGAGTTGGGTCTTTTTCATTGTTTTGTGTAACTATTTGAAGAACCCAAGGAAATATATTAAATCACAAAGACCCAATTGTAACAATTAGACATGAGACTTTATATACCATTACCTTGAGGTGCTAACAATTTGCCAAATCTCGCTCTTTGGATTCTGAATTTCCATCATAATACACACATAAGCTTTTAAATAAATATGTTCCCCTAGGTTGTTTCTTAAATATGTAAATATCTTCTTTGTAAGTTGACAGTGTTTATATTTCAATCTTCTTACAAATGATAGTCAATCTTTAATATAGAATGGGGTAGATATTGAAGATTTTCAGAGGTCATCTGAGAATTTTGATAATTCCAATACATTTTCATGGGCGTTTGTATCTGGACCTTTTGCTCACTTCAAAAACCTCAACCATAATATCTACATTTCAGATCAGAAACCCTAAAACTGTATATTTGATTAATACCCTTATAAGATTTAAGAAAATAAAACATTACACAGTCACAATGCAAGGTTACAACTGTGTCAAATGGTTAAAGGTATGGAACATCTTCCATATGAGGAGAGAGAGACTGAGTCTTTTCAACTTAGAAAACATATGACTAAGGCAGGGTCTTCACTAAATGGAAGATCGACACTTCTGTGATTGATCTTCCAGAGTTTGATTTTGAATGTCTAGTTAAGACACACTAAATTGAACTCAGAGGGCAACCAGTAGTCCTGCTTGTGTGAGGAGTAAGGGAAGCCAATGGCAGCATTTGCTCCTGTTGGCCTCCCACTGTGGGGATGGTAGGGAAACTCGAAACAAGGTACATCGGCTCCAACTTCATAATTAATGTAGCTGGAGTTGAGTATCTTGATTTGGCATTCCCTCTTAGTGTAGGCCTGGCCTTAGTATATAGAAAGAGGTCTGAAACATCATGACTGGTGTGGAGAATGTAAATAAGGAAGTGTTAAGGCCAGGTCTACACTAAAACAGAAGAGAAGATCTATTTGTTTATAGGTAAGGTTATTGAAGTGAAAATCTCACCAAGATAACTAGGAAAAAAAACAAGCCACTAAAACAAATCACTAGTTAAGGCAACCTTGAGTCACATGACCCAGGACTGAGTCCACAACCAAATCCTTTGCATTTTCAACATACAACCTCAATACACATATTAAATATAGTATACTGGTACAGCTGTTTAAAGAGACATTTCTTCTCAAGGTAAAAGATTGTCATAACCAAGATAGTCTACCAGGATAGATTAGTTTTGCTAAGTGCAAATCTAGAATTTGCAGGGTGCCAGCTGAACCATAGCAGCACTTTGATTGGCTGCAGAGGGAGCATGCAGCTGTTACAGATGATATTGTGGTACAATCAGCATGCACCTCACTTCATGTGCCCTTGCTTTAAGTGTGTCACTTTAGCAATACCAGTAGGAAAAAACCTACATGGATGGAAACCTGGCAACCCTGCACTTGGGCAACAGTAAACACAATGTCTCATGGGTCATGCATAGCGCCCTGCTAGGCTGGATAGAGTTCTCAGGCCACAGGTTGCCCACCACTGGATTAAACACATCAGGAAACAAAGGAATCCTAGCACTAGCAAAAATCCATTATTCAAAGGAGATAGTAAAGTTGTCAGTCAATAAAAAGGAAGTGTTCAATCTGTTCATAGAAACATAGGGACCTACTGGATCATCAAATCCTGACTCCCATTACTGTGGGCCATCCCATTATAATCTCATTCATAAATCCATGTTCTGCTAGATCAAAATTGGAAAATATATTGAAATAATTTCTGGTCTAACAGTAATTAAGATGTTAAATAGCTTAAACATTTATAAGATAACAGATAACTTACAGACTATACTTTTAAAGAGTTGGTTGAGGAACTTTGATATGAATGTTTAATAAGTCTTCGAAGATGGGAAATCCCAGAGGAGTGAAGTAACACTTGTGAAAATATTTAAGAAAAAGTAAAAGGATGATCCAAGAAATATCAACCTGCTTAGCCTGACATCAATGCTGGGAAAAATACTGAAAAGAATGATAATGGAATTCTAGAAATACTTAGAAGACATATAATTAATGCTAATCCACATGGTTTCATGGAAAATAGATACTGTCAAATAATGGTATTATGTTAGTTTGATGAAAACTGATAAAGGTAACTATTGATATAATCTTCTTAGACTTCTGATCAGAATTTGACTTAGTGTCACATGACATGCTTGTAAAAAAATAGCACCCTCTATAATCAATGTCAATGGGGGCACTCATCTCTGGAACATCTCCTATCAGCTGGGTATGGTATCACAGTTCTTTTCTCATCTCTAGTGTCACCTGCAGGTGGCCAGACAACTTTCAGTGGCCTGGCCCTCCACCTAAGCTGCAAAGTTCAAACTTCTCCCACACTATTGAAGAGTTTAACAAATAAGCAAACTATTTCCCCTCAGAATGATCTTCAGCCCCAACTCTGGGCCCTTTAAATTGAGGCCTCTGTTCAGGCTCCCAAATATAGCCTGCCCCCTTCTTAGGATTTATGATACATTACTGTAGTCAGTAGGGGAACATGGGATCACCCATTATTCCAAGTTCCAACCCAAGGTACCCCCCACAGCAGCCATTTTCTGGTTACTCACTGTTATTTCCCCAGTCTTTTTCCTAGTAGGAACCTTTTATCTCCTGCACTATTTCAGGGCCAGTAGCCTGAATTCTTTTCTATTGCCAGGCCAGAGCAGAGTACCCTTCTTCACATCTCTGGTCCCAGCCAGGAACTGGCCAGCTGAGTCCTTGCAGCTCCTTTTATCTGAGTCTGCTGGAGTCTGATTGGCTGTTTCTGTGAGGCCTCTTCAGCCGGGCCTGGAGGCCTCACCGTCACTGCTTCCTGGGGTGGGGTGCAGTAGGCTTAGGTCAGGCACCTTCTAGTAGTGAGTCACAATGGTCAGGTATACCCCCTTACAAGCTCATATTGAATGGATTAAAGACTAACAGATTTCACAATTCAATATCAAAGGATATTTGCCAATGAATGAGTGTTTTTAGTGGAACCATGTAAGAATAGGAATAGGAAAATGATATTCCTTCTATGTAGAATAGTAGGGAGACTGCTTTATATAGAAGTAACAGGTCCACTGAAATCAGTCAGAGGACTGAGGAAGAAATAGTTACAGGATCAGATCTTTTACATAAAGCACATTTATTCCATGATTGTTCTATGATGGATTACCACAGGAAAATATTTTCCAAAAATATTTCCCTAAAACAGGAAAAGGCCCATGTGATTCCTCTGCCGGACCCTCCATCAATTCATGTTTTCTGTATTAGGTTGCAAAAGAAAGCAGTAGGGGGTTGCAGCATTTTGTGGCAAATTTCATGTTGGATACCTTCCTTTGGGTTGTGATGTGCTGCCTAGGCTAATAAATCCTGACCTGTGTGGTGAGATTGGTTAGATGCTCACACGGTCAGAACAACTGCCAGCAAATCAGAATGCTCCTTTCACAATGTCTATTGGACAAATATGGGTTGTGCACACATGGTTTAGATAAAAAAAAGTATGCTGCATCAATACTGTATGTGTGAAATGTTTCAATTATTCCTAAAATATTTTTAACATGTTCCAGATTTATCAGGCAAAATATTTAGGAAGCAATTGGAGTGTATTCTGTTTTTCATTTTAGTATAGTGTATTATAGTAAACACATGTTCAAAATACATTTGACATACCACCAAATATTTATACGTGTATATAGGTGGAAATTACAAGGTCATGACAGTAGCATCATTTTACCAGGTTATTTATAAGGGCCCAGATCCATAAACATATTTAGCCTCCCCATTTTCCAGTGAAATCAATGGGCAAGGGTGGGAGACCTTAGGCCCAGGGGTGAATGTGGCCCCTGGCTTGCCTGGATCTGGTCCCTGAGGCTCAGGGCTCCCCTCCCCCAACATTGGGGAGCCCGTTCTGGTGCTCCAGCTCCCCTGCCAGGCGCCCCCTCCCCCATGGAGCTGAAGCACACAAAATCTACTAGCCTGGGTTCCTCTAGGCTCTGGTGTGCAAGGGAAATGTGGAGAGTGTCTTTCCTCTTCTCAGTCAGGGGCCTCCTTAGTTGGAGGCCATGGGAATTTGGGTGTTTTTTTGCTTCTCACTTGTGTGCACCCCCTGACTGATTTTTCTGTGGGTCAGTGACCCCCAACTCAAAAAAGGTTCTCCACCCCTGCTTTTGGGTATGTAGGCTAAGGAGATAAGTTGCTAAAACAGGGTTGGAAATTGGGGTTGTGGGCTGCACATGGTTCATTAGGGTTAGCTGCTGGTGAGCCATGAGATGGCTTGTTTACTTGAGCATCAGCCAAGAATGACCTTGAGCAGGTCACAGCAGATTATGTAGAACTGGGAAGAAGGATCAAGTAATTTGAAGTGCAAGTGGTGTTCTCGTCCATCCTTCCAACTGAAGGAAAAGGTCCGGGTAGGGATCGTCGAATTGAGGAAGTAAATGCGTGGTTGCTCAGGTGGTGTTGGAGAGAGGGCTTTGGTTTCTTCGACCATGGGACTCTGTTCCGGGCACAAGGATTGTTAGGAAGAGATGGGATCCACCTAACCAAGAGAGGAAAGAGCATCTTTGCGGGCAGGCTTGCAAACCTAGTGAAGCCCTCTTTGCATAAAAATGGCCGCTGCGTTTTGCCAACTCAGCACTTTATCTGCAAAAAGTGGCAGTCTAGAGGGGGATCTGTTGAGAAAGAAAGACTTTTTCGACAGATCCCTTATGCCTCCTGCAAGGAGGTTTACAGGATCTGTCGAAAAAGGCTTTCTTTCTCAACAGATCCCCCTTTAGACTGCCGCTTTTTGCCGACAAAGTGCTGAGTCGGCAAAATGTGGTGGCCATTTTTATGCAAATTAGGTGCGGGATATTTAAATCCCTGCCACATTTGCAATGTCGACCTGCCTAATCTGCATCCCTCTGCCGACAGAGGGATGCAGTCTAGACACACCCTGGGGGATGGCAACCAAAGCCCTGAGGTAAGTGGGGAAATCGGATATGGGGAAGAAACACAAGGAGGAACGAGCAACAAAGGAGGACCCCTGATTCAGATGGAGAAGGTAGGGCAATCAACTGGCTATCTAAGGTGTTTGTACACAAATGCAAGAAGCCTGGGAAACAAACAGGAAGAATTAGAAGCCCTGGCCCAGTCAAAGAACTATGATTTGATTGGAATAACGGAGACTTGGTGGGATGACTCACATGACTGGAGCGCTGTCATGGAAGGGTATAAACTGTTCAGGAAGAACAGGTCGGGAGAAAAGGAGGAGGAGTTGCATCGTATGTAAGAGAGCAGTATGATTGCTCGGAGCTCCAGTATTTAGAGGGAGAAAAGCCTGTTGAGAGTCTATGGGTTAAGTTTAGAGGTGGAAGCAACAGGGCTGATGTTGTGGTTGGTGTCTATTATAGACCTGCCAGATCAGGTGGATGAGGTAGACGAGGCTTTCTTCGGACAACTGAGAGAAGCTTCCAGATAGCAGGCCCTGGTTCTCATGGGGGACTTTAATCACCCCGACATCTGTTGGGAGACCAATACAGCAGTACACAGACAATCCAGGAAGTTTTTGGAGAATGTTGAGGATAACTTCTTGGTACAAGTGCTGAAGGAACTGACCAGGGGCCATGAGCAGCTTGACCTGCTGCTCACAAACAGGGAGGAACTAGTAGGGGAAGTAGAGATGGGTGACAACCTGGGAAGCAGTGATCATGAGATGGTAGATTTCAGGATCCTGACCAAAGGAAGAAAGGAGAGTAGCAAAATACACACTCTGGACTTCCGAAAAGCAGACTTTGACTCCCTCAGAGAACTGATGGGCAGGATTCCCTGGGATGCTTACATGAAGGGGAAAGGAGTCCAGGAGAGCTAGCAATATTTTAAAGAAGCCTTATTAAAGGCATAGGAAGAAACCAACCCGATGTGCAGCAAGAAAAGCAAATATGGCAGGCGACCAGATTGGCTTACCAGGGACATCCATGGTGAGCTTAAACACAAAAAGGAAGCTTACAACAAGTGGAAACTTGGATGGATGACTAGGGAGAAGTATAAATATATTGCTCGAGAATGCAGGGGACTTATCAGGAAGGCAAAAGTGCAATTGGAATTGCAGCTAGCAAGGGATGTGAAGGATAACAAGAAAGGTTTCTACAGGCATGTTAGCAAGAAGAGGGTGATCAGAGAGGGTGTGGGGCCTTTATTGGATGAGGGAGGTAACCTAGTGACAGATGATGTGGGAAAAGCTGAAGTACTCAATGCTTACTTTGCCTCTGTCTTCACGGACAAGGTCAACTCCCAAACTAATGCACTAGGCAATGCAGTATGGAAAGGAGGTGGACAGCCCTTGGTGGAGAAAGAACAAGTTAGGAACTATTTAGAAAAGCTAAACATATACAAATCCATGGGCCCGGATTTAATGCATCCGAGGGTACTGAGGGATTTGGCAAATGTCATTGTGGAGACTTTGGCCATTATCTTTGAAAACTTGTGGAGATCGGGAGAGGTCCCAGATGATTGGAAAAAGGCAAATGTAGTGCCCATCTTTAAAAAAGGGAAGAAGGACAATCCAGGGAACTACAGACCAGTCAGCCTTATCTCAGTCCCCGGAAAAATCATGGAGGGGATCCTCAAGGAATCCATTGTGAAGCACTTGGAAGAGGGGAAAGTGATCAGGAATAGTCAACATGGATTCACGAAGGGCAAGTCGTGCCTGACCAATCTGATTAGCTTCTATGATGAGGTAACTGGCTCTGAGGATATGGGAAAGTCGGTGGATGTGATATATCTTGACTTTAGCAAAGCTTTTGATACGGTCTCCCACAATATTCTTGCTAGAAAGTTAAGGGAATATGGATTGGATACATGGACTGTAAGATGGATAGAAAGCTGGCTAGACTGTCGGGCCCAACGGGTAGTGATCAACGGCTCGATGTCAGGTTGGCGGTCAGTTTCTAGTGGAGTACCCAAGGATCTGTTCTAGGACCAGTTTTGTTCAACATCTTTATTAATGACCTGGATAAGGGGATGGATTGCACCCTCATCAAGTTCACAGAGGACACTAAGCTAGGGGGAGAGGTAGATACACTGAAGGGCAGGGATAGGGTCCAGAGTGACCTGGACAGATTAGAGGATTGGTCCAAAAGAAATCTGATGAGGTTCAACAAGGACAAGTGTAGAGTCCTACACTTGGCACAGAAGAATCTCAAGCATTGCTACAGGCTGGGGACTGAATGGCTAAGTAGCAGTTCTGCAGAAAAGGACCTGGGGATTACAGTGGATGAGAAGCTGGATATGAGTCAACACTGTGTGCTTGTAGCCAAAAAGGGCTAATGGCATATTAGAGTGCATTAGGAAGAGCATTGCCAGCAGATCCAGAGAAGTGATTATTCCCCTTTATTGGGCTTTTGTGAGGCCACGCCTGGAGTATTATATCCAGTTCTGGGCCCCCCACTATAGAAAGGACGTGAATGCATTGGAGAGTGTCCAGCGGAGGGTGACCAAAATGATTAGGGGGCTGGAGCGCATGATCTATAAGGAGAGACTGAGGGATTTGGGTTTGTTTAGTCTGCAGAAGAGAAGAGTGCGGGGGGATTTGATAGCAGCCTTCAACTTCCTGAAGGGAGGTTCCAAAGGGGATGGAGAGAGGCTGTTCTCAGTAGTGACGGATGGCAGAACAAGGAGCAGTGGTCCTCAAGTTACAGTGGGAGAGGTCTAGGTTGGATATTAGGAAAAACTATTTCACTAGAAGGGAGGTGAAGCACTGGAATGGGTTACCTAGGGAGGTGGTGCAATTTCCATCCCTAGAGGTTTTTAAGTCTCGGCTTGACAAAACCCTGGATGGGTTGATTTAGTTGGGATTGGTCCTGCCTTGGGCAGGAGGCTGGACTTGATGACCTCCTGAGGTCTCTTGCAGCTCTATGATTCTATGGTTCTATCTGCAGGCGTAGCCACTAGCAGCTCATAGACCTGATCTATACTAGGGAGGTAATTTGAAATAACCCTGCTTATTTTGAAATAATAAGTGGAGCTGGTTATTTTGAAATCTGTACTCCTGCTTTCCTCGGGGAATAACACTAATTTCAAAATAGTTGTATTGAAATAGCCTTAATGTGGACACTCCACTGCTGCTATTTTGAAATAACTACTCCCCAGAGTAATTCAAAGTAATTACTCCCAAGTGTTTCCTGGGGCTCTAAGTTGAGGTACCATGTCCACAATAACAGATCCTTCCTGTGATGAATTTCAGGCTTCCCCATAGTGTGGACACGCTATTTTGATTTTGTTATTTCGAGAGTTATTAAATCAATTTTATTTATTTCAAAGTAGTTTCCTAGTGTAGACATGCCCCAAGTGGTTACGGTTTGCTGTTCCTGGCACATGGAAGCTACTGGGCCACTACTTCCCCCAGCTTCCATTGGCTGGGAATGGCGAACTGCAGCCACTAGGAACTGTGGAGCTCCATGCCCAGAGATGCTCGGCCCCCCAAACTGTCTGGCAGCCCCCCCAAGGCTAACCCTTATGAACCATGTGCAGACCACGGGCCAGAGGTTCTCCACCCCATGCTAAAATCTCGCATATAATTCATGTCTACTCTACAAAGTTCAGTCAATGCAAGTTATGTCAGCAAAACTGCTGCCAACTTTGGATGCACACTTAGTCCTGTCTTTTGTGTGCTTGTGTTATTGCTGCATTTACTCACCCATGAATGAGTGTATCAATGTAAAATGCAGAGCACCACAACCATGTACCACAGTGTCTCATGCTGCCCTCCAGCTCAGTGATTGTGGGACATTTTTGCAGTGTTTTGTGGGGTACCAGCAATTTGCTCAATGATTACAGAGGCTCAGGTTAAGTTCCCACCATGTTACTTTCTCAATGCCATAATGCCTCTTCGGCAGCCCATAATCTTTGCACCATGTTTTAAAACACAATTCTCACGCACATTGTTCATACAGGATGCACAGTTTTTCTGAATTTCCAGAACGTGAGTGAGTACTACTGCAGCTGGGATTGCGATGAGGAAGATACAGAGATGGTCAAGCACCAGAACCAGATGTTGATGCTCACAGAAAAAAAAAGCCAGGCTACTGCTGGTTTTCACAGCAGCTCCTCAAGGGGAATCATTCACCACATCTGGGCCTTAGAAACGAGCGCTCATTGGTCAGGTCATATCATATCGTAAAGTAGGTGTTTGGGATGATGAGCAGTGTCTGCAGAACTTTTGGATGTGAAAGGCCACGTTCTTGGATCCTTACACTGATCTTACCCCTAAGCCTCCAGTGCAGGGACACCAAAACGGGAGCTACATGAATAGCAGAGATATAAGTGGTGATCATATTCTGAAGCTTGCAATGCTAGATTATTATCTGTCTGTGGGAAATCAGTTTGGAGCTAGCAAATCCACAGTGATGGCCATCATCATGCAAGTGCATAAGGCCATTAGCATCTTCTGCTACACAGGAATTGTTCTCAGAATACTGCACAGGAAATAGTTGAGGGATTTGCAGCTGTCGGGTCCCCACACTGCAGTGGAGCAATAGATGTCACCTATTCTGGCACTAGCTCCCTTGCCACTGAGTACATCAACAGAAAGAGATACTTTCCCATGGTTATGCAAGCACTAATGGATCACTGGGGGGTAATTCACTGATGTCAGTTTGACTGGACAGGGGAGATGCGTGATGCTCACAACTTTAAGCACGGGACTTTTAAAAAAACCCGACAAGTAGAGACATTCTTCTCCAACCAGCGTATTACCATTAGTGATGTTGACATGGAAATAGTGATTCTGAGGCCCCATCCAGCACCCTGCCCCCTTGTCTCATAAAGCTAAACACTGGCTACCAGAAGAGCACCAAAGAAAGTTTCAACTCCCAGCTATGCAGATGCAGAATGACTTTTGAATGGCCTTGTGGTAGACTGAAGAGTCACTGACATTGTTTATAGACTAGATTGGGCTTTAGTCATGCTCTTGCTTATAGCTACGTGTTGCGTACAGCATAATATCTGTGAGGTAAGCGGGGGGGAGGGGAGAGGGGAACCTACCAACTGGGTGAAATGGCCAGATGAATTGGCTGTCTGCTGAAATTTAACACCTGGATAGAAGGACTATTAGAAGAGCCAACCTTAGAGCTACATGACTGAGGATGCCTTAAAAGATCATCTTAGTAGTCAGTCCCAGTGGTGGAGTTTGATGCTTCATGAAACAGTGTGTCTCATATGTTTGGAGATTAACTATGAGGGAATTATTGTCTGAATACTGCGCTACTTGGTGTAAACTAGTGAAGATACCCTTGAGTTTCCAAATATAGTACTTTGTGTGCAAAGAAAGTTAAACAACTTTAAAATGCGAACAAATGCCCATGGTTAAAAACCTTTCACCAACACTGGAACAGGGTAAATTACACTTTAAAACCCCAAGTAAAAATGGAATTACAAAATGCACCAAATCATAGTTTTTACTGGGCGATGTATTTGTTGCTATAGTTCTCCTTTATCATCCTCCAGTGTGGAATGGTAAGGATAAGGATGCACACCATGTGCTACCGGGTATGTTGGGGCATGAAGGGAGTTCTCTAGAGATTGGAAAGACTGCTGAGTCCGTGGTCTTTGGGCATAAAAGTCAGTGATGTTCTGCAACATCTGAGTTTGTTGTCTGAGCAAATGCATAATGTCCTGATGCATTTCCTGGTGCACCTCTCAGGCATTTTCCCTTTTTGGCAGCATTCTCTCTCTCTCCCCTTCCATGGTTCTCTGCATTCATCACCCTATGAATCCAGGTCCAAATCATGGCACTACTAATGTTGAGATTCCCTCCAAGACCCCTGATTATTCACGGGGAAAAAACAACTGCACTTTTAACATTTGATTAGTCTTCTGGTTTCAGTTTTAGATTATCCATTGGGGATCAATTAGCCTCCCTTGGAACTCATATTACTGATGTTAGCTAACGCTTTCAGCTGAAACCTATTGCCAACTTTATACTGCACCTAGTCAGTTACAGCAAGTGGGAACCATGTTTTCCATGGTTCTCATTCTTAGAGACAGGACAGCTTTGGTTTATTCTGAAAGTTACTTTTCACAAAGGGCCTGTAACATTTTTTATCAGATTTGGATTTTTTTAATCCTCTTTTTCCTGTAAAGGAAGGAACTTGCCAATGGCTGACATGCGATGTGCTAATGGTGGAAGGCTGTTTCCATGACCTTTAAATGCCAGCATAGTGTTTTACTTCACAATCTTATATGTGGCTTAGGACAGGGAATCTAAAACTGTTACATTGAGGGGACATGTTACTGGAGTAAGAGGTCAGAAGAGCCCTTCTGCTCAGCCTGCTGCTGCCCCCCACCCAGCATTCTAAGAGGTCTTTGCTTTCAGGCAGTTTGCTCTGTGGAAGAAATGACAGACGAGATTACAGTGCACAGTCCCACCTCACATACACAGTGCAGGGCAGCTTCTTCACTCAGCAGTGTTTTACTGACCCTGCATTTACACTCTCATCTTCTAGAGCCAGTTTCCAATGTCAAATGCACATGTGAGTCCTGCTGGAATATCTTGCTGTCTGAGTACTGGGGTCCTATGTCACCTTGCTGAATGTCGCTCCTGTACAGGAGGGAGAGAGATTTCATGAGACATTTAAAACTTATACTTACATAGTGTTCCTCCTCAAAGTAGCAGTTGCTTATTGCATCATAAGTGCATAGTATAATGTAGCTAATTATGGTGTAAATTCCTAGCAATCTTAGGGCTAAACTGGATGAGTTTTGTACCCAGAATTTTACAAAGTTTGTGTCTTCTCAAAAGTAAAATATTAAAGTTCAGGTCAGTGATTTCCTCCTTCTACCACCTAGGTGCTGATTTGTCATGATGCTCTGCACACAATTGTCCTGTGATTTGTGTGATGCCATTTGTACTCCTCAGCCACTTGTTTTTATCCCCTTCATATGCTTTTTTATTTTTGGCAGAAAGGTGAGGGAGTGGAGAGTGAAATCAAGGCGGGGTCAGCTCACTCTTAGGACAACATCAAGATCGCTATGCTAACAGCAAGATGTTCCAAAGCAGCTCTCCAGTTGATGTGAACATTTCCCCTTTTGGGTAGGCTTTATAGCCATCTGAGTGCATCTGGTTTCATATTACTTCTCTGGGGGTCATATCTGTTGATCTGGGAAATGCAACAACACATGTTTGTAACTATATATAATGGACATTACATCAACATACATTTGGTTAGGAAGATTCATAATATTCACCCTAGTGCAGTCCAAGCCCAGCTTATGGTCTGGGGCTTATTAAAAGCTGCAGAGGATTTCAGGTCTCTGTAGAAGATAGAAAACTATTAACGGCATCTGTGTATAGTGGAAAGAACACTGCCATTTGTGGAACACGATGGAAGGAATTGATTTTGTTCATACTTCTGGTCTCATATGTAGCATTTGACAGTGATAATGTCCAGGAGGGAGAGTAGCAGAAACAAAACAAAGTGTTTTGTGCACCCACCAAAGGAAGTTTTAGGTGCACTGCTGTGTGCCGCTGCAGGTTGGTAGGAAGGAGCATGCATTGGGCTGAACTTCTAATCCACATTGGCAAGATAGCATGCTGAGACACTCTTCTACCTGCACCTGATATGCCAAGTACTGAACGTGGGAATGGCTTGCTTAACATGGCAAAGGTTTGCATATTTCAAACAGGCAACACAATGACAGAAAACAATAATATAAGATCAAGTGCATTTGTTTTTTATAGAAATGTTAAATTTAGCTCTGTGACCGGATTCACTATCATCCCAAACAGAATCCAGGCATTCCTGGCTCTGCCCTCCCCTTCCATTGTCTCAACTCATACTAACATTTCAGAAACAAAGTATTTCTTCAACTACCTTTTTCATTAAAAACATACACTATTATTGCAAATTCTGCCTGTTTAGTATTCTTCTATTCTTTTCTAGAGCATTATTTTATTTTTACTCCAAACAGGAGTGTTTAATTGGTAGCCAGCCCTTTGTTTTAATTGGTTAAAAGATTTCACCATTTCTTCTCACCACAGTCCTGTTACTGCTTTTATATGTTTTCTCTGGAGGTTCAAAATCAACTGATATCTGTGTATGGGAATTACCGAGATAGCCAAACATTTTGTGACATGGTGAGCTGTTATCACTGGAGATTAAGAATAAATCCTCTCTATTGTGTCCTGTTGATGGAGGAGATCTTGTTGCCTGGCTGTCATTCTCTGTGGATATTGTTAGAAGCTACTAAACAACATTTTAGAAAGGGAAGTAGATGTATTTACAAGTGATACAATGAAACAAGACAGGCTTTTGTTTCATGTATAAGTGTTAGCAATTCCCACCACAGGCAGTGAAATTAAGAATAGCCAAGGCCAAGTATGTATGAAGAACTTTTATATAAAGCTACAGATAAAATAATGCAAACCGGATGGCTCTTGACAACTTGATTTTCCAGTCATTTTGTATAACTGTTTTATAAAATATAGAGAAATAGTGAAATGGTAATTGAGAAAATACTCTATAGAGGCAATACAGTTTATCATGATTAAAACTAAAAGACAAGACTTATGCCACATAGATGTGAATCATACTCAAGAGTTAAATAAACTTAAGTGAGAAAATTATTCTGCCTCTCTTATTTACAGGGCTGGAAGTGAGGAGTAACTCCATTAGAGTCAATGGAATAGTATTAGTTTTAAATAGTGGTGATAGATTGGGATTAGGCGCTCCAGGAATAAACCTAGCAGGTGGATTGGTATAAAGAATCACTATGGTTTGAAGTGCACAGGGCCATTCCACAATGAGAGGGAGGATGGTCCAGCACTTAGACTGCTAGCTTGGTACTTGGGAATGCTGGATTCATTAGCTAGTTCTGCTCCATTCTTCCTATGTGACCTTGGACAAGTTGCTTTAAGGCCCACATCCTCAAAAGTATTTAGGTGCCTAATTCCTGATTTCACTGAGAACTGGGCTCCAAAATACCTATGAGGATCCAGAACTTATTCTCTCTGTGCCTCTGTTCCCCGTCTATAAAATGGGAGAACTAGCACGTCTCTTCCTCACAAGGTATAGTGAGGATAAATACATTATAGATTGTGAGCTGCTCGGATGTAGTGGTGATGGGACCATGTAAGTTCCAAAGATAGATATTGTGCTCCTAGTGTAAACTCAGGAGATTGGTTCTTCACTGCCATGGGTAATCATTTACACCTGTGCAAAGTGAGTGAACACACTGACATTTCTGCTTTTGCTATTATTTTTATAGTCATTTTGCACAAATGAAAGTGATTTCACAAAGCAGCAGAATTGCAGGCCTACTGACATCAATGGGTTACTCCAAATTTACACGACTGTAGCTAGGAATAGAATTGCCAATCCTCCAGGATTGTCTGGGAGCCTACAGGAATTAAAGATTAAGCACTAATTTAAAAGTATGTCATGTGATGAAACCTTCAGGAATATATCCAACCAAAACTGGCAACCCTAGTTGGGAACAGAATGCAGCTATGACTTCCCCAAAATGAACCACCACTGGGAAGATCTGCCTGACAGTTCATAAATTTAAACATTTGCCACATCACATTTGGCCAGCACACTAAAAATGAAAGATTAAATACCACCAAATTCTGCTTTATATGCACATGAAACTTCCTCTGAAGTCATGAGAGTTGCTTCCACATTTTGTACAGGCTGCACATATCACACAGTATTTAACTCAGGTGATTTTGTCAAAGAATCAGTACAGAAGAAGAACCACCTTGAAAACTCCTTTAAGTATAATCTTTCCAGTGGGCTTCACCCACAGGGGTAAAGCTGGGCCAATGCAGATAGCAATGGGGTAATGGTGGGTACTCCTCTGCAATACACTGTACCTAAGGCGCAGGCTGTTAGCCTGGTATTTGAGAGTTCCGTCCCATACTACCTTAGGCAGTGTGTGGCAGAGGAGTGCCTACCATGAACCCTGTGACTACCTGTGTTGGCCCGGCTCTGCTCCTGCACTATGGCTTTCTTTTTGAGACTACTACAACATTTTCAAAAACATTATAGTAGTATATAGACAGTAGCAGAGGTATTAGTAGGGTGATCTCCTCTCCAATCACTTTTAGGTGTATATGTGGCACCTTTTCAAGCTAACAGGTATAATTCAAGATGGCACAAAAAATGACCCCATCATCTCTCCTGGCTCCACCACTAATTGAAACCTGACTTTACAACTTCGTATAGGAGTGAGAGTGGGCATCATAATCTGGTCCATTCTGCTTGTGTCAAATCATCAACATAGGAACTACTTACATATTTAAGTGTTACAGGATTAGGCCCTTAACAAAACCATTAGTATAACATCTCTAAGCATCCATCTATTTACTAAGTCTACACAGGTGGAAACCCCATTACCAGTCTGCACATAGACCACTGCAGAAAACTGCATGCTGGGAATTATACCCACCAATTATTATATTTCACTAATTGTAAATTGGAACCACATATTCATAAGTGATAAAATTATCACCTATTGCAAAATAAGGAGAGCGTGGCTAAAGATAAGAGAAATGTCATAAACGAGATTGCAGAAAAAGCAGAGGCAGCATCTAAACAAGGCGACTTGAAAACCGTGTACAATACAACTTGAGTCTTGAGTGGAAGGAAGAGAAACCCAAACAGACCAATCAAAAACAAAGATGGTCAGCTACTTACCTCAGTGGATGAGCAGCTAGCCAGATGGAAGGAACATTTTGAAGAAGTGTTAAACAGACCACCACCATCAAATCCACTACAGCTAGAAGTAGGAGAACCCCTAGACATCAACACTGGGGCAATTAAAAAAGAGGAAGTCTTCAAGACAATAAGGACCTAAAGAATGGCAAGGCAACAGGACCTGATAATATTCCACCTGAAGTACTAAAAGAAGGAGGAGCTGCTATAGTGGACCAGCTACAGAGTTTGCTAAATCTGATATGGACAACAGAAGAGATCCCAAAGGACTGGAGAAAAGGGCTGCTAGTGAAACTCCCTAAATCCAGTGATCTGTCACTGTGTGAAAAGTGGAGGGGGATTACTCCCCTGTCCATCCCAAGCAAAGTATTAACCAGAGTCATCCTGGAACGAATGAAAGATGCCACAGACTACAAACTAAGGGAAGAACAGGCAGGTTTTAGGAGAGGACGATCTTGCACAGACCAATCAAAAACAAAGATGGTCAGCTACTTACCTCAGTGGATGAGCAGCACTTTGGATCATTGTAGAACAATGCATTGAATGGCAAGCACCACTCTATATCAACTTCATAGACTTTATGAAAGCATTCGATAGTGTGGACAGGCAGTCCATCTAGATCATCATGCAACATTATGGAGTTCCAGGCAAACTGATTACCATCATCAAGAAACTGTATGAAGAATACTCTTGCCAGGTCATCCATGATGGAAAATTATCAGAAAAATTCCAGGTCACAACAGGTGTAGACCAAGGCTGCCTTCTTTCACCATTACTCTTCCTGATTGTCCTAGACTGGGTCACAAAAACAGCATATGCTGACTCAGGAAGGGGACTCCAATGGACTCAAACTAGGAAACTTGAAGATCTAGAGTTTGCAGACGACTTAGCCCTGCCTGCAGACAAATTATAGCATATGCAAGAGAAGACAGATGCCCTACAGGAAACAGCTGAGCGAGTGGGCCTCAAGATTAGTCAAGAGAAGACCAAGTTGATGTGCATTAACAACAGACAGGAAGGTGAAATTGCAATTGAAGGAAAAGCAGTGCAAGAGGTAGATCAGTTTGTATACTTGGGGAGTGTTATCAGCAAGAATGGGGGAACTGAAGAGGACATCAGTGCAAGAATAAGAAAGGCGCAACAAGCTTTTGCCATACTACGACCAGTCTGGGGTACAAGAGCCATTTCAATAAGAACTAAACTACGTATTTTCAATTCCAATGTGAAATCAGTGCTGCTGTATGGCTCGGAGGCGTGGCACGTTGTCCAGAGCAACACTAAAAAATTCAGACATTTGTCAATAAATGCCTTAGACGCATTCTCCAGCTAAAGTGGTACGATAGAGTGCCAAATGAATGGACCAGAACAAATCAGAAACCAATGGAGGTCCAGATTAAGAAAAGAAAATGGCGATAGGCAGGCCACGTTCTGTGTAAGGACTGTGAGGAATGTATCACAAGACAAGTGTTAGAATGGAATCCAAAGGGAAAGAGGAAAAGGGGACCTCCCAAACAAACATGGCGACGAAGCTGCCTGGATGAAGTAAAAGCAGCTAGCTTAACATGGGATCAAATCAAGACTATTGCTAAGGATCGCAGGAGATGGAGAATGATTGTGGAGGCCCTATGGTCCATTAGGAGCCCAAAGGACTAATAGATAGATATATGGCTAAAGATAGTTTACAAACAAGTAGTATGTCTTTAAGCAAGACTGGGAAGATTTTGATTCACAAAGATGGTGTTCAGATAGTAAGCTCAGGCATCAAATATGGACAGGGAAAGGGAGCGAGTGCAAAGAAGCTTAAGGTGTAAGTCTGCTCTGAGAAGTAACTGTGCAAAACTGGCATTTCCTTACTTAATTTTATATGTGATTCTCATATTTATTCAGTCAGACCTGCTTGCTTAGTGACAAACATTTTTGTTGCTTTTTTCTCCAGTCTTCTTAGTGTGTGTTCAACATGCCTCAGGTGGCACGTGATCAGGAATCGTTACCGCATTTGTTCTGCTGGTTGGATCATTAGCTTCCCTGACTTGGTCTGGGTACTGATGGGGAGTGTGACATTATTGCCAATCCATGCCTCCTCCCCTTTACTCAGGTTATAACTGTGTATCAGAGTCATTCCCAAAGTTCCAGTTGACACTTGTGCATCCAATAGGGTTGCACAGTTGTAACTGAGGACATAATTCATTGAGCAGCCCCTTTAGTACTGATCAAAAAAGAAAAGCCGATTTTTGCAAAAAAATGTTTCAAAACATATGAAATATTTTCATTTTGTTCAAAAATCAAGACATTTAGCTGAATTATTTTAAATGAGATTTTTTAAAGAAATTGTTTTGCTGGGGGAAAACAAAACAAACCACTTTTTAAAAAACCTACACACAGGAAAGGTGAGGTGAAGACTAAAAAAGGAAAATTGTCCTCCTAGCCCTCCCTCATAACTAAACACATTTTTAAAAAATGTACCAAAAGCCAGTGTGTCAGGTTTTGTTTTGCTCAAAAGGGCACATTTCAATTTCATGTAAAAATTACTATGTGACTCATTAAACATGAAACCCAACAATGCAATTTTTAGAGCAGGACCACAGAATGGGGTGAGAGAGAGAGAAAGGAAGGAAAGGATGTTGTGTAAGGATTAAAAAAAAAAGAATGAAAATCTGGAACTCTTTCCTATGACACCCTACCAATTAGCAGCCAATTTTATTCCTAAAACATGGGCATTCAGATCCCTTCCAAAATCCTTAAGCTTTTTTAAACACAATTGTAATTTTTGCTTTTCAAGTTTTGGAAGGAACATAAACCTTCATGCTACAGGGCATAAGATCTCCTTTACCTGCGGGAGATAGGAAGAAATGTCCATGTAAGTAGCTTATTGCAAGGTTTCTTGCACCTGCCTCCAAAGTAGCTGATACTGGCCGCTGTAAGAAACAGGGTAGCAGACAAGTGGGACAATTGGCCTGATGGGATATTGCAATTCCTGTTTAGGTCAGACAAGTCACAGATTGAGATGTTAGAAAATTAAAGCTAGGAATATGTTGTGTTAGCTCCCACAGCTTCCTTGTTCTCATGTTATTCCATTCTCAATTCAGATCTTACCACAGTGTCCATATCACAAAACCAAGATCTTAATTGGCATCTGTGATAGGACTTTCAGTGGCCAGACAGCCTAGTGGCTAGATTGTTGCTTAGGAGCTGCAGGGGGACCTGACCCCTCCCTCTCCCTTAGGTTCTGGTCAAACCCCTAAACAGGTTTGCTCCAACCCCTAAACAGGAGAGATGGAGTTTTCTCCCAGCCATGAGAGGCTTTAGGACCTGTTGTTCTGAGCTGCTTCCTTCACAAGTCCTTTAAATTTGGGTCATAGCCCTGCTAGTCCATTTGCCCTACAGCTGGGGATTGTGTGCAGGGAAAGACTTACTTGCCTCCAACAGCTGTATTGGCAGGCAGGTTGTGCCCACACCTTCAGGAAAGCACACAGACTACAAGCTCCTGCCTCTTCACCAGTCAGCCCCTGACTGAACCAGTCTCCCTTCTTTTCTCCCCTCCCCCACTTCCAGGCCTGGCATTGGCTTCAGGTATAACTGGGCAGGTTTAATTGAACTCACAGATTTTCTTTAATCCATGTGGTGCCTGGCAGCAGTCTCTCCGCTCCTTCACAACATCTTTAGGAAAATACAGGAGAGGGGTCAGGGGCCTTATCCAAAGCCCATTGAAATCACTGGAAATCTTTTTATTGATGGTGGCAGACTTTGGATCAGGTCCAAAGAGTGAAGACTGAACTTCTCACCACTACTCCATAGTGAAGAACACATTGCAGGTGTTCACTCTGTTACCGGTCCCTATTTTATCTGTTTTTTTTTTAACTTCAGCTTCAGATCTGGCAACTTTCCAAAGCACAAAGTTTGCTCAAAGATAGAAAGGCAGGAGATGTATAGTTGAACATACTGGACTTGAATGTATCTACATATTTTTTGGGGGTGAGATAATGGAGCGGATCCCTTTGATGTTCCAAATAGAGAAGTTGTACAATGGAGAAGTACTTGTAAGAACAGATTTATCAGTGCCTCTGGGAAGGGCAACCATGCCAAATGGTTGGAGCAGCAATCAGGTAGTGTAGCCAGACATGAACCCCATCTTGTTTCCCCCCCCCCCAGAGAGCAAGAGAAAGGCAGTCAGCCTTTGATGCCCTGGGAACGCAGGTGTGCTGCCTGTCCCTGACTCTACCATAAACAGAAACCAGACAGTAAATGGGCTAGCTGACGACCCGGGGGCCTCCCGTCGCCCTGATGGCTAGTACCAGTAATTGACACGCCTGCACTGTCCCAGGAGAGGAATCTTTGCCCATCACATACCAGAGGTGCCCATTGTCTGCATTTTCCCAGATGTGAATTATGCTTTGCACCCTTCGTGGGAAACTTGGCATTCAAAGCCATTTTTCCTAATTGGCCACTTGAAACCAGGAAGAAGCCTACGTGACCCAAGGGGTATAAAGAGGGGTTTAGTAGCCCACCCCATTTGAGCTCCAATCATCTACACCTGCTGGCAGGTATTGGTTGTCTCCTGAAGTCTGTGGGACGCCCAACCTCGCCCTACTTCTTCCCGAGGGATTGAGAGAAAGACGCTGGCCACGCCAAGTCTGGAACGCAGGGGTGAGAATATATACCTGCTAGGTGTCTATTTTGCATGCATTTAATAAGAGCTCAGAGAACCAAAAGGGTTTCATGGTACCTGTAAGTGACTTATTAGTGTAATTTCTGTCCTGTCCTAATGGCTGTGTTATCTGTAACACAGTAGTAGCATTTAACAGCTAAGTTTACCCTGTAACAATAAAATAGTAACTGTTTAAGCTGTGACCTGACTCCTTCAGTTGCTGTAACAGAACCAAGCACAATTTTAAAAAGAACTCCAGCCGGTCATAAGGGACAGATATAGGGAGAGCTTGAGCGTTGGATCGTGTCGCTTCCAGGGGACAGATCCATTGGGGCATCTCTCAGCCTCCCCAGGCTGCCCGCTGCGAAGGGATCGTGTATCCTAGCAGTCAAAATCTGAGGTGTAATAAGCTCTCCCTGTAAACTTCTTGGGGCGCCCGTCAACCTCCTCCAGGTTGCCCGCTGCTAAGGGACCCCCGTCCTAGCAGTTGAAGTCTCGGGTGTATAACACACACACACACCACTCACTGCCCTGACCACCGGCTGACAGGTAGTTAGGACTCATAGCACACAGTCAGAGTCAAAGCCATGTACCGAGCCGAGCGCCACAGATGAAGTCCGAGCCCAGGTTCCAAATGGGATGGTGTGGAATAGGCAAAGATGGAAGTATCATACCCATGTGTAAATGCTTTGAGCAGCCAAAGACCTATTGCTAGACTTAAGAGCCAGTTTGCTAATCTTTCCAACCAATACATAGCATAACCAATCAAGCAGCCTATTACAAGCCAGCTGCACTGACTGGGTTGCCCAGAGACTAGCTGTCTTGGAGACCCTAATTCCTGACATGATTCCTAACAGAATTATTAGATTGGATTGTGTGAGACCAATACATAATGCTTTTCCCAGCTGGCCAAGAAGAGTAGGGGGGATTTCTATCCCAAATGCCTCATAGCTCAGACCATTCTGCAGTCTTTCATCCTTGAAGTGCAGCTCAGATTTTGCCTTGCAGAAGAAATGGGTTTACACATTACACTGAGGATTTACCTATTTTATGAGCAGCATTCAGAGTGAAAATGGGTTTCAGGATTTCTCCCGTCAGGTCCTTCATGCAGTTTCCAAGGCTGTCAGTGAAGCATGTTGCCATGTAGCAGATCCCCAGAAGAAAGGGAAGCTCTTCTTCTGATCATTTTGTCACCTGTTCCAATGTGTTTAGTATCCAATCAATCCTCAGATTCATATTCTTCCAATTCTCCGTGCAAGGTTCTGACTATATTGCACCCTCCCCATTTTGTGCAGTGCAGAGTGCCTGACAGCCAGAGGGGCTGTGGGCTAGTGGCAGGAGAAAAGACAGCATAAGGAAGCAGAATTCCATAGAAATTCCTTCTAAGCTTCCTGAAGAATGGGAGCTGTGATGGTAGCTCCACCACACTGCAATAGCCAGTAAGCGCTGTCTCCATGCATTCAGCTGTTCTACTGACCTGGCCCTTGCTGAATCATCTTTAGTTGGCTAGTGTCAGCCGTGGGACTAACTGGGAGCACTAGATTGGAAAATAGGACTTGGACCTGGATCTAAATGAGGGATACAATGCAGAAGGCTTCTTGTATACTTTTCCCTGCTTGTGAAGCCATATGGTGTATTGGCTGGGCACAATCTGGCCCCTTACATCTTTAGGCTGTGTCTAGACTGCATCTCTCTGCCGAGAGAGGGATGCAAATCAAGCACTTCGGAAGTACAAATGAGCCCGGGATTTTAAATATCCCAGGCTTCATTTGCATACTCACGTTCCGACGCTGTGCCGATCAGGCTCAGTGTTGAAAGTGAAAGTAAAGTGTAGCTGCGGCTCTGCCGAGAGCGGGGAGCTTTTTCGGCAGCTCCTGTACTCCTCGTAAAATGTCGGCAGAGCCGTGGCTACACTTTACTTTCACTTTCGACACAGCCTGATCGGCACAGCGTCGGAACGTGAGTATGCAAATGAAGCCCAGGATATTTAAATCCCGGGCTCATTTGCACTTCCGAAGTGCTTGATTTGCATCTCGGCAGAGGGATGCAGTCTAGATGTAGCCTTTATGTCGCCTTCATCTAGGCCAAGGTGCTGTGTACACTGACAGAAGGCACTTCCATTTTCAGTCTCTTTCCAATGTCGGTACAAGAGGAGTACGCTGATTTGATCGTGGAGAAGAAAAACAAGCATGAAACTTCAATGCACATTTTTCCGTTCCACTGTGACAATCTCTGCATTTGAGTGAAACAGCGTTTTCACATCTCACATAGCACTGGAGTAATTTGTATAAAGATCTGTTTATGATTTGTGTGGGATATTTATTAAAGCTGATATAAAAGGTAATGCTAGGGACTTAATCCCAGGGGTTTTGGCACATAACCACTATCACTTAATAGGAAGTGGGTGGCATGTTGGTTGTCAACTGTAATTTCTTCTTCAGGCTGAGAACCTTATCCATACTTTTCCTATTATACTGTATGCTAGCTTTTAAAGCATAGAGTATCTGTTTCTCACACAGGCTAAAAGTGAATATAGAACATTGAACAGACACTCACCATGTTTTAAAAGGGCATATGGTAAAGTGTCAAAGCAGAGGACAACGTTAGAATGTTAAAAGGGCTGTTGAGAACACCCATTGGGGTCTGGTGGTTAGTGCTCATACCCAGGAGATGTGCCTTTGATATCTTGTTCTTTGCTTGCTGTGGAGATAACTCTGAGGCCTAGTGGATGGGGAGGAGTAAGAAGAGATCTATAGAAAGGATTAAAAATAAACCCACATCCCCCTCCAAGAGAACACAGGCCCGAAGTACCTAGCAATAATTGTTAAAGTCATGTGCTTGTTCAATGGGCTGTTTATTTGTCCAATTTATTATAATAATGAACAGCTTTAAATTAGAGCAGAATGCTAATTCTTACTTTATGTACAGACTAAATGATAGGCAGATGTGAGCAACAGGGCTTTTGAGGGATTTCTGGTAACGAACTATAAAAGCAAAGAAATGTGGCTTGGAGTTTCTGATAGTGATTATAAAATATACCCACAATTATGCTTTAAACTAAGGAGGTTGTTTAAAAAGAAATAAATACCTTTTCATTGAAAACTGCTAAGTGATGTGTTTCGTACTCTGTCCTTAAGACTTTAACAAGAATTTTCAAGAAATATTTTCTGAGATCAATGTCAGATAGAGATGAACTTTTGTCCTGTAATAATTAGCTTGATCTGAACTCAGTCTCTGCAGACATTGGGCAGTAGGGTCTTCTGAGCATTAGGAGCATACAGGGCAGGGGGAATGGCTGAGAATTTTTACTTTCTGCTAGTCTACTGACATGGTGAACAGAATTTTAGAGGCGGATCTTTACTTACAAGTTGCAAGCTAAATCCATGTCACTGTTAATATTTCTGATTTTACTGTCTAGGTAAAAATGGTGATGAATGTATTAAGTGAGGATGGGACAGTAGAGGGCAGTGCAGTGAATCTTCTGTTCTTATGCCTCTGGCTGAGGAGGAGCAGATCCAAGGGCAGTTGGGAGCAGTGGGTTCTTATGCATCACCCCCTCACGTGGGTCTCAATTTTCAATCCTCAAAGCTCACCCAGAACCACAAGCTTCACTTGGCCATGTGCAGCAATCATTAGTTCGACACCATTAGGACGCAGAGGCACAAATGTTCACTTATAATAAGGGTGACCAGAAGTCCTTTTTTAAAGGACCAGTCCTATATTTAAGTCCTTCTGCAGGTATCTCGAATGTTTCTTTAAAATGGGCAAATTATCCTGTAATTTTTCTCTCTCGCCCATATCAGTATGGGTAAGTCCTGCTGCCAGCCAGATCCCTGCTCACCAGCAGCCTGTCCACCAGGGAAGAGCAGGAAGGTCCAGTGGCTGACAAGATAGGTAGGTGTGCAAGGTTGGTGGTGGGGCAAAGATGTATCACACAGGGCTGGCTGATCCCTTGGTGGTCCTTCAACACAGCCCCCTCTGCAGTGCTAGCTCTCAGCCACCAGGGCACAGCTCCCTGTCTTGTATCCAGCAGGCACTGGAATTACAAGTTTGTACCAACATTTCTATCCAGGTGAGTTTCTCCTTGGTTTGAATTTCATTGCAAACATTTTGCACAACTTCAGTTTTTACTGTTCCCTGGATGCTTGGTTTATATCTTCTAATACAAAGCAGGGAAAGCTTTTTTCTTCTTTTTCCTCCTTTTTTCACTCTGTTGTGTAAATGTCATTACAAGTATTTGCTAATTAAGAAAATATGCCACATACAATCAAAGAAACATGCCTCCATTTAATAAGCAAGTTTGAGGGTAGGTGTTTGACGGATATAGAGGTATAAAGTGGAGCCAAGTCTTTTTTCCTACTCATTTCCTCTTCTTCTTTCACCCTCTGAGATTACCTTAAACTGTGTACCCTGGACTGTGGTTTGATTTATACTCCCCTCTTGAAGCTTAAAGGATGCCACCAGAAGTTGAGCTTGATACAATCCTTCTTAGAGTGCAGGGTCAAAAGTGAACAATAAATTCACCCTTTTACATGTATATATTCATCTCAGATTGTTATGCTCTTTTAAATTTGGCCATTTGACCTGCTGATTATCAAAGAGCAAAAAACAAAACAATAAAATGCTGCTCAAATTTTTGCATTGTACAATAGTATTAGTATAATCAGTCAGAATGCTCAAGTAAACCCTTCTTAATCTGATCTCTCAGACTCACCACATATATAATCATGATTTCACAATATTATTTCCTTCTGTTAGAAGCACTCTTTGAAAACTATAACAGATCTTTAGTAATAATTTAAACTAGCTACCAGTCTACATCCTGGCTACTGCTTGTCTACTGCCAAAACACTGTTTAGGTAACAGTTAATAATCAGCTGTCTGGACTACCTCACCATAAACATTACAGTGTTTCATCACTCATGTTTTATTTAATTCCACTTGTCATCAAGGTCTATTATTGGAGCCTTTCAATTTTGTTAAGAGAGGTGATTTTTTTACTACTGTTGAAAACTGCTTTACATACATTTTGTACTTTATTCTCTTGAGTTAGGACCCTTTTCTCTCAGTACCCAGGATGACAAAAGAGGTATATCCCAGTAAGTTCATTAGATAATTAGTACACCATAGTGTTTCTGGATAAATGTTTGAGATATGGAAGAAGGGAAATGCACAGAGTTAGAAAATGCTAATTATAACAGACAATCCTTGGCCTTCCTGGAGCAAAACTCCCCCGAGCATCTTCTTAAAATGTATATGGCATCCATAGAGACAAAAATGAAGATGGAGATCAGATTTTTCATCCTTCTACAACTTTAATCTTGATTTCCCTCCAGTCCTGATCTCCTGTTCTCATTCTGGAATACTTTTGTTTTTCATGATTATCCATCTGACTTCCCTAATCTCTTCAACAACCTTTCGATAAACTTTCTTCTTCCTCAGACTTGATCACTTCCCTGACCTTGTCTAAACCAAGAAAGGATCAATACCCACTGTCTAGCTCTCCAAATCTCTGATCAACATTTTACTCTCTGTAGTATTTCTTACTCCCACCGGCCCAGTCCTTTTCTGCCTAGTCCTTCAGCATCGCTACATTTTTCTGCTGAATGCAACCTTTTCTTTCCAACACTAGCAAGTCTTTTCTTGGTTTCATGGTCTCCATATTAACCTTATCCTCCTTTCTATACTTTTTTTCTGCAGCAGGAATTATGGATGGCTTATGCTCTGAAATATGAGGGTTTATATCCCATCCAAACAATTTTAATAAAAAATTATTAAACATATATATGTCCAGTCCTTTTCTGACTCTGCTAAACATTTACCTTTAATAATACCTTGTGACATTGAATTCCCCAAGCTAATGGTGTATTGTGTGAAGCAAGATTTCTTACATTTTCCAACTTTCCATTTCATTGTATGAGTCCTTCTTAAATTACAAAGGATGATGCTGATCTATCTTCTCTGTCCCATTTATTACTTTAATGTCTTTCATGCCCTCAGTAAACATTATTGTTCCATTTATGGTCATTATTCCCAATTTTTATAATATATTTTCATAGGAGATTTTTTCCGTGTCTCTAAACATTCTCATCATTTCTCTGTGAAACTCCCCTATTTATGTTAGGTCTAATGAGATGAGGTGATTGGCATTGAATACAGTATTTCATGTGAGTGTGAACCATTTAGGTCTTCAGGAAGCAAACCTGCAATATTCACCCTTATTAACTTGTTTTCCCACCCAAAATGCGATCTGCTGTCACCCTGCTCTTGGGCTCTAGAGTGTCTCTGAACATCCAACTTATTGACCAATCCCCCCTTGGTTCCAGAGCCAAAGCATCTTGTGCTTTCCCTCTTTCCTCTCATCTGTGGGTTTTTTTTCAGCCTTTATATATGATCTGGCACCTCTAATCCTAGATGTGTGGGAGGAGCAAGAAGAGGAAAAAGCTGACAAACACAGATATAGGGTACGTCTACACTATACTCTAAAATTGAAATAAGATACACAATTTGCGCTATGCAAATTGCGTAGCTTATTTCAATTTTATTTCAAAATAGGCTATTTTAAAATTTGGCACATCAAATTTCAAAATAAAGCTCTATTGACATCCCTTATTTCGTGGGATGCCAAAATAGCGCGTCCGTTATTTAGAAAATTATTTTGAAATAGCAGACACGTTCCTTGGATGCGGGGTAGCTATTTCAGGATACCTCCGGTATCCCAAAATAGCCTTGCAGTCTAGCCGTACCCATAGAGAGAGTAGAGCTGCTTTTTTGGCTTTATTTTGCTAACTTTGGCTCTTAGATATCACTGTTTGGCTCTTAGATAACACTTGCATGTAAGTCTTAGAAATAGACCGTAGATCGGACTATGATGTTGATAGCAACTAAGTTAAGAAATACCAGCTAAGTAGCTTAGTTATTTAGACTCCAATCCAACAAGGTGTTGCACTGGTTCATGGGGCTTTGCACAGAAGCAGGGGCCCATCCTGGTTGAATGAGTTGCAGAGTGAGGACCTTAAGTAGCTGAATGGCTGCAACATGGTAGATGAATAAGATGGATTCAGAAATTTGATCAAAGGTATGATTTCAAACCATACTTGGCCTCTGAATGCCAAAAGCAGAAATTTTATTTCTAGACAGTCCTGGAACACAGAAGGGCAAGTGAGATGAAGACTGTACTTTTATTTCTAGACAGTCCTGGAACACAGAAGGGCAAGTGAGATGAAGACTGTACTTTTCTTTGAGGCATTATCTGTGTATTTAAGAACTGTTCTAGCTAGTGTCAACCTTTCATTTCCATCTTTGGCTCTTTGCCTCTCACACAGAGATGACTGATATTTGGGAAGGATCTCCCTTCAAAACTTTTTTTTGGAAAAAGTGGTACCCTGATATCAAAAGCCCACACTTCATCTGTGAGAGGTGAAGTTCAAAGTTGAAATTCCGTTCCCCCTTACATTAATGTGCTGAAGGAGTGTTACAGGAACAGGGTAGCTGAGCCTGCTTCCACCAAGTCCCTCCCCTGATTTGTTCTCTGTACCTGATACTGCCCCCGAAATAACACAACATAAAGTGGATTTGACAGATCCATTAATCTAGTCCCTACAATACAGAGTTGATCCAGGTTATCTACAAGACTGCCTCTTGTCCTCTGGCCTGGCACAGCAACTAAGATCAGACAAACTGCACAAATTAGGAATCCCTAGATTTAAATGGAAGGAGGCAAGTAGCAGGGCATAGTCAGAGGGAACCCTAAACCATAGAGTCCAGAGAACTCAAGTTCAAAAAACAGTTCAGGGTCTCTCTTCTTTCCAGTGTTTGCCAAATGATGGAAGTGTTTGATTTGAGAGATAGGCCGACCTTTGCTTTCTACAGTTGAAAAGAGGTCGATTATTTTTCTATTAGAGTATGTCCATGCTTCTGGAGACATGCAGAAGAGAACATTTCAGAGCTCCAGGGCTCTGATTTTCAAGAGCACAAAGCATATTCCCACATAGACACCAGGTGAATGTCTAGATTCTCTAGAGACCTGAGCTCTCATTTAATCTCCTAAATGAAGTGAATGGTCTCATTGTTCTTAGTGCTGAAGCTCCCCTGAGGCATCTTCCACTTGGTTCCCCAAGAACACAGTTGGACTCCCATTTTGTCACTCAGGTTACTTAATTCGGCATATAGCAAAGCTATGCTGAGTTGATCAGGTGTAAGCATAGGGATGGGAACAGGAAGTAACATACATCCCAAGTTTCACAGAAAACCTCTTCCTTTATATACATTTACACATTACATTGTATTGAACATAAATTGCATCACACATCCTGCGACTGGTGTGGTCTCTTTGTAGGAACCAATCACTTTACAGCATGTATATGCACAAGTTTTTACCTCATTTTCTGGATCAGGCCTATTTTATCCTGTTATTTTGAGAACTGTAAATAGTTGCCTACATGTTTCCCCTTATATTGGCTAGTACAGACCTTCTGTTTCCAGCCTCTTGATCCATTTACCTCAAGATGAGACCTCGCCCACATCCAATTATTTATGTTAAGCCACTTTACATTCCACGGCTTGTGATTTTCTTTTTTTTCTATTAGCATTTGCTTTATTAGTGGGAGCTAGTGGAGTCTGAGCACAAAAGTCTGGGGTGTTCACGTACAATACATGAATAACTGTACAGCACTAACCAAAGGAAACCTGTGTGGTTCTATTAATTTCATTTGTTCTTCAGAGTCTTTTTAGATGTGAGAACAATTATTTTAAATGCGAACAGATCCTCATGAGCAAAGTGCACAGGCAGCTATCATTTCTTTTGCTAGCCAGACTTCTTCCACCCTATCAAAAGTGTTGTTTCTCTTTAAGCAAGTAGGGCTGGCACCTGAAATGGGCTCTACAGCCACCACTCCCACAGCTCAAGGACATCGAAGGATGTGCAGCCTCTCAGTGGAGACACTCAGCAACTTCCAGGATTGGGCCCTGCCATTTGAAATGTAAATTCACTCATCTGAGTGCAATAAAGGTTTTAAGAATAAAGCTGAGTCATGCTTCTTCCCCTTACCTCCCCCCATCCCAGTATTTTATTATTCAAAGTAAATTCTACATTTTTCCAAATCCCTTCACCTTTGGGATAAGGAGCAAAGAGAGTCTCAGCCCAGAAATATCTATTTTGAGAAGCTTTTGAAGAAGTGAAGATAGCAGATGGTCACTATATTTTTTTCAGTTTGTATCTTTGACAGTGGAGATTACATTCACATTGTCAATGACAATAGAGGGACTGACTCTTCTCCACTTTGTCCCTGGAGTAATCCTTTGCACCTGTGCAAAGTAGGTAGAAAAAACAACCAGATCATAATGATGGCTTTCTGCACAGGTATAAATGATAACTCTGATAATCATAAGGGCAGATCAGTCCCAGAACTTCTGAGGTTCAGATTCCGGAGGGTTTTAAATTCTTCTCTCACGATTTGTTAGCATGAAGTGTTAACATGTTTAATCTGCTTTATAATTTTTCCCCTTTTTGCATCCTACAAATAACCATTGTTGGGGTTTAAAATTGTTTGCTGTTAAACTTTTGTTAAGATATAACAATAAGTTGTAGACATATACAAACTTATTTTCCTGCATCCATTTAAAGTTCATCTGGGACCTGGAATCCTTTTTAGTCTGTACAGGATAAACTTAAAAAACAACAAATGATCTGGTAGCACTTTATAGATGAACAAAACATGTAGACAATATCATGAGCTTTCATGGGCACAGAACTGGGCTGTGCCCACAAAAGCTCATGATACCATCTACATGTTTTGGTAGTCTTTAAAGTGATACCAGACTGTTTGTTGTTTTTTAAGTTTGTCCTGGAATCCTTTGTGTGAGCTCCTCCCTCTGTATATTGGCATGATTCTGTGTGTTTATTGTTATGTAGGATCATTTGTAGAGGCTCTGTTCATCTGGATGGATATGTGGGAAGCAATTTACATAAGGAAACAATTTAAGATTAGAAATCTGAAAATCCTGTTTGAGGTTAGACACTTCTACTTAAATTGTAATAGAGAAAATATAAGTAAGGGATCAAATCCAGTCTTCAGTATCATTCCCAGAAACCTATGACAGAAGGCAGAATTTTTCCAGATGTATTTTGAATTAGAGAGCTAGATAAAGTCTTTAACTCAAACTGCTGGTGAAACCATATGATTCTGAATTCTAGTGCCATTCATGCCTGAGGAACATTATTAACTTCCCTGGAGTTATGCTGCTGAAACTGAAATGAGGATTTGACCCATGTTGTTGCTTTTTGTTTTGTTGTACTATATGGAATTTAGGAGTTACAAATCCTGCTCGTGTTTTAAATGATCCTTTCACTGTCCCCTCATTTACAGTGTGTGTTGCTAGACAGATCAGTCATGCAGACTATCAGGCTCATTGCTGAAGTTGCAGGACATAGCAGGGTTTCCAATTTTAAGGACGTCATTGACATCAAGCACTTATGGAACGTCTTCAAGGCCTGTTTTCATGAGACTACAATTCCCACAACAGAGCTCCAGCAGAGTCATTATGGCCCATCTGGTTTTACCCATTGGCTTGATAAAGCCACATATGCTAATAACTTATTTCAAATAAATATTCCCCTATGCCTTTTCAACAAACTACAGATCTTCAAGGCAAGACTATTAGTCAGTGTCTACCATATCACAAACAGACTTTTTTATTAATCATGAAAAAGAAAACTGTTAAAGACAAATCAAAGTCACAGTTTCTGTCCAGTTTGGCCCAACCAAGATGCTGTCTACTGCTAAGAGATGATCTGCAAAGCATCTCAGATCAGCTCACATTTATTGAATTGTTCAGCGTTTACATGGAACAGTCCCACTGGCAGCCACTTAGTCATGTTCCAGATCCTGACTTGATAGCTGTAGTTTTATGTGCTTCAGTCACTTCATGATTAGTTTCAAATACAGAAGAGATGTAGTAATACATACTTTAAAATAACCAGTTTTTGCAGGACAGATGTATTAGTCTAAACACAAAATAAGCCACTTGTATGTGCCATCACTTGCCCATGAAATCCCCATGACTGGAGTGCTGGCATGGCCCAACTAGCAGTTCCGCCAGCCTTCTCGCCTTAAAGTGCCTCACATTTGCTCATATGAAGCATGGAAAATATAGCAGACTTCCCTTCTAAAATTGGTATTGCGCATGTAAGCTCCTTGGGGCAGGGCAAACATCTTTTCATTTTGCACCCTGTTCAATGGGGGAGTCCAGCATTAACTGTAATACAAGTAGCCCAAGCACAGTTAAAATAAAACTTTCAGATTCTCCAAGGCATATGTACTACCGGCCAAAGCAACTCTTTATCTTATTGCTGCTGTCCTTGTCCTCTCTTCCCATTTCGCTCCTCATCAAGTGTTTTTAATAGTCACTCACCCAAGTTATCGCTTAAAAAATCCTTCAAGTAGTTTTGTAATTTTACTTGCTTATATTCAAAGGAGCAAAGTAACACACACACATGTTTACAGGAACAGGAGCTTATGTTCTCTATCCTGAACTGCTTACAACCTGACTTTCATCTCTCAATTAAGTGTTGATCACATTTATTGAATTAACTATGTGATAACTTCCTGAAATGTCAAATTTCCAAAGGTTGCAGAATTTGTCACCTATTCTGCCATCATGAATTATATTAGGGATGTAAGCAACTATTTGACCAGTCGACTATCTGATAAGCAAATGCTTATCAGGTAGTTGAGTAGCGACTCGAATAGTTGGTCTCCCCCCACACCTTGCTGCCTCTAACAGAGAGAGGCAGCAAGAGGTGGGGAGCAGGAGCCAGTGCAGCACCGTCTCTGCAGGGGGCAAGGGAGGCAGAGGCACAGCGGGAAACAGAGCGAGCGGAGAATGCATCAGTCCCCACTTGCGCCAATCCCCACTGCGGGCGCTTCTGCTTTTGAAATGTACAAGAGCACTCTCTGCAGTGCCCCCCCCCCTTGCTGCTTATCGGATAGTTGAGTAGCGACTCGAATAGTTGGTTCCCCCCCCAACCTTGCTGCCTCTATCAGAGAGAGAGGCAGCAAAGGATGGGGAGTAGGAGCCAGTACAACAAGGGGGTACAGGAGCAGGTGCTGGGGGAATAGGGAATGCTGCTGCGAAACAACCCCCGTCTGCAGGGGTCTCAGTGGGGACCTTGTCCTCCCTGTGGCAGGGGCTGTTGCCACCAAGCAACCCCTGTTCGCAAGGACAGGGCTGGCCACCACGAACAGAAGCTGCTCCAGCTCCAGCCCCTGTTCGCGGAGGACAGGGCTGTCCGCCACAAACAGGAGCTGCTGGACTAAGCACAAGCCGGGACTGAGCAGTCCTGGCTTGCGCTGATTGCTGCCCCTCCACATCCTTGTAGTAAGAGCCCAAAGGCTCTTACGACATTTAAAATGCAGAGCCACAGCGCAGGTGGCTCCGGAGCCAGCATGAGCCAGGACTGCGCAGTCCCGGCTTGAGTCGGCTCCTGGAGCTACCTCCACTGTGGTTCTGCAGAGCGGTGCTTATTGACTAAACGAATAGTCGATACAAATTGTATTGACTATATGATTAGCCAGATAATCACATTTTAACATCCTTAAATTATCTGTTTTGCCCTACTGATAATATGTTGTGATTTTCCCCCCTTTCTACTCCTAATACTTTGTGCTACTCAAGTATTTTAGTTGTAAGTGTTCATTGTTCCACAGACTTTGCCATATCTTTATTTTGTAGATTACTGTGATAGGACACTCATCTCCAGAGTGCCTCTTAACAGCTGGGTGTGGAACTGCCCCCAGTAGGTTGTCAGCCTTGCTTGGCTTCAGAGGCACAGCTGCACGAATCCCATCCAGGGTAGCAAAGCACTGTTAACCCTCACCATGGTCTTTAGCCCCAGCCCTCCATTTGGATTTGAAAGGAAACTTGCTCCCATCTTGTGTGTTAGGTCATTTTGCCAGTGGGAGGATTCAGCCTTCCCACTGTTCTGGGTACCAATCCAGGGACCCTATACACAGCAGCCTCATACTGCTCCCTCTCATTTGCTTCTGCTATTCCCTGGGTCTTTTCACACATAGCCCCCTCAGGGTTACAGTTTTCAGGTTCTTCCTCTCCTATGTCCAATAAATGCAGCCTGATACACTCCTTTGGCCAAAGCATCCCTCCTTGCTCCTCTAGTTCCAGCCAGGGACTGACCTAGTCAAGCCCTGCAGCTCTTTTTATCTGAGCCTACTAAACTCTGATTGGCTGCTGCTATGCTGCCTCTCTAGGTAAGCCTGGAAGATGCGCCTTCAATTCTCCTTTCATGGGAGACAATGTGGCAGGGCAGTGAGGCCTTCAGTAGGAGGCCACAAAGGCCTGATATTCCCTGTCACCTACTGAAAATTATTATTTTTGGTGCAAGCTTTCATATACACGTTTTATAAAAATATTTGTATAGACTATTTTCTATTATCCAAACAGAAAATAAAAGCTGTATTACAAAAAAGAAAAATGAAAAACAATACATATTATTAGCATGCTTTAGCACCACTCTTTCAATCCTCACTAGTCTGTCTTTTAAACATCCCATTCTGCAAATGCATTCCTCATAGCTCATATTAAATATTTAAGCTCAGTCACTTCCTCTTTGCTGTGAAGACCAGTTGTGGAATATTTCCTAAGATGCATATATACCGCACCATAACATTGCCTGTGTGCTAAACCTCTCAGTACAAGCACTATCTGACCAGCTTAATGAGTTCATTCACAACTACGCTACAGGTACTAGGGTTACACAGCTGGAAGTCACTTCTACTTTCTTGAGACATTCAGCTGATGTTATTTTCACAGGGAAATTCTTAATTACATAGAACATGTATAGATATGAATATTAAGTGCAGCATGGTTGTGCAGAAGGAGAAAATACACTGAAGTCAACTATAGATGAAAATTAATAGCTTTCCTGATCTGAAATCATGTTTCTCATGCTCTTTGGATTACAGTAGGGTTATCCTTCTGGTGTTTGCACCCCAGGGATTAACATCTGTGTAAATGTGGTAATATAAAAAGGCCTTAGTGATGAATTCATGAATTGTTCTCATTGACATTAGCTGATACTGTTCCTTGGACAAGTCTCTTCTGCAGGTGCACTGACCACACACTAATTGAAAAGGATTATTTTCATAACTTTCTGTGTAGTCTGCAAGGCTCGCTGTGAAAAGCATAATTGTTTCAACCAGCTGCTAGGGGTTGTTTTTTTTATTAATTTCTTAATTCCAACAATGCTGGATGGACATGTTTGTGTCTCCCCCCCCCAACCTGTGAAACACTATATGAACATAAATACAATTAGAAAATGTGGCTCTTATGTAGGGAAAGAGCTTTTCTGGGAGTATGAAATTTCAGAGAAGAGAGGGAGGGAAAAAAACTGCTTTTAGCCTACTTTTTCTCCCAGCCTCTTGCTATTTTTATCCTCATCCCCACAACAAATCTTTAATGGGCAGTATGTCTGTGTGCCACCTGTTTGGATTAGCTGAGACCATAGCAGACACACCATGGCACTGCCCAATATATCTAATACTAAATTTACACTGTGTGCGCCCTTCAACTATAGAAGATTCCTCACATGCCATTATTTCCTTTTCTTGGGTGAGCGCCAGGCCTGACACTATGGGACTGACCTTAATATCTGAAAATTTTCCTGCTGGAATCAAGTCCCTAGTTTATGAGGCAAGCCAGTGTTATTGAAAGCCGTGTGTGAATCATGCTGGACAATCACAGAGTCATGTAATAGAGTTGCATGATATTCTTCAGCCCTCTGTGTTATTTGGTAAAATGTTTTTAAGTATGCAACTTGCATTTGTGCAACCCAAATTAAACTAAAACCATGTTTAAAGTCTATTGGGCATTTACCATTGCCCATGCCATAGAGTTGCCAGATTCTGCTGCTTTCTGTCCTTGTAGTTTTTTTCTTTCCAGTATTACTAAAGTGACCCGCACGTAAAGCGAGGGAATATGAAGTGAAATGCCTGCTGATTGCACACAACATTGACTATGAAAGTCTTCTGTATCCACTCAAAGGGCTCCAATGGTTCAGTTGGCACATCCTGCAAAATCTAGGTGTGCAAGCGCAATAGCAAAACTACCCTATTTCGGGAGACCATCTTGGTTATGACAAGCTTACAGCCCACTGAGATCGAGGAGGATCACGCATGGAGCCCATTGCTGTCTTAGATTCACCCTCTCTGGCCAGGAGCCAATTAGATGTTTATCTCCTCTGGTGAAAAGCATAGCTAATTGATTGCATTCACTAGCTATGAGGGTGATGGGGGCTAATCCCCTGGCAAGCTCATTGAATAATGGAATTTCTGTTGCGTGGGGAATTCTGACATTTCAAAATCTGCTTTTGTTCCAAACTGGAGCAAAAAATCAAAATTTCCAGCAGAACAAAAATTCCAAAAAATTTCAAGTCGGGACCATCAAAGAGTTTTGCCAATATCTAAATGTCTCATTTTGATAATGTAAAAACATTTTCTGTTGATAATGCCAACAATATATAACATTAACATGATACTAATTTTATATATTATAGTTAAAGTCATAATGAATCAAAATAATACCATCTAAATGAAACGATTCAACCGTATTAGAAAGTAACAGGCTGAAATATTTGCATCACACTTTCTGTGGAAGAACGTCATCCAAATCGACATGTTCCTGTGAAATTTTTCGGTTTTGATGAAATTGCACACTCCGGGAGAAAGCTGTCTGTCCAGCACTTTTTGATCAACTCTGGTTGGCAGCATTGCAGAATGGCCTGGCCAGACATGAGTGCTCTGACTGAGACCTTCAGTAGCTCCTCACCATCCTCCATTAGCCCTGAAGCGCTCCCTGGCAAAAATGTCATGGTAAGAGAGTGCAGTTGGAGCAACACTTCCAGGGAACCGGGGTGCACTAAAAGTCCAGAGCTGCAGAACCACAGGCCTTTCAGGCTGACTACAGATGTCCCTCATCTTCCACTGGTGCCCAGGAACTGCCAGGGCCAGCGCCTCTCCCCAGCCTGTTCCACAGACTGGAGAGGGAGAAGACCTTCCCATACTGGAAAGAAATGTTGCCAGGAACATCTGCCCCTGCATCTCCTCCTGTGGAAAAAGGTGATCAGACCCTCAGAGTGGAGGCTATTTTGCATGCAGCATACCTGCAGCAATTCTTGTTCATTGGGAGCCAAATTCTGCTCAGTTAAACTTTTGCAATCCACTAGACTGCAGCGCAGTGTCACAGAACCAAGGCTGCTCTGTTGCTCAGCACAGGTGAAGGTCACGTTCTCTGCACAGCTTTTTTAACAAAACATAGCTTCTTCCTTGGTGTGGCATGCATGAGGCAGAACTTGGCTCTAAAAGTCTGCCTTATTGCTCTTAGGAGCAGGAAAGGACAGCAAGGGTGTGTCTAGACTACAGGGTTTTTTCCAAAAAAAGTGGCCTTTTTTCAAAAAAACTATACCTGCATCTAGATTACCACCGTGTTCTGTCGACAGTTAATCGACAGAACGCAGCAGTTTTGTCGACAGCGATAAACCTCATTTTACGAGGAAGAACGCCTTTGTCGACAGAGATCTGTCGATCTCGGCCTTGGGATCGGGTGGAGCCCGATCAGGGAAGCAGCAGCCTACTTGAGCTCCCTCCCTCCTCCAGGTTTTCAGTCCCCCTCCCCCCTCCAGGTTTTCAGTCCCCTACCACCCCAGTTAAAGGACATTTCAGTTATGTTTATAAAGTCTTTATTTTTGACTGACAGATTTACTTTGTTTAGAAACAGTTGAACAGTAAAAAGAGAAAGTTTTGTTACACAGTTCACACATTTTCTTTACTCCTAGTGTTTCTAATAAAACAAATTTCTGTTTACAAAGAAACCCGGGTCTTATATGTTGGGAAGACAGTGAGGGTTGTGGAGGGAAAGGTAGAGGTGGGCCAGGCCAACCCCCCCATGGGGGAGGCCCTGGGGAGAATCAGTGGGCTCCTTCTGAGAATCTCTCAGGGCCTCTCGGATTTGGACACCAGCCTGGTAAGCCTGGTGGATGGCAGCCATCCAGGGCTGCTGAAATTGCCTCTCCTCACCATCAGGACCTGTCCCCCACCCCGGCAGGAAGGCCTCCCCTTTCCTCTCCACCAGGTTATGGAAGGCGCAACATGCGGCCACCACCGCCGGGATGTTGCGTTCACCCATCCCCAACTCATGTCTGGCCAGGCCATTCTGCAATGCTGCCAACCAGAGTTGATCAAAAAGTGCTGGACAGACAGCTTTCTCCCGGAGTGTGCAATTTCATCAAAACCTCCCTTTCAAACGGCGGTAGGCGCATTCCACCTGGATGCAAGCCTGGCTAAGATGCGTGTTGAAAAGCTCCTTGCTCACATCCAGGTGGCTGCTGTAAGGCTTCATGAGCCACGGCATCAGAGGGTAGGCTGCGCTGGCCACTATGCACACCGGCATCTGCATGTCCCCAAGCACAAGGTGCCGCTGGGGGAAAAATGTTCCTGCCTACAACCTGTGGTACAGGTAGGAGTTCCAGAATATGCGGGCATCATGTGCCCGCCCCAACCACTCAACACAAATGTCCATAAAGTGTCCCCGGTGGTTGACGAGGGCCTGCAGCACCATGGAATAGTAGCCCTTCCGGTTTATAAACTGGGCTGCTCGATGGGGCAGTGCATGGATTGTGATCTGTGTCCCATTGAGGACTCCTCTGCAGTTCAGGAAGCCAAGGGTGGCATACCTGGCAATGATGTTGTCCAGGTCCCCGAGACTCCCCGAGCAGCTCCACATTGATGGCCCTCACCACCTGCAGCACGAGACAAATAGACAGAAACCAGGGAGTTAGACAGGTTACCTAAGTGCTCGGGAGGAGACCCCCCCCCAACTCACCCCTCCCCTTGTTAGGACGCCCCCCCTCCCCTGCATCAGTGCAGGGGTGGCCGAGGAGTGGCCTCTGAGTGCCACTCTATCCCCCATTCCCTCTTGCCCTTGCCTGGCAGTCCCCCTTTCTTAACCCCCCCCACTTAGCAGGGCCTGTCCCCCGACAGTGACTTACCTCCATCAAGATGGCTCTGACGGTAGACCTCCCCACACCAAACTGGTGTCCCACGGAGCGGTAGCTGTCGGGGGTGGCCAGCTTCCACAGGGCGATTGCGACCCGCTTCTGCAGGGGGATGGTGGGCCGCAGGTGGATGTCCTGGTGTTCCAGAGCAGGGGCGAGCCAGGCACACAGCTCCAGGAATGTGGCCTTCCGCATCTGGAAGTTGCGGCGCCAGTGGTCATCCCAGAGCTGCATGACGAGCCAGTCCCACCTGTCTGAACTTATCTCATGCCTCCAAATTTGCCTGTCCCCAAAAAAATTTGGGGGCAAGGGCAGAGCTCCTGCATCCTGGAGGAGGGTCTCCTCGGTGTGGTCTGGGTCCATATGGGGCAGGAGATTCATGACAGGGTCATGCAGATGCATCAGAAGCTGCAGTATGGCAGCGTGAGGCCATCGCCTGCCCAGGGGCAGCTCAGGCTCCATGGCCAAAAACAGTGAAAATTAGAAAAAAAACCCCAGAAAATAAACTGCTGTGGTGTCCGAGGAAGCAGCGCAACAAGAGCAAGAACTGCAGCAGCTTTGCTTTCCCTCTGAAAGGTAGGCAAGCCAGAAGCAGGAGCAGAGCAACGGCTGTCCAGGGGGATCCCTTTAAGCACGCGTCTCTGCAAAGGGCATGCAGCAGCACCTGGAAATAAAGGCTGACCCCATGCCCTGCCAGAAGCACTTCCAGGTGCCTTCTTTTTTCGACAGAGTGTCCGGCAGTCTGGATGCTCTTTTTCGAAAAAGCAGATCGATTTTTCGATCCGCATAATGTAATCTCGACGCTCTTTTTCTACAGAGGCTTTTTCGAAAGATACTGTCGACAAAGCCTCTGTCGAAAAAGGCATGCAGTCTAGACATAGCCCAAAAGAGCCACAGGATAATTCCTGCCCCATTTCTTGCCACAATTGCAGTAGGCACAATAGTGACAGATGAGACCGAGTGATAACACTTCCAGTATTTGTTATTATGGTCATTGAAAGCAAGTGGATAGCAAACCTTAAAGGGAGTTCCCTACTAAAGAACTGAGGCTGTGTCTAGACTGGCAAGATTTTGCGCAAAAGCAGCCGCTTTTGCGCAAAAACTTGCCAGCTGTCTACACTGGCCGCTTGAATTTGCACAAGAGCACTGACGTTCTAATGTAAGAAATCAGTGCTTCTTGCGCAAATACTTTGACGCTCCCGTTCGGGCAAAAGTCCTTTTGCACAAAACCTTTTGCGCAAAAGGACCAGTGTAGACAGCTCAGATTTGTTTTGAGCAAAAAAGCCCCGATGGCTAAAATGGCGATCGGGGCTTTCTTGCGCAAAACCGCGTCTAGATTGGCCAGGGATGCTTTTGCGCAAAAGCGCTTTTTTCCGCAAATGCTTTTAACGGAAAAACTTTTCCGTTAAAAGCATTTGCGGAAAATCATGCCAGTCTAGACGTAGCCTGAGTGTTTTGGGCAGCTGGTCAGGTACCAGCAAAACCCCTGTGTGCATGTCTCTGCTTTTGCAAATATACACTCTCTCCTTGATTTTAATATCATGTTTGCTCACCTTACTGGGAAAGTATTCTTTCCCAATCATATGTCCTTGATGGAAGTAGAATTGGGGAACTCAGGATGCATTTTTGATGCTACCAAGAAGTCAGAGATGGCGCTGTCACTGCAGGTCATAAACTGACCACATATATCAATTTGTCTGGGACTCTGCTGGTTTCATTCCTTTTATTCTGGGGTCCAACTGACATTCATCTGATTATTCTTTTTTTTTGGGGGGTGGGGGGGCACAAACAGCACAGTTTAATTAGAATTGCTTGCTTTCTTCCCAGGTTCTGCTCATTTCAAGAACATTAGCAGCAAATTACTCTCTGAGGAGCCCAGGTTGTAGGTTGTTCCAGCACAGCCGAAGATTTTGTTTGGCATGAAACAAAAACAATTGCAATGTGGGGCCCAGTGCAGCTCGATGTGGCCAAGGATTGTATTGTTTTTCAGTGCAGCTGAAGATTGCCTTCTCTGTCTACACAGGATTATAAATCAAATACTCTCTTATTCATGTTTACTCTCGCTGTAACTTGCTCATTATTGAAAATCTGATTCTGCTCAAACCCCACAGAAGTAAAAAATAATCACTATGTGCTGTAATTTAAGAAACAATGTTTATTAATGTTTATCTTTCCAATGAATTATTGTAAGAAAAAACAGATTAGCTAGTTGATGGATGTTAAGTTCTTTGAAGGTGATAAATGACAGGGCTGTCTGTTAAGGCTCTGACTTCCAGGACAATAAAAGATATTTGAGTTCTTTTTCACCTGTGGCGTTCCTGACATTGAGTATGTTCCTGATCCTTTAAAGAGTACTACATAGATAAACTCCTGCACTCACATGGACCCACAAAGAAGTCGCTATGGCACTGCCTGAATCCAGGAGCGTCCATCCAAGCTGTTTCTGCAAACACATCCAGGAGTACCAATATGTAACATTATTGAGATGGGTAAGCACTAGCAGAATGGGGCAGCCTTACTTCATCATGACTATTACAGCCAGTATAGTGAAGTTTGTAATGGCTTTAGGATAGCATTAAAAAATAAATGTTTTAAAATTTATGATAAAATAGAGAACATTAAACTCTTTCCATGAAACAGAACTTAATTAAAACTGATCCAATAACAGACATTACCTCTCTTACCTTATCTCTTTAACTAAAATATTGGTATTTCATGAGCGTCTTCTTTTTAACTAAAATTTTATTTTGCCCTGTTTGCCATGACCAACCATACCAGCAAATTAGAGGGTCAGGTATGCTGATCAGAGACAGACTTGTCAAAGATTCACTAAATGGCTCTCAGTCCTGAATTACAGCTTTGTTTCTCCACTGAAAGCTGCCACAGCAAACGGCTGGTGTATACCTTTTCATCTTTGGGCCAAACCCTGCAGTTCTTAGTGAGACAAAACTCACACTGCACTCAGTGGGAGTTTCACCCACGTAGCAACTCAGGGCTAGTTTAGCCGTATGTTTGTTAAAGCTTTAGCTTAGTAGGTGCCATTTATTCTAGGCTGAAACATGGCAGGTGGTTTCAGCTCAGAAGCACATTTTTGCAAGGATTCCAATGAAGAGTTTATAAGGTGGAGTTACATAAAAACACTGAATTTGGCTAGTTTTCTGTGTTTCTTTGTGTGCCGGCAACACAGGCTGGGTTTTAATGGTTGCTTTTAAACAAAAGAAGGATGCAAGTGGTACAGTGAGACTGGGGAAAGATCTGTTGTGCATGTCTTTACAATAATTTAACATAATTTATGTTATTAGCAGAACTTATTAATACTCTTTGCCCATAGATGTGAGATCACAGGGTGTTGCAGTCTATTTAAAGGGATATTGTCAGAAGAGCTGAGGCTCTACATTCAGTTGTTCAAAAACAACGTTCTACAGAACAAATAATGGGAAGGTTTCTGGGATTTTTAAAACATTTCCAATCAAAAATGCTTTGGTTTGGATTTAAACATTTTCCTGCTGAATTTACAACTGCACTATAGTGACTAGACTCCTCTAGATAGTTTCTATATGGATGCTCAGGTAAGTCCCATTTTTAAAAGTGACTTAGGCTCAGCTTCTCTAAGGTAATTAGGCATCTAACTCCCATTGAGAGTTAGCCACCAGAATCACTGAGACCTTGAAGCAGAGCAATACCCCAATACCTTTTAAAATCTGTGGCTGACAGATTTCCTGCATTGTGTATTAAGTGATCTGGCTAAGGCCATGTCTACATAAGGAAAACAAAAGTATTCTTAACACCTTTGCAGCTGCATGTTAACTAGCATGCATGAAATATCCTAGGGTCAATGAGGCAAGTTGGAGGTTAAACACCTTAGCAGGCAGGGGGAAGCCACAGATCCTCCCCTAGCTGACAACATGTCAAGGGAAGCTTTGCTGTTGACTAAAGCGGGGAAAGGGTTAGGTCCTGTGGATGTGATTCTAATGCCGCCTGCACTAGCTTCATATCAGTTTAACTCCACCAGCTTGCTTCTCAGTTGCTCTGCACTTTCCGTAGATACTTACATCGGTGCAAAGGCTATGCAAAATAAAATGTTGTCATGCTGATTTGATGCATGTAAATGTAAGAGAACACAAAATGCGGGAATTGGGCTCATTGCCATCAGTTACACTGAAAAAAGTGGCATCAGAATCAAGTTAAATGATCATGATTTAAACCTCAGAGACCCAGAACTCTACAGGAGTAGGGCAACATGGCCTCTTAAAGTCACCAATGCACACTAGCCCAGAGAGGTTTCAACTTCTGTGTTGTGATAAGCCAAATGCCTTTTATTTTGTTTATTTGTTTGGAACTGAGTTTTATATGCTGCATAGGAGGAGGATTTTTTTCCAGGATAAACTATGATATCCATTTCCTTTTAAACATTTTTCGCTGTGTTCTTTTACCAAGGAACGGCGCCATACAGCCTGCATGAGAAGATTTGGCCTGCATGCCAAAACTGCAGTTACAGCTAAATGAAAAAAAAAAGAAAGAAAGAAATATACTTTATTCATTTCAGCTGTTATGTCTTAATGCAAAGAAATCACTTTGCACAGATCTGTAACTGACACCTATTTCTAATCTCCTACACTATTCACTTTTAAAGCTCTATTATGGAGTATGTTGGCAACACACCAGAATCTAACATTGTTTCATCGACTTAGCCCTAGGTTTGTGCTTTATTTTCCTTTTTCTGAAATAATAAAAATGTAGAGTTAAACTACTTTGGTAATTGCTGATAACTTTTCTATTAGCTGGCCTTTCTCTTTCAAATACAATAGACACATTCCTGAAACATGACGTATTTTTGCCTTTGGGACAAAAAAAGCAAGAACTTTTTTCAGATGACAAAATGTGTTGTTACAGAATTACAGAAAGGATTATTGTGTATCAGTAACCTGATTTGAGAGCCCTAGGAACTGAAATTAAATATTAGATGACTGCAGAGAATGTCATTGGCAAGAGTAATACTTAGGTGAAAATGTAATCATTTTCTCCCGTTTGGATCCTAACAGAGTTTTTGCTAGTTCAAAGAATCACCAATATACATTAGAGAGCTTTAACAACGTTTGTTTCCAGCCTATTCCTCCCTAATCACAACACTTTAAAATGAAACCAGAGATCCAGCTACCCAGAGACAAATATGAGTGAAACAACATTGATAGAAACACTTATTTTTAAAATTGCTGACAGGTTTTGATGGACATTCTTGTATTAATATGAGGATATATCTATAGAACTTATAACATAGCCATCTTTTGCTTGACTTATTTAGTGATGCCATAATAAACCATTGTTTATTACCACTCACCATTACAATGGTACGCTTGTTGATCGGGCACAAGGAAAGAAAGCACTCATCAAATTTGTTATCATGGCATCACGGAATGCATTTGGCAGGCAGAGGAAGCCAATTAAAATATCTACACAAAGACATTGGCAGTATTGCAGGGAACAGAAATACAATGCTTACCACAGTGCCATGAGACCTGGATGTTTTGTTCCATTGTAGTTTTTAGTTTGATTGTTACATTTAAATTTTTCTAATTCTATTTTCCAAGGATGCAATGTTTTCAGATAATCTCAGTTAAAGATATTAACTCCTGTTGGTCCCCAGGAGTATAAGGTGAAAAATGAATACCAAGAAGATAGTTTTCTCTTACTACAATATATGAACTACAGGAATAGGAGCCTTTTATAATAAAAAATGTATAAATTTACTCCTTCCACAGGTAAACCAATAGCTGTTTTCTATTTTTAAAAAATATTTTAGCCTGAATTTAGTGCTTATGAAAGGTGCCATCCTGACATACATAGGCCCAGATTTTTAAAGGTATTGTAACACATAACTTGCTTAGGAACCTAAGTCCCATTGAGCCTGTGGTCTTATCTATATGGTGTGGCAAAGTGTGTGATTTTTAAAGCACTCTAATATGCTGATCTCTACCTGCCCTCTATAGACCCCATTGGCATGCTGGAAAGGAATCTAGTTCACACTAATATAGTCCAAACTCCTAAGCATCTGCCAACAGGTAGCATTGTGCAGTAAGCCCTGAACAAAACCCAAATCAACTGCACCAGGGGTTGTAGCAAGACTTTAGGGATGGTGTATGGCTAGTCCCAAGTTTCTATGCCTGTGAATGCAAAGACATATGGTATATTTTCTTTTTATGGCATATTCCTGACAATGTAAATGCGAATTCATGGCACCCACACAGAGTGAAATTCACCCTTGTGCAGAAGATCAGCCCAAGGCATATCTCCCATGTAAGTTCTCAAAACAGAGTTTAAGAGGCATGTCATATAATAGTAGCCAATGAAGTCAGTTGATCTGAACTGTATCATATGAAAGCAATATGGGCCTGGGGCCCCCTGGTCATATGCCAGTTTTATTTTCTTGCCAGCATTCCAGTGTACCACACTCAAAGTGGTCTTGCAAGTGTATAAAATCCTTTGCACTCTCTTTTATGGACCACAGCATGGAACGATTTACACAGTCAGGGCCAAATCCTTACACAGGGAACAAATCCTGGGACAATTTTTTTCACCAAGTATATTAGTCTAGCCAGGTCACAGCCACTGTTCTGAGGAGCAATAGAAAGGCCTGCCATTCTACTCCATCCACAGTTTTGGCCATGTGGTTGTGTGGTTTGCATAGGCTAACTGGCCCCACTCCTAGACCACATACAGTTGCTTCCTCCACAATGAGCCAAGGATAGCAGCCAAGGAGTCCCCTGTTCAGGCTTCTCACTGTATCCCTATGCCACAACATTGTGGCATTTCTTCTCAATTTTGGCTCTTGAAGGCCTGTGTGAGGCCTCCAGCCTTTGGCACTCTTATGTTGGGTAATTCTCTGTCTTCTACACTCAGTTAGTCTGAAGTCATATCAATACTAATTAGATACAGGCAAATCTCAGAAAGCACAGCTTTAAATAAGGATATTTATTATAGCTGAGTGATACATCCAAACACTGGGCCTGACCCTGCTCTGCTTCCTCACAAGGTGAATGGGATTTTTGCTTGAGAAATGAGTGAGACTTTTTCTTCATCTTTGGTATTTCTCATTCTGATTCTGATGGTGGCAATCCTCCGGAAGGACACAGACATGCAAAGCTTAACGAACAAGAAATATATGGGTCAATTCACATTCTAGGTTGAGGATTGGGGCAATTTTTAGTTATCCAATTCAATTCATCCAGCCCTAATATTTAAAAGAATGCATTCATGCACAAGCTGCCATCACAAGAAATGCAGGATACCTGTTTTACAGCTAACAATCAGAACATGGCTAGAGTTTGTGGGGCACAGACCTACACCAGTTCCATGGCTTCAATAAGTAGGGTTGCCAGGTGTCCGGTTCACCCGGACAGTCCGGTATTTTCGCCTCCTGTCCGGTAAAAAAAAAATCAGAGAATACCAGACACCTGAGATGTCCGGTATTCTCTGAATTTTTCCCCGGCTAGGAGGCGAAAATGCCGGGCACCTGGCAACCCTACAAACAGTCAGCGCACGGCCCTCCCCCCCCCCCCCGAACCCCACCCCTGGCCCTCAACACCCCCAGTCCCCATGCTTACCTGGTTCCCCAAGGCTGCCAGCACAAAATGGTGTTCAACCGCTCCCCTGTTCTTAGTGTTCAACCGCTCCCCTGTTCCTATCCCTGCACTCACTCTTAAAGGGAACATGCTGTTTTAATGCTGTTTTATTTTAATTTTTTTTTTTTGGCTTAAGTCCTTGGAGTCCTTTTTTTCAACAACTTTGGTCTCCCCCTTTTTCTTCCCTTCAACAGAATTTTTTCCCGGTGTTTTTTTTGAGGGGTGGGGGGCGGTGGTTGGTATTTTTGTTTCAACCATCTAGTATCCCTACCAATAAGTAGGTTTTCCCCCCTTTAACAGAGTCAGGAGTACTCTATAACCTAGACGTTTTCATCAAGAATGACCTGTTAGTTTATGTGAGATCTTATTCATTGTAACTCAATAGCCTGACTTGCCATCCCATGCTCTGTTTTGTTTTTGGACTATACAAAGTACACTAAGTCTACATGACTGGTTAGAATGGTAAAGCATGTTACATAATGTGCTTTTATTGCTGCAGGGCATATCTGAGATATTTACATCGAATACATGACAAATCAGATTACTATTATGTTCCTTACTTGCAAGGATTTTTATTAGAAAAAAGTTTTATCTGATGTTAATAAATAAAATAATATTGCTTATATCCAGATACCAGTTCCATCTTGTTGATTTTAATAGACAAGTATCATACTTCAAATATGGAAGCACAGTGGGTAATATTTATATGAAATCTCCAAGAACCGTGGTATTTTGCTCATGTGGAATATCATGGCATTTTGCCTGGATCAAATAACCAGCAGATTAGCACATTAACACTTTTAAGAAATGTGCATGTAACCCACTCTGAATGTGGTCTTTGACTCCTGGTAGGAATACCTAATGATTTTCAAATTGACACACTACTTTATAAAATAATTCAAATAACAGGCAGTTGCTAGGAAGTTTCAGTATGCATGGAATGAATGTAGACATTTTGTTATTGATACAAAAGATATAAGGCTTTTTTTTAACGCTATGGAAGGACTTTCAAGAGCTATAAATGTAAAGGAGAAACTTGACTTCTATTCTTTTAAAATGTTTCTAGCTTTATTCTCGTGAACTAATTTAACATGGATGTAAACCAACAGACTAAACAGTCCCTCTAAAGTAGCTGAGAGCTGGCCAGTGAAGTCTGCACAAACCATCATCTTCACTTTTTAGAACACAAAAATTCACAGCTTTGGGGTAATCCACTTAAGGCAGCAGCCAAGAGGTCAAGGGTTTCTGCAAGCTTCTTAAGCAAATATCTACATCTACGATGTCACAAGAGGCAGTTTTGATCTCAATCCTGAGTCATTAGACCAGGGACGTTTGCATTCTGATCCCAGCTCTGACACAGAGTCTGTATGTGGCCTTGGTCAAGTCACAAGCCTATACAGCCTGTGGGAGTGAGCCTCTCAACCCTGCTCAACAGACTGGGGCTAGCAGACTTCACCCTAGCACTCTAAAAATAGCTGTAGAGACAGTGCTTTGAAGTTGCAGTATGAACTGGATCCAGCTCTATCCACTTCATCACAGTGATATCTAGACAGCTATCTTTAGAGCACTAGTGCAAATCCTCCTAACCCCAGTCTGTCAAACCAGCCAGAAGGCTCACTCGTCCAGGCTGTGCATATGTACCTTTATCTTTCTTCCTTTGTACCCCCATTTTACAGACAGGAAAACCAATACTTACATCCCTCTTGGGTGCTGGTCTGGGTAGCAGCCATGTGTTTGTGATGATTAAGTAATGCTTGTAAAGCACTGAGTATGCTGAATGGTACCAGAATGTACACACAACCCTCCCTCTCATGGCGCCCAGCCCAGGAGAACCCTGATTTTCTTGGACAGTGAAAACATTTGGTGAAAAATGTTGCTACTTGTGCCTGGATCACAACACAGACAACTGAGATGAACTTCTACAACAGGAAATGGAGAGGGGCCCTTATAATTCCCCCACAATGCTCTGTCAAAAATAAATCGATAGAGACTGGGATGAACACCAAAGAATCCCATCACAAGCACTCCAAAAATCATCAAGATTACTCCATGAATAGTGGTGTGATAATGGGTCACAGGAGTTTAATAAGTTTTGGGAAGGAGACAATGACAAGTTGTCTTGTCGCTTTTCCAAAAATAGTAGGATTGGTATCACTTTCTGTTTAATCAGTTCATCACACTTACTTTTTCTTTCCTGAAAGAGTGCTTTTATTAACCTAATACACTTAATAAGTCTTCCTGTTTTTCTTATGGCCAGATTAAAAAACCCTTACACTTGCTGACTAACACCTTACTCCATGATTAGTCCCACTGAAATCAATGTATCTGTTAAGTCAGGATAATAGAATCTGGCTCTTAATTCTTTTGGGCTTGATTTTCCTCTCAGTTACATCAGTGCAAATTGGAAATAGGTTTGATGTTTCTAGCTTTTGCCATTTGTAAGTTATGTGAACATAAAATGACACCACAGTATGAAGGGGAATATTCTTGCCTTTTGAAGTTTAAAATAATAAAACCCACTACCACGTCTCTTGGTCTGAGAAAGACAAAACAGAAATTTTCAGCCTCAAAGAATTGAACAATTATTCTGAACAACTGAAAAAAGCTAGGGGGAGGAGGAAGGATCTAGAAAGCTTTACATAAAAATGTATCTAAAATCCAGGCAAAAATAAAATAAACCTCCATCCTTTCCCCCTCACTTGCCAGTTTGGAATCAGAAAGGCGTTTTTTCCTGTGGGTTGGGGATGGATGTGCAAAATCTGGATTAATATAGAAACATCATTAAAACCTTAACCATTGAGAACCTACTTTGAATGCTATAATTAATCTATTCATGTACAAAGCTACTCAGATGTCAAATGAAAAACAACTGTTATGAACAAAGCCCATACCAGGCACACTGTGTTAACACAGAATTGAAACGTTTGAGCATAGAATATTCACATGCTACAGACAGCCTAAAATAAAACCAGGAAGCAGAAAATGGGTAAGATTAGATATTTTTCTTTAAAGTTTCCCAGTTAGAGAGCATCCTAAAACCCACACAAAATGCTGGATTTGGGGAACCTTATTTGAGTGCACAGCCAGGCCCACCGACAGGGGTGGAGGGGAACAAAGGGGACAATTGCCTCGGGGGCCGGTGATGGCTGGAGCCCCAGGCCCTTTAGAATTGTTGCCAGAGCACTGTGCTGCACACCACTGAGGGCAGGCGGGGAAGAAGAGGTCTGTGCAATTTGGGTGGGGCTGGGTGGTGCACCAGCCCAGCCCCTTTTGGCTGAGGCTCCATGCCTTCTAAGAGTGGGGAGCCAGCCCCCACTCACATTGCCCAGGGGTCCAGTGATCTTTCAGCTCCCCTGTGCATCGCTGTTGTAGCTGCACATGCGAGTGATCACTTAGTCATACAACTGACCATTGTGACAGTAAGCTCTTTGGGCCAGGGACTGGTTTTGGGGCCCTTGTTTGCACAGTAGCTAGCACACTGGAATCCACGTCCATGACAATAATACAAATAATGTCTTATGTGTACCTATTGCTAGAAAGTTGAACCCAAGAACCCAAGATCAGATCAGGACTTGTCAACACATACTTTTTATATCAATATGGTAAACTTAATGCAACTCTTAATGTGGATGCAGTTATAGCAATATAAGTGTGTTTCTATCAGTACAGCTTGCTTAGATAAATTTACTGGAAGCTTTTATGCTGATATAAACATATTTTGATCAGTGTGACTGTATACACACTAGCAACTTTCAACTGATTTAGTTAAAAATCAGTGCAAAAACAAGTGCAGGCCAGCCCTCAGGTAAAGGATACAATGCAGATGGGGATACAGCTACAACTCTCAGCAGCCTACAAAAGGCTAAGACCTTAACACTTTGCTTCATAAAAGCGGTGTCTACAGATCTACTCCCACAATTCCTGGCTGGTATTGTGGGAGTAGATCTGTCTGCAGGCCAAGCTAGGCAACACTTCTTTCCATAACCCAGAGTGAGGTTTGTACTTCAGTGCCAGAATGAATCCAGCTTACCTTTAAGATCTCATAAGTTGACAGGAAAAAAAAACCATGTATTTTTAGCTTACATTTTGTGAAAATTAGTCCTGGAAACCATGGAGACCCAACAGGGCCTCTTATCTTGCAAAGACATATACATGTATGAGCTGGTACAGTTCCAGGCGTGCCTCACCCAGGTAAAGCTGTGCACGAGCATGTGGTTTTGCAGGGTTGGGGCCTGAGGCACTAAGCTGAAGACTGATACATGCCCTTTTCTCATAGGATCTGTAGACAGTCATTTGAAAATGGACTTCATTACCTCTACCAGAAATCTAAAAGAATCAAACAAAACAAAGAAAACAAAATAAGAATGCATAAAATGAGATTACATTACCGCATAGGATGTGTTCTCCTGGGGTCTTTGGAGGTACATCTAGCTCTTTTGTGTTATTTCAACACTACTCCACAGCTTCCTCCTACTGCCAAACTATTACATTCAAACAAAGGCTTTTAAATGGCATGAGAGCAAAACTGGGTCATGAGAGTAAAAGAAATTATTTCTAAAAGCTCCCCACTATCTTCCTGTTTTTCCCATCTCATTTTATGGGTTGTTTGGATTTGTTGTTCTGTTTTGCTGTTATGTAATTTTTTTTTTTACAATCCTTTAATAAAATCTTTGAAGAGTCTCTTTCACTATCTAAACATAACTTGAACTATTTCTAACACATCCCTTTTGTCATAGTAGCATTGCCATAGTTAGGGTTTTTTCTCCTCTTTCACTTTAAATTGTACAAACTATTAGGTATTATGAAAGCTGGGCACATCAACAGTTTTGATTACTTATGCACATTTATAACCCATACTTTCCTAGCTAGCCTTCTGCCATCCATACTGAGTTCACTCATTGGGCTGAGATATCATTCCAGTTTGACTCTAGTACCTAACTGCTTCATTGCAGCCGTCTAAGTCAGAGGTTTGTTAATATTAATAATCATAACAAAATTTTCCATACCCAATTAAATATTAGGTGTATGTCAGAGGATGATAGCGTTAAGAAACCTTAAAGCAATATACAACCGTAGAGATCTATAACTGAATCCATACTTGCATTTGAATACCAAATAATCTGCTGATTATTATGCATAGTTTGGCAGTGTAACAAAAACATGATGTCGCAGTCATGCTGTGCACTCTGTAGCTAGATTTCCTTGTTTACATTAACAGCTGTAAACACAGTCTAACTCAGGCTTGATTTGAAAGCAGATTTCCCATTGTTTCTCGCATTTACCATGTTGTGAAAGCTAGAATTTCAGATTTTTTCTCACATACTTATTGATTATGTCTCAGAACAGCCTGCATTGCTACAAACACTTTTATAATGCCATAGTATTGAGGCTATAGTTAACAAAGGACCAATTTTCCATTCCCATTACAAATACAGACAATTTTGCAAACATTTGCTGTATAACCCACCATTAAAGGCCTTGAATTCAATGGGATAACTTATGTGCATAAAGTTAAACACATGTGTATGTGCTTTGCTGGATTTGCATCTATTCTTTTGAATGTGCAGGTTGTCAGACCAATTTCTCCCTTCAAAGTGATTTAAATAAGACAGCCTACCAGACTGGCCAAAAAAGACTTTTTGGTGCAATGTCTTTTTTACCCTTTAAAAAATATTTTAATTGAAAAAGTAGCATTGGGTTTTTTTATTTAAAATAATACCGTGCCTCATAAAGTATTTAGTGCTTTCATCTACTATTGAAAAAAATATAAAAAGCCTTGTTATGTTAATATGAAAGGTAGGTAAAGGGCATGTTTACTGGCTATTTTGCATAAGGTTTTTGCAGTGAAAAACAGAACAATGTATTGCTAAAAGGTAATGAGTCTGTTGATTATCTCTGCTCAGTTCCACACCAGCTATGCAAAGCAGTCCTCATGCTAGTTTAACTGAACGCTTGAGGTAGGTTAAATAATTTTCAGTCTTCTGCATTCAGGTAATCCACTCCCAGTGTTGCTATGCAGTATGGTTTGAAACCTCTTTTCTTCTCTCCCCATTTGAAAGGATGGAGACTGACCCAGTTCAAACCATATGCAGTGTTGCTGTAGCCATGTCAATCTTAGGATATTAGAGGGAAAAGGTGGGTGAGATCATATTTTTCATTGGACTAACTTCTGTTGGTGAGAGAGACAATCTTTCAAGCAACACAGAGCTCTTCTTTGTGTCTGAGAAACTTCTCAGTGTGTATTTTTTCCTATAATTAAAAAATGAACATTGTCTTCCTTGTGCACATTTTAACAATGCTGGGTCCAATGAATGAATGGTTAAAATGTAACCTGGCTTGACAAGGGATTCACAGTGAGCTTACCAGAGTTGTTCCACATCATCCTGTGCAAGCTGTTTTTTGCATGTCTTAGCAATAGTTCCATTTGCTTGAATTTTCAGAGAACAATTAAAAACAATGTATAACAGATGGCGACACTAAGACGAGGTTGGTTAAATGACTTGCCTGGGGGCTATTGGAGTTTAGTGGAATGGGAGACAGGAGTCCTGGGTATTAATTAGTTAATATTTGTACAGTGCTAGAAAAATATATAGCAGTACATGAGTATTATTATAACATGCCCCCTGTGGTTTGAAGAAGCAGAGGGCAACAGTGCACAGGGAAGAACAAACATCCCGCCTTGAATCTTAGAACTGCTGCCTTCCACAAAGTCCAGAGAAAAGTAGAAGATTCTCAGGGAATATATGCTAAGAAAGAATGGGAAAGATTGAGAAATGGGGTCAGATAAGAACGACAGCTGTTTACACCCACAGTAAGGGAGAATCAGGCCTTTGGTCCTTCTCGGCCCACACATTCAAATATAGGCAGGGTTATCTCAGCCCTTCATCTAAAAAGTAGATAAATTGCATACCATGGACTTTACCCTATTACTGGTCTACAGGCAAAACCTTAAAACTGCAGCTGAGATTTTCAAGGGAGACTAAGGGAGTTAGATGCCCAACACACACTAAAATTCAATGGGATTTGGGCACCTGACTCCAATAGACTTCATTCAAGATCCCAGCCTGAAGTTCCAGCTGATCTCTATGAAAGTTAACCCATGGACTACCAATCTTTCCTCACACACCTTCTCTATTCCCTCATTCCCTGTCACCATCATCTTCTTTAGCCCCACAGCCTGATGACCATCCTTGACTGCTTCCTTTCCTTAGTTTGGAGTACTCAAAGTTGAGTCTAAGGGTACGTCTACCCTGCAAGCTTCTTTTTGAATAAGCTTTTCCGGAAGAAATCTTTCACAAAAGCTTATTTCGAAATACGGCATCCACACAAAATTAGTCTGAGGCAGGCTCCCCTAATGTGAACATGTTATCTTGATTTAGAGCCCCAGGAGGCAATGGGAGGAATAACTTTAGCATGGCCCCGATGTGGAGCTATTTCAACATAGCAGCAGTGGAGCGTCTACACACAAAAAGCTTTTCTGGAAAAAGCGTTATTCCTCATAGAATGAGGTTTACTGCCATTGGAAAAAGCCATCAGTTATTTTGCCCCTCTGTCGAAATAACACAATTGCATTGTGGACACTAGTATTGTTTCTCTGGAATAACGGCCATTATTCTGGGAAAATGTGCAGTGTAGACACACCCTAAAATGTGATGCTTTTTCTTCTATAGCATTTCTAAAATTGATCCTTTCCTTTCTTTCCGCATCACTAAAATACTTATCAACAAAACTCTCATATAATTTGATTATTTTAACCTCCCAGACACATACATTCTCCCCCCGCCGTGAAAAGCAGATAGCTGAGCAAAAGTTGCAGATTCTCATGGAAAATTCTGACATTTCAGCATCTGGTTTTATCTCAAAACAACATGAGAAGTTGGCATTTCAAAAGTTTTCACTGAACAGAAATGTAGAAAAAAATAGATTTGGAAATGTCAAAATGGAAAGTTTCAATATTTTCAATCAAAATGAAACATTCCTGAAATCAAACTGTTTTGTTTCAGTTTGTTGAATTGATCTGAATGCTTCATTTTGAGTCAGATCAACAGTGAGTTGCATTTCTCTTGCGATATAGGACTTGTAGTTCAACTGCTCATAGTGCTCCAGGGAGACAATCTCTCCCCACATAAGGCAGTGCAGACCCAGAGCCTCAAGTTGCAGAGTGCATTAGAGCAGTCACCTTGGCAGTCCCATGATGCACTCAGAGCCATTTTACGCCTCAGAGCCCCATAAACCCAGTTAGCTGGGTTTGCATTACACAATATGAGATAGTCCTTCAGGGAGCCCAGCCAGTAGGAAACAATGGGGAACCCACCCCAATTACAGCTCCCATAAAACAATGAACCTAGAAAAATGAAGTTCAAAGGACTATTTTTGGAACTGATTAAGCTGAAAAATCTAGTTTCTAATCAAATTAAATATTCTGCTTTAGGTTTAACCAGTCCAAAATAAAATATTTAGGTTCAATTTTTCCAAAAGAGAACTGAAAAATTTCAGCAAAGATTAAAATTTTCCCACATAAAAGTTCAATTTTGCAGAAACGGCATGTTCTGTCAGAAAATCATAACCATGGAAAATGTCCAACAAGCTCCAGTGCAGCTCTGAACAACATCTTCTTTGCCTTTTGCTCTGACTGGATCACCCCTATTATTCCTTATTGGATACCATGTTTTCCACTTCATTAAGTTCAAGATTCTTTCTTTACCATGAGGGCCTCTGTTTCCCACATTTATCTACTCTTGTCTTTTACCACATCACTTCCACCCTACTAGCTGCTCTGTGAATGATGCCAGCCTGGAGTATGTTTGTTCACCTATCTGACCACCACCATGCAATTCCTACCCATGATGCTTTTTACCTCTGGAAACCTCTACCCAGAACTACCCTCCAGAAACATACCCATTGGCCATTTTTTCTCTAGAGATGGTCAAAAAACCAATACAAATATTTGTGGGAATTTTGCCAATTTTTTTTACTGGTTTTCAAAATTTTGAAAAAAAGATTGAAATTTCACCATTTGTTGATGACTAAAAAAAATTGGATCACTATCTGAACTAGTTGAAAAACCTGGAGCAGTGTGTTGATTTTTTTATTGTTATTTGAAAATATTCTGAGCCCCCTCTTCAAAAATTAAATTTTGAATGAAAATACGAATAAATCACATCTCAACACCCACTTCTGCTCTTATGCCTGAAAGACATGATCAAATTATGAGAGGTCTCAAAAAAGGAAAATAGGAAATCAATATTTTGAAATTATCCAAACACATCAGGTAATGCAAGTAGCTAACCCACGTAATCACATAAATGTAATAAAGGATCCCGCACCCTTCCCTCTTACCATTTATCACACTGGTTGCATTTTGTCTTCAATGCAATTGTAAATTCCTTGAGGCAGAGATATTATCTTCCTGTCTTTGCCAGCACCATGGGCTCTAATCCTGATTGGGGCCTTTGAGTAAATAAATAACTTATGTAAATAAGTAACAACAAGAATTAACACCAAATGCATAAGCTGGTGAGTAATAGCTCTTAAAAATGTGCAGAGTGATTGTTTAAAATAATCACTGATCGTGAACAGGCCCATGCTCACCAGCACCAGCGCCTGTTGGTCAGGTGGAGGGGGGGGAGAGGAGGGTGGCAGGACTCTAGGATGTCCCCATTTCTTAGTACTTATCTGATCCATAATGGTCTATCTTTCCAGTGGCTCTACTCTTTAGTCAGGTCACATGTTCAAGTCTGTCCCTTTCAGAATATGTAGAAATAGTTGATCAATGGGAGAGCTTTCAGCATTATGCAGAGGCCCCAGTGTCCCTCCCACCCCTCCCCATTTGGGTGAAGTTCTCATAGCCTTTTATCTCCAGGGTCTTCCCCACCCCCACTAGGTTCCCTGTTCAGGTACACATTATTGATGTCCTTAGGGGCTAGTAGGGAAGCTCAGGCATATCCTCTCCACCATGTTCCAATCCAGGGCCAATGGTAGGCAGCTAAGCCCTGCACACTACATACTCTGCAGTTGTCTTCCTGAGTCATTTCCTACCGTCAGCTCTTCCTACAGGATAAAGAAAGTACTAAACACAAAGAGAAAATCTCTGACCTTCACAGTCTCACAGGTCCTTCTCTGGAGGCCTGGTCAACTGACCATGGCCAGGCGTCAGGCAGCAAAACCTCCTGTGAGGCTGTTTCTCAGGAGTTCAGAGAGCAAATCAACTCATCTCCAGTGTCTGCCTCCTCACTGAGTTCCCCTTTTCCCCTGTGTGGGCTCCTTTTCCATGCACGTAAAGGTCTGGTGCAAGTAACTTCCCCATACAGCAAAGGATAACCATGGACTAATTGTCACACATGTTGGCCTGTTCTTGACAGAGATGTTTAATTGCCTGGCTGAAATGAATACAGTACGAAGGTCAAAGTGTGAACTGGTTACCTTTCCATTATTTTTAGTACTGAATAAATATACATATTTTAGCAAAACAGCTGCTGTTCATACTGTTTTCCCTCTCCTTGGTAAATTTCATAAACATTTCTATCATGTAGAATTACAGCAATAGTTTAGCCAAACTCACAAAAATAACAAACGATCCTAATTCCCACTGAATCCCAAACAAAAAGCTTTCCACCACCGAGAAGAGGCACAGTGCATGACAACTAAAGTAGGGGCTAATAAGCAATGCATTTATTGCCGTATTTGCAGAAAACAAGGAGAAAGTATGCCTCATCCTAAATAGAGAAAGACATTCACAAATGGTGGCCCATAGCCTTACTCCCAGCAAAGACTAAAGCCCACCTCAGAATTACTCTGAAGAATGACCTTTCATGGACACTTCAAGAACAATATCAAGAAGTTCTAGAGAGAATCAGCTTTGCCCCTGCTCCCTGGTCTGTTAGACAGTTGTCACCAGAACCAGGGGGAGTAAGAGCAATAATGAGAAAGTTCTGAGAGAAGCTTTGGGAATCTAACTCAAAAGAGGCTTGTGCAGGGAAGAATCAGGCTTATATATTTTGGAGTGCTTGAAATGCAATAAACTCATGTCATTCCCAACAAGGTGAGCTGAAGATGGAGTGCTTTCCTGTGCTTTGCTACCTGAAAGCTAGTGTTTTCATTTTGCTTAAATGCAGTCAAAGCCAGAGGGAACCCTTAAACATATGTGAGACTTTGCTACTTTGTTGTACTTGCTCTTTACTAAATTTAAACATTATAAGAGAGCTTACTGAATGATTTAACAGTTAAAGACTCCATGACTAACTTGCTAAGCCCTCATGTTGTTGGAAAACACCATATTCCAAAACCAATTTTATCTCAGCCATGAAGCTTTATTAAAATTGTCCATCAAAGCAAAACTTAATAAGAGGTTCTGTAAATGCATTCACTATGCTGCCATCCAGTGGAAAAATAGTAATACATTTTCAAGAAATTGCTAGCAAAGAAATTGAAACTAGAGTTGGAAATTTCAGTCCATCCCTTTGCGGACCTCAGCCACAGATATTCTCCAGGCAGCTGCAGGCACATTCTTTGGAAGTCCACTATCTGGGTCTGGAAAGCCAAGAATATCCCACATGCTGAAACATACAGCCATAGAAAATTTGCAGGTGCATTCCTGACCTCACCATTTCATCCCCTTTATAGAGGCTATAATCCTGGCAGCAGAACTTTTCCTCCAGTGAATTTGAGCTTTGTTACATAGTGACAATAGAGGCCTAACTAGTCAGTGCAAATAAAGCAGTTGGTGCTGAAGTGATAAACAAATTGCAATATAAAAAAATATAATGCTTTCCAGATCAGGGACCATCACCACTTGTAAACAGATAATTCAATGTTTAATAATGCAATTCACTTTACCAGTCTGATGGATTCATCATTATAGGATATTCCATCATTCTCCCAGCTGTCACAGTGATCACCAAGTAGCCAAGATTTTGAGAAGTGATTATGTTATTCCTGCTTTTGGATGCCCAGCTTGAGATACCTTAAAGGGGAGTGATTTTCAGAGGGAGGGTGCTTTTTGAAGATCAGACCTCTTTAAGGCACCCCACATTGGGCACCCCAAATCACTAGACATTTGGAAAATCTTGGGCACATTAATAATCCAGGCCCTCTGACCCTTCACTTGCAGAATCTGAGCGCTAGTCAATACCTTTGATGCCTGTGAAAATACAGATGTAGCCCAGCTGTCTGTCAGTGTGACTAATGGATTTGTCTTTTAGTTTTAAAGTGTCATTTTCCCTTTGGACTTTCACTACACTATTACCAGAATGTTGCTATCCTAAGTAAAACCTGTTTGATTTATTCAATGTTTCAGCAGCAATTGATCCAGCTGATCCACTATTTAAAGTCAACTAGACCTTAAACAAGAGTGTGTAAATGCTAGCAATCTTGAAGACCAGAGGTAGCAATGCATAACTTGACTTCTGTTCAGCAGGAAGGAGATCATTTTACAGTAGATCTTTCTGCCACTATCTGCTCACACCATATTTCAGCACATAATTATAGGTGGTCTCCATATTCCTCACCTCCTAGGGGACAAATTCAGAAACATTATCGGCCTAAGGAGGGTCCCATCATTTGTTACGGTAGCTTGTTGGGACTGTTACAAGTCTGCCATTCTGCTTTGGCCTCCTGGGAATGACAAATAGATGTCAAGAGTGATGAAACTGATAACTGGGACTTGAATCTATATAAAGAGTTAATAGTCACTATGGAAAGACTTAGTTCATCATGCACACATTCATGAAGACAATGGGTGCCTTTGAAATTGATGGAGCTTTGATACAGGATACTGGAGTCTTTGAGTTTCAGAGAGTTGGTGTTATTGAAATACGCCTCCTCTATGTTTCGGTACAGCCATGGCATGGTGATGGGGGTGGGGGGCAGTGACTTCAGGACTAGGAGCTTTCAAACCTAGAGCATAACAGGAAAATGTTTGACAGAAGCACATAGACACAGGACATGTCTATGCTATAGCTGCTACAGTGGCACCACTACAGTGCTAGTAAGCCACTATAACACCAAAATGTAGATACTTCCTACATCAACAGAAGAGATTTTTCCATCCTTGCCAAACGTTGTAGGTTCCTCAAAAAAAACCTACTTTAAGTGAAATGATGTTAAGCGAATCCAATTTCCCCACAAGAACTAATGTAAAATAGGGAGGATTAGGTTCCAGGGAAATTTTTTCCTGCAGATAAAAGACAGTATATATGTATACAGTATACATTTTAAACAATTTTTAAACAAACAATTTAATATTATACACTGAAATGACGGTTGTGAAACTTGGCTGAGGTGGTGGAGTCAGAGCGTGGGATAATTCCCAGGGAATGTCTTGCTACTAAAAGATGAACTAGCACTTGGCTGTACACTCAAGGGTTAACACATTGCTTCCAATCTACAAGGCAGCATGGACTGAGCCAGGAGGGAGGAAGCACAATATCTGCTTTGTGGAGATGGGGTATGGAGTGGGGGGCTTGATCAAGAGGAGGAGGAACCTCTGACATCAGATCCCCTCTCCCTCTTTTTCTTCCCTGCACAGCAAGCAGAGGGCTCCCAGGACCAGCTCCAAGAGAGAGAGCCAGGAGCAACATGGCAGTGGGGAGAGACCCAGCAGAATTATTGTTGGCAGCTTTGCATCCGCATAAAGTATTTTATAGGGAACTTAGGGGAGCTGATTGGAGAGGGATGCTGCCAGTCCATACAAGTTCCAAGTCCCCAGGAGGACAGGCTGCTTTGTCAGAAAATCCTGCAAATACTGTACAAAGCAGGAGGCCAAATGATATAAGGGAGCACTGTATGACTTAAAAAGCATGGGCTCTAATAGATAAGCAACATAGTGAAACAACATTAGCCGGGACAACATTAAGTGAGGAGTTACTATAGTTAACCCATCTCCAAGAAGTGATAGGTAGGTGAACAGAATGATTCTTCCATTGACTTAGCAATGTCTACACTATGGAATTAGGTAAATCTACCTCTGACAGCCAGGTTTTGACATTTTTCACAGCTTTGAGGAATGTAGCTAGAAAGTGATGTCAGTCTTTTATAGGCCACTGTCAACTAAAGATGTGTTTTAATGAACCTGAGCTTCAAAAAGCTGCAGTCACCTCTCATAACTGCGACCAGCAGTGTAAACAGAATCCACAAAGCAGACACTTTTCCTAATATGTGGCTCATCAGCTCTGCCCCATGAATGAACTGAAGAACTTGGAGTCAATATTGGTAGAGTTTAGGCTCGCCCAGCCCCAAAGCATCAATTTGTTCTATACAATGTTTCTCACTTCTGTTTCTACCATCATGCATGGCTAATTCTGTCATTTCTTTCCTTTTCATGTAAACCAGATTTTCCTTGGTCATTATTCTTCTTTTTATGTGAGCCACGTTATTCTTTATCATCACTCTCCCTTACACCTCCAGGGAAACTAGATGATTCTCCACCCTTTTCCTCATATTTCTTTAGGTAAGTCTGTTAATTCCTTAGTAATAGAGCTGCCATCAGTTTCTTTTGCATTTGGACAATCACTACTGCCTAAAGCCTGGACTATGTTGTTCTGTCAGACATTTTCTCATCAAATTTACAGCTTGGAAATGGGACAACTAAGGGGGAATATGATAGAGGTCTATAAAACCATAATAAGTTTGAGAATATCAATAAGGAAGGATTATTTACTCCTCATAACACAAGAACTAAGAACATAAGAAAGACCGTACTGCAGTGATGGGCAACCAAGACTAGTGAGTGGGCTGCATGAGTGGCCCTTTTCATCTCAGTAGGCTGCAAGATTGTCACAACCAAGACAGTCTTCTTTCCAACTGTACCTAGAATGTACGAGGTGCGCCAACTGAAATGTAGCAGTACTTTCATTGCATGCAGAGGGAGTTCACAGCTCTTACAATGTTGTCTGCAATCAGCATGCACCTCACTTCACGTGCCCTTGCTTTCCATGCATGTCACTTTAGTAATACAGGTTGGAAAAAAACTATGCAGACACCACTGGAATCTACTAACCTTGTGCTTGGGCCACAGTAAACAAAATGTCTCATGGGTGACACATAGAACCCTGATGAGCTACATGATACAGCTAACCCAGTAGCCTGTCTTCCAGTAGTAACCATTGCCACATGTCCCAGAGAGAATGAACTGAACAGGTGATCCATTCCCTGTCGCCCATTCCCAGCTTCTGGCAAACATAGGCTAGACACAGCATTCTTGCCCTCCCTGGCTAATAGCCATTGATGAGCCTACTCTCAATTAATTTATTTAGCGGGTTTTGGTTTTTTGAACCCTGTTATATTCTTGGCTTTTATAACATTGCCTGGTGAAGATTTCCACAGACTGACAGCACGTTGTATGTGGAGAAATACTGTTTCTTTTAAACCTGCTGCCTATTAATTTTGTTTGGTTACCCCCTAGCTCTTGTGTTATGAGGAGGAATAAATAACTCTTCCTTATTTACTTTCTCCACACCAGTCATGATTTTATAGACCTCTATCATATCCCCCCTTAATCATCTTTTTTCCAAGCTTAAAAGTCCAGTCCTACTAATCCCATTCCATACCCCTAATCAGATAAAGTGTTCTTGCCAAGTATCATATGAATCAAGTGGAAACGGCCCACATATTTTATGAATCAAAACTTAGAAGAGTCTGTTTACATAATTTCTATTGTACTGCAGGCAAATATATGATGGAATGATGCATATGCACCTCCCCTACGCTCCCCACCCTGCCCCCAAAAAGCTCATGTTGCTTACATAAGACTATGTTGAAATTGAACTGGACTCTTCCATAGAAGTGCCATAGATAAAATTACACAAAGAAATCTTCAAATCCTTCACTGATACTTTATTCACGGGGTCAGTGGCTTTCCTTTTATTTATACACAGCCTAGCACATTGTGGGTACTATACAAATACCAAATAATAATTATTACATATCTCTTAGTATCAGTTAAACATCAGGCTACAAACAATGGCTTTTCAGAGTCCCATACTGTATTACTGAGAGTTTTCTTTCTATAATATACACAGGTAAGAAGTATTTCGATATTATATTCATGTTATGATTTTATTTTCCAGCTAGACTCTGTACACAAAGTGGAAATTTCACCCACAGACTTGTCTCCAACTCATGACTTTCTACCATATTCCAAATATAAATAGGCCCACACTGGGGTCCTTCAGAATAGAGATATCTGATTCAGGATGTAGATGGTTCCCAATAAATCACTTATCACAAGCAATAATGCATGCGGGGAAGTGTGTGCCCAATGGGGTAATACCTGCATATTTGGGACCTGGACTTTGTAGTAGAGTCTTCCCCTTCATCCCCAACCTAGTATGCAAACCTGCACAATTGTATTTCTTACGCTCTGCCCCCGGCACAGCGGCTGAGATTGTCCCTTTTCTGATTGAAGGCATATTGCATAAATTGAAAATTACAGGTCATGATATCTTTTTTAATTAAAGCTTCATTAGACTTAAAATAATCAGCACAAATCAGCTATTAATAAACAGCATTAATGGGGCATGCAACTCTGTCCCCTGACAAAGTAATGTAGTCCTTATAAGAATGCTGATACACTACAAAATGTATAATTAAGTGTAACTGATGTGATGTATTAAAAGTCATCATACAGTTATTTGAATCTGTAACTCTGTTAGAATAAATCTTTGTCACATTACCATGGCACATTAGAATACAGAAAGACAGTAGGGCTAGAACTCAGATGCTCTTGTTCCAAAAGCACACACTCTTTCCATTTGACCTAAAGGAGATATTTTAGGTGGTTAATAGTTTCGTGGTGTGGGGCTCTTTAGAAAGCTAACATAACTATTTTAGGGCTTGAACCAAACAACTGACTGAAGTTAAGCTATTGATTTCAAAGGGCTTTGGATCAAGCTCTGAGTCCCTCATCTTCAAATCTGTGTGCCCAAAGTTAGGTTCCCAAATCCATAGTTAGGTGTCTAAATATGTGATCTTTCAGAAAAACTGAGCACACCCACATTCCACAGAAGATAATAGAAAGGAGTGTGCATTCTGAAATCAGTTTCAGAACGAGCCTGCTTTTATTGAAATACCTAAATACGGGTTTCAGACTGAAAATGTAGGCCTTCCCATGTGAAAAGGTTGGCCTTTGTTTATGATAAAAGATAACAACCAGAGGCTTCACATCATGGACTAAGGTGGTGGTACTCTATCAGCATTCTTATAAGGAATACATACAACTTGGATGAGTTCAATCAGAGTAATGCTGCCTTCATGACTTAGCACCTCAGTACAGAAAGACACATAACAAGTGTCAAGGATTTTTGAGAATGAGAATGACAAAAAGTCAAGGAGATTGACTTATGAGGAGTTAAAGGAAGTGCATATGTATAGTGATGAATAAAGGACAGACTCTAATCTGTTATGCCGGTGTCAATTTGGGATTGCTATACTGAAAGCAATGGCATTATTCCCAACTTACATTGATGTAACTGAGATCAGGATCTGGTATTCAGTGGGTCTTAATAATGGTTTACCACTTTGAAGGGGGTAAATACCAAAGAGAGGGCGGGATTGTTTAGGGCATTACAGAAGAAGATACAAATGAGGAAAAGTGGATACAATTATAAAAGGAATATCTAGGTTAATATAGGGAAAATGTTCCCAAAAGTGAAATATATTAGATTATGAAAAGAAGACTGGCCAAAACATTACAAAATGTGCATTGGGGAACAATCCTGCACTGGCAAGGAGATGGACTCGATGACCTAACTGAGTTTTCTTTGACTCTGTAATCAAAAGTCTGGATCCACATAATCCTCTAACATTTAGATGTTTATTCAGAACTTACTAAAACTTACCCAAAGCCCTAGAGTCTTCAGATCAGCCTGCAAATCTCACAGAATGAGTGTTTCCAGTACTTCCTAGTATCAGACAGCTTGAAATACTGCAGGTACAGCTTCTCCATGGTATTTCAGCACTTACCCTTCCAGTCCCTCTGAAAGTAAGAAGTGCAGAGGTGAGTGAAATTGTAAAACAAAATCCAGCTAAAGCTTGTGTTGCTAGCAATAACCCAACAGGTAGGCTGTTAACAGATTTCCTACTTGCATAGCAGGAGCGCTAAACAAGCAAAAAATATGACAGTTCAACATACAAACCAAATGCCTCCTGCTGGCCACAGACTGGAAAGTTCTCTTTGGTTGTAATTCAGAGGGGAAGCTTCTGAAAGCTGAATAAGTGAACACAGACATGTCCGAACATCAAAAAGCCTTTGTCAAAGGATACTTCCGAAGAGGAAAGACGGTCCTGTAGTTAAAACACCGGACGGAGCTCCAGGTTCCATAACCAGCCCTTCCTCACAGACTTCCTGTGTGACCTTAACCAAATCACTTAAGGCTTGATTTTCTAGAAGTGCTGAACACCTCCCAAATCCTGCTGACGTCAGTCACAACTGCAGGCGTACACTACAGCTGAAACTCTGGCTGCTAAGCTATCTGTGCTCTAGTTCTTCAGGTCTGTAAAATGGGGGTACTAGTTCCCATGGGTATTAGGATGAATTTGTGTTTGTGAAGAGATGAGGGGGACATGTCAACACCTACGGAGCTATAGTTCTCTGCGTGTGTGTTAACAAAGTACTGTGTACACCCATGGTGCTACAAATTGATACCAGGTAAACATCTGGCTCCATACTTAGTTTAAAAAAATCTGCTTCCAACAGCTGCAGTAAAAGTTGAATCTTCCTCAAACCAAGTTGTCCAAACAGAGATCCCCTAATAGCAAGAGGAAGTGATTCAGGGGAAGAGCTTGCTTGCAAACAGACAAAGAAACTCCAGTCCACTAGAGTTCCAGAGCTGACAGGATTGTTCCCTGCCCGATATCCAAGGGAATCTAGACTGCTACATTGGGATGAGCCTGATAAGCTGCATGGACCTGACAATAGTGTTAAAAATGCCTTAGAAGTGTTTTTCCCCCCCTTCAGCTTACACTACATGCTTCTGGAATGCAATCCACACAGTAGCCACTATTTTCCTTGCCAGAATTTTTGAGTCCACCATTCCCCACAGATAACAGAGTGTGTACAGCACTCACCAAAACCTGATCAATGACAGTCCCCGGTGGCTTACCAGGACACGAAGTAGGAAGAAGTAGTGGCATGAATCAGTAACACAAAGAGCCACATTGTGAGAGTTGAAAATTGCTTGGGGCATGCAACGAAAGCAACAAAGTAGGGAGGACTGCCATATCTATGGACAAGGATAGTTAGACTACAGACTTAACACATACACAAAACTATGCAGCAGCAGCAAGATGGCTGGAAACCTTGGAAAACCACCAGCTCAACAGAACCTCAGTGTTTGGAGAGTCCTGTTCAGGAAGCTGGCCACAGACAATGTGCAGTAAACTGTTGCCAGACATGTTGCTTTTTTTTTTTTTTTTTTTTTTTATGAAGAGCCCAGTTGAACTGAATGCACATTCTGAATCCCAATGAGACTCCCAGCTGGAGGAGGCAATTCTGGAGGCCCGATACACATTACACTTGAGGACTCCAGGGACTGGGATAGATTTTTACTAGCAGCTATAACGAAGAAAGAGATCATATGGGAAGGTGCTAGGCTCCTATTGTTTCCGGACATAAGTCCTATAACCTAGGGCAAAAGGGAAGAATTAACTTTGGTTTTAAAAAAAAGGAAGCTGTGATATAAAATGTGTCTGCACCGGTCTCTTTGGCCTGTCAAACAGCACATTGTGCAGAGTGAGAAAACTGACATGTTTCAGAAAGCAGAAGCAGCTTACACCAATGCACTGTCGAAAGCGAAGAAGAGAGAAAAACTGTAAGAAGTTAGTCAGAGACTAAGGCTATGTCTACATTTGCAATTGATTGCCAAAACTTTAGCCGTTCACAGGTGCTTAAAAACATCGCCACAAGCCAGCTTCAGGTTTTTAAGTGCAGCATAGACATAGGCATAAGGCTGGTGCACTCTTGCACTGCAATTCTGGTACATGCAGTGAGAAATATTTCCTACATTCTAAGTTTAATATGTAAAGACTCAATGGAAGTACTGTCCGAGGATCTGACTCCACAGATCTTTATAAAAGGGCAGAGAGGCAGGAAAGGTTCAAGCAGATGCTGCTTTACACAGCTGACATTAGAAAAGTGAGAGGTCCACCTCCTCTTTTCTCCCTTGGGGGCACATGGGCTTGGATCCTCAAGGCAGGCAGGCATTGAGCTTTCATTGAAATCAATGGGAATTAGATACTTCAAAGATATTTAAGATCGTGCCCATCGTTCCCTAAAGGGGACAGAGGCCCATTGCTTCACCCTGTCATTCTCCTACTGTACACTCTGGATGTAACACGTCACTTAGGAACAGAGCTCCAAACTCTGAGGGGAGGTGGGTTGATGAGTGGGACTCCTAAGTGCTATCTTCAAAGAAAGAAGTAGAGTTTAAGGTACATAAATGTCCTTATGCTTTAGAGCTAGTAGGCCATGTGAAAAAGGGTGGGGCTATACCTCAGCACAGGCACAAGTTCTGGAAGGTTCCCAGTGCCCCGTGGGGCAGTGCTGTTCCATGCCACCCTTCATCAGGGGCTGTGCCTCACTGCACAGGCCAGCCCATAGTGTTTTTTCAAGCATTATGGCAAGCATGTAATTCACACATGGCAAGTGCTTTAACAGTTGCTCTGTGGCTCTTAGTTATATCCTGGTTAAAAAGAAATATAACAGAAGTAAAACAAAAAAACAAAACGTGGGGGGAAACATGCAATTTGACAACACAGGTACCCACTCGTGTACTCTATCATCAGCGTGGGAGGCATTTGGGTGGGTTAGACTTGGTAATGCTGGGTTGCTGCAACATTCACTCCAATTTTAAATCATAATTTTTTTTTTTTAAAAGTAAGTGTCTGAAGAAGCTGTTTCTCATTTTGGGGTGTCCTCTGGTCATACAACATCAGGCGAAGGTGGATGGTGCAAAAGCCTCTGAATTCAGTTCACACTATTTCAATGAACTAGACACAGCTGCTTTTGTTTTATCTAGGTTCAGTTCCCCCACTCCCAACCCTCCTGCTCTTGAGAGTGATGGTGGTGTGGTTGCCACCTCCAACAGCCCCTCTAAAAAGACCCTGGGAACTTCCCTCCACTTTTCCTCATTCCTGGAACCTGCCTCTCCTCACAGACAGGCCTGTTAAAGGAGTTACAGCTTTCCTCTTTGATATTAATAGTTCTTCATAATTTGATACACCAGTGTCTCCACATCATATTATGAAGGCCCAGTCCTGCATCCTTAATTTACAGCCATACTTAGCACAAAACAACAGCCAACAGCCACATGGCTATATTTTCTATATTAAATAATCAAGAGAGCCACTTGTTAACATCTGGTGAAATATGCACAAATTTGATTGCACAAAGCTTAATCGCCTACATTTCTGTGGCAGATAGATCTGCTGTTCACTCCACTGCAATTCTGAGTGACTGTGGAGACTCCCTAGCACAAACAGATGCTTGCTTAAAAAACAAACAAACAAATAAATAAACCACTGTGTTAAATAAAGCTGTATTGCCACCTTAGGTTACCATCTGTTTTTACTTTTATTCAACTGTTTCCTTCAGACCATGTTGTCAAGTACATACAAGTCCAGCTGGCAGCTTTTAAAGCCAAACATGGTGGGGCCCCCATATGTGTTCTGATGCCCATTTCTCATGATTCCAGACACTTGGATGATATTTAAGGGAGGCATTCTTATTATTCTGCAACATTTTAATCTTTTTCACTCTCCTTTCTATTCAGTTTGGAGGGATATTAAATATAGAAGAGAGTTCAATTTGGCAATAAATTAATGTCCAAATGAAGGGAAAACAATTACAAATTGGAAACAGATTTATTCACACTCTGTGCATTAATGAAAACTTTAAAAAAACTAAACTGGGTGTACTGTGTGGAAAAAAATAATGGCCCAGCAGGTCTACTTTTTATTAACAACTCATCAGTAAGCAGGTTGTAATTCATAACAAAGAATTTACCCTAAGGAACACCATGGGACTGTGAGCTTTTTAGTTTCCTAAGAAAATACATATGTTGTTCCACTTGGTTTCCTTTCAATAAAACCCACCAGTTAGCACTTCATTTTCAAGCTGTTCTGACAAATCAGGTGAGTTAGCTTTGTAGAAAAAACAGAAGCCAACTTTTCAGCTGAGAATTTTAGAGAATTTTTTTAATAACTTAAATAAATTTCCCACCTGGCAAAGGAAGTCAGGATAAAAGGCTGTGAAAGGAGTTTGCTTGGAATGGCTTGAAAGAATTTTTCTTTTAATTTGCTTCATTAATTTTTCATTAGGAAATATTCCTAAGGAATAGCACATCTTACTGTTAAGTTATGTGGTTGAGACAAAAGGAATTTTTATAAATGTTTTATACTGTCTTGAAACCTGATTAAAGATACTGGAAGAAACCTGCCCAGTAGTCCACAGGGAAATGCCTCAAGGAAGAGACTTTTCAGAACTCAGGTCTCATAAGGCCAGTTTGAGATGCTAGATCTCCTGCAAAACACTTATCTGCATTTTTAACCCAGTAGCTCCTGGTGACCTAGTTACAGAAGAGCAATTCTGAAGAAAAATCATCAAGGAGAGGTTAGCAAAATAGAGCAAAGAGATGTGTCAATTCAAAGAAAAGAATGTGGAATTAAAAGAGAAAAAGTGGGAGTGGTTTCAATAGATCACTCCAATATGAACTACAAATAATTTATTGTATAACTGTGCAGCCCCCTGTGTGTTATACATCCCTGCCCATATCTTCAAGACACGGGCAGCTAGCTACAGGAATTGATTCTTTAATTCAGGTTGTTGAAGTTCCTGGCTTTAACTCTGGAGGGTCCCTGAGGTCAACCTTCTGTCTGAAGCAAGATAGTGATCAACACAGTGGCTGAGTACCACATCTAGGCACTCCTAGAAGCATTCCAATTTGTTCTAGAGCTGTTCAAAGCTTTTACTGTGGAACAAAAAAAACAGATGTACAACAAAGGCTTGTTCCAATGCCCACTGAAGGCACTGGAAGTCTTTCCACTCACTCCAAGTATACTTTGGATCAGTCCAAAATACAGGTTATGAACAAACAAAAAAATCAAACAACCTCTAGTTGTCCTCGTATTTCCAGATGTGAAATTTGAGGGTAGAGCATTGTGTGGAAGGGATTGCTTTCCTTGATATCCACATATTAACGCTAAGGCTATGTCTACACTACGAGTTTTCTCGGCAAAAAATATGCTAATGAGGGATTCATTTGCATGAGTCACGATCTCATTTGCATATTTTGTGCCGATCCATTTTTGCGCTGGGTTTTTGCGCAAAAACAAGCAGTGAGGAGGTTTTCTTTTTGCACAAAAAACCCTTTTTCCACAAGATCAGTAAACCTCCTTTTTTGGGGCATAAGGATCTTGCAGAAAAAGGGTTTTTGGTGCAAAAAGAAAACATCCACACTGCTTGTTTTTGTGCAAAAACCCCAGCGCAAAAATGGATCGGCACAAAATATGCAAATGAAATCGTGACTCATGCAAATGAGTCCCTCATTAGCATATTTTTGCTGAGAAAACTCTTGGGCTATGTCTACACTGGCAGGTTATTGCGCAAGAATATCTTGCGTGAGGGTTCTTGTGCAAGAACTCTTGTGTAGGAACATGTCCACACTGCCATGTGTGAGATGTGCTTTTGCGCAAGAGTATCCATGGCAGTATGGACACTCTTTTGCGCAAGAAAGCTCTGATGGCCATTTTAGCCATAGGGCTTTCTTGCACAAGAAACCCCTACCATGCGTCCACACTGCCCTCTTGCACAAGAGATCTTACACCTGCTAGAAAAGAGCGTAGCTCTTGCGCACGAAGCCCTCTCTTACCACGCCGTACTGTAAATCTTCTTGCGCAAGAGCGGGCGGGCAGTGTGGACGCTCTGCGGAAGAACGGCCGTTCTTGCGCAATAATCCACCAGTATAGACATAGCCATAGTGTAGACGTAACCTAAGGGTATGTCTCCACAGCAGGGCTAAAGCTGAAATAAGCTATGCATCTTGAGCTACATCAATTGCATAGCTTAAGTCGAAATAGCTTATTTTGGCTTTTAGTGCTGTCTACAAAGCAGGAAGTCCGAGAAACAGCTCTTTTCCTCCAACTTCCCTTATTCCTCGTACAATGAGGGTTATAGGAGTCGGAGGAAGAAGTCCTCTAGCTCGACATTATGTCAAAATAACTGCTTGTAGTGTAGACATGGACAATGTTACTTTGCTGTGAAGACATACCCTTGGGTAGCTATTTATCCTAATAATGGCAATTACCACTGCAAAAGTAAAGAGTGCAAAGGAAAGTACGATATGTACAGATTGCATTATAATATAGTTTAAAAATCTCATAGATGTTAGATACAGGTGTTAATTAAAAATTAATCCTAAGAACAGAAGGAATAATAGAGAGTATCCAAGACCAGCAAACCTCAACCTTGAAACCCACTGGGGAATTAGCTACTTCAAAATAGTATGTGGTTTTGGCCTGCCCTCATCACACAGTAAATCCTGGAAAAGGGAGCATAAAAGGAGGATAGTTCTTGGGCAGGAGAACACAGACTCTGAAGAGCCCTATAATACCAAAAAGACAAACCAAGCACTACACAAACCACCACATACTTCTGGAAAAACTTCTGCTGTTCATAAGACAGACGATTATATCAAGCATATGTGTAAAAGTGGTAGGCAGAAGTCATCAGTCACATTGTCATCTTCACTTTCTCTCTGAGCAACAGGAATCTTTCCCAGAGGAGTGAGACATAGAATATTAGAACTGGAAGAGACCTCAAGAGGTCATCAAGTCCAGTCCCCTGCCCTCACAGCAGGACAAAGCACCATCCAGATCATCTGTGATAGATGTTTATCATGGAGGGCTTCAATGCCTGGTTGAAGAAAAGTCCATATTGACACCAGAGTAGAGGCAGTATGTCATTAACTGTTCACACTGCTGCTATAGCCTGCCATACTGCCTGGTCTCTAATCAAAGGGGCCAGGACCAGGTGAATGAAGCAGTAAATGTCTCTCAGGCAAAGGTAGAGGCTGATGTTAACATGAGCCTGGAGAGCATGTGGATTTACTCTTCTGGGGCACGAAACTTAGAAGCCAAGATAATATTCTAGCACGTAAAAGGCATCATGCAGCACTTCTGACTGCAGGCCCTCTGTACAAGAGCAACAGGAAGAAATCTAGCACTGGCCCTGAGAGTAGCAAAATGCTTGGAGGGTGGGAAATATGTATCTTGTGCAAAGGACAGTCCGCGCATCCTACCTGTGACATAGATGGGCAGTATGAAGTAGCAGTGGGGTGGGAAGAACAAGTCTATAGTGGAAGTGCAAAGGCTTCCAGGTGTTATCCCTTGCCAGAAGCTACAACCAGCCATGGAGGAATGTGAAACTGCCCCCTTTCCCCATACAGGTTGTAGGGTGCATTATGTCTCTCAGCAAATCCCTTCCGCATTCCCCATTCAAAGCCCATTTATTTAGGCTTTGACAGGTATGTGTGTGAATTTGATTCAACATACATTGTCATCTCTTACCAAAGCAACCAAATGCAGCAGTTGCTGAGCATGAATGTGTCATATACATTGAGATCTCCAAAGCATGCCAACTGAGACACACTGCTAGGGTAAATATCTGTTGCTTAGAGACTTCTGTAGTGACAACTGAAATGGAAACACTACAGCTAGTCCTTCTCCATTATAGTAGAACTGGGCCACACAGTATACATGGTAATTAGCAATAATTTAAGAGCTTAAAGGTGTAGCTTATATCTTGTAAAGTAAGCACAGCTGTAGTATTTAAATACATGAAATCATTGCAAGGTTAAAATATTTGTGTTCATCCACTTTTAGCCAATCTCCAGTCTGTAATCTATCCAGGCAAAATGGAAAAAATCCATGTATCTGCTACTCTAATCATTTTGCTATCTGCCAAAGAATGCTTCTGCAAAGAGTTAGCCTTCCCAACAGAAATGTAGAAAACTACACTGGAAAACATTAATTCATATTAGAAGAAGAAAGACCTGTGAAGATCACAGAAGTTTGATCCTTAGATAAACTGTGGATAGTTTTCACTATTAAGTCCTCATGAGTGATGTATTGTAGATTTAGGAAACATAAAATATGACCAAGAGAGAAAAACGGGGGGGGGGGGGGGGAAGAGAAGAGTTGAATGAAAAAAATATTTATTCACATCCTTAACTTTTCCTAGAAAAACAAATGTGGCTCAAAGACCTGTTTATATATTCTCTCTGTGTTCCCCTAGGGCCAGGAGACATTTTCTAACCAATTTTAGTGGCATTTCACCCTGCTGTAGTCTTGAAATTAGGAAAATGGGTCAACTTGCCTTAAATTAGGTCTCCACTAGGACTCCAACTAGTTTTGGGGGCTGTTTAGCTGAACTGGTTTTAGAAAATTTCTCAAACAAACAGGGCCTCTGAGTTCTTGCATCTAGGCAGACATTTAGATACATTTCTTTGTGCTACTTTCTTACCTCCTCTGTGCCTTCTGCAGTTATGTAGGAAATGATTAACTAGGCAGCACAAGCACTTCTTTTGGCTTGATTGGAATGTTTCATTATAGGTAATGTTTTGGCAGTATCATAGTCACTCCTAATATGAAATAAAGCATATCCTTCTAATATTAAATAAAGTATGTCACGTTCCATCAAGCTAGAGCCTAGCACTTGGGCAAGTGGGCTGAACGTGAGGATAAGGTATTTGACCCAATACCTAATCTCATTAATGAGCTACCCAGCAAAAGGAATAAGGGTATATACTTCAGTGCATAACAGCAAATACTAAAGGACATCTGTTTCATCAAGCAATGCCAAGTGGTTTTGTACTAAAATATGCCCTTACAGAATAATGGACAATTCGAGACTGAATAACAAACATTCCAACTTCTCTTTTCAAAGCATTTACACTTGTTGATTTTTTTTTCCACTTCTTAGATCCTGAGGAATCCTCATGTAAGCAATCCTGGACCACCAGGGTTTAGGAAAGTTAAATGATTTGCTTGAGGTCAAAAGTCAGATTGCTGACTAGCCTAGTCCATTGCATTGATTAAATCACTCTTCTTCCTACCAGCATGGTAGAATCATAGAACACTAGAACTGGAAGAGACCTTGATAGGTCATCAGGTCCAGTCCCCTGCCCTCACAGCAGGACCAAGCACCATCTAGATCAGGGTTGGGCAAATACTGGGCCACAGGCTGGATCCAGTCTGCCAGGGGTTAGCCTCTGGCAGGCCCCCCACGTCACTGTATTTACCTGCACCCTCTGCAGGTACAGAGATCACAGTTCCTGTTGGCCACAGATCACTGTTCCGGACCAGGGGAAGCTGTGATCACCTGTACCTGCAGGTAAATATAGTAGCAGCAGCCCATCAGGGGTAATCATGCTGACCTGCTGTAGTTTTATTACCCACCCCTGACCTAGATCATCCCTGACAAATGTCTGTCTAACCCACTTGTAACACGGTGCGAGTCATTGCCCCAGTGCCTCCTGCTGGTTACACAGAAACTAGCTCTGCTTAGCTCTAGAATGCCCATTCTGGATGGTGTCTCACCTAATATTATCTGTTCATGCATTAATGGTTCTGCCACATTACATTAGGACCAAGGTCCCTCCCAGACCATGATGCCCTCCCCTCTGGGTATTTCCCTGTCACAGTACCCCCCACACTCTGGGGTCCACTCCCTCAGGGACCCCCCCCCCCAACCCTGTATACCTATCTTGCCTCAGTGACACTACTGCTAGTTGTCATCTAGCACCTTACCTCAGGGGCAAACTGCAGTCTGAAATGGCCACTCATCATAGAAAAAGGAGTGTGGACCTGCTGCCTTCTCCTGCCCTGGCTGCCTTCCTGCAGCCTTAGTACCCTCAGACTTTGCCATCTGGGAGTTTGCCTGGCCAGAGCTCCCTAGCTTTGCTTCCTTTCCCCAGCACTGCTCTGTCTCAGGAAGCTTCTCCCTCCCCCTAGCAGCTAGGTCCCTCCTACTCCATATCTGGATCCTAATTGGCTTTGTTCTCCCCTCAGGAGTCTTTATTTATACAGCCCTCAGCTGGGCCCTAATTGTCTACTAACTGCTGCAGCTGCTTGCTCCACAGCCCCAGCCCTCTCCCAGGGCTGGATTTAACCCTTTGTAGGCCAGTGCGGGGCAGGTGCCTTGTCACACTGCTCTTAAATATCGCCAATGAGAAACTTCCCTAGGCAATTTATTCCAGCGTTTAACCACCCTGACAGTTTAAGTCCATTGCTTCTTGTCCGATCATCAGAGGTTAAGGGGAAAAAAATTCTCCCTCCTCCTTGTAACACCCTTTCAGTTATTTGAAAGCTACCATCATGTCCCTTCCCGGTCTTCTCTCTTCCAAACTAAAAAAGCCCAGTTCTTTCAGTCTTCCCTCATAGGTCATGTTTTCTGGACCTTTAATCATTTTTCTTGCTCCTCTGTGGACCTTCTCCAATTTCAATCATAGAATCATACAATACTAGAACTGGAAGGGACCTCGAGAAATCATCAAGTCTAGTCCTTTGCCTTCACAGCAGCACCAAGCAACGTCTAGATCAGGGCTGCTCAACATGTGGGCTGTTTGTTTGCAGCCCTCAGTGCAGTTTGGGTTTACGCGGGGCTCAATACGTGGCCCATGGGTGGGATCCTTTGAATATGGCCTCTGCTGGGAACACGTTCCACAACAGCGAGGCATCTCCCAGGTGGGCTAAGCATTGAAAGACGCAAGCAGATGGGCTGGCTGGAACAGACAGGTGCAGAGTGTTGGCATTTCTAGCCCCCAGGGAGGAGGTGCTGGGAGCACTGGGGCATTGTGGGAAGTGCTTTGTATTCATGCCCATCAGAGCAAAAGAAGCTATTTGCATATATACTTAAGTTGCAGCCCTCGGCATGTGCTGCAAGTATCATTGTGGCCCCCAGGGCTTCCAAAGTTGAGTAGCCCTGGTCTAGATCATCCCTGATAGATGTCTGTCTAACCAGCTCTTAAATGATGTTAGTTAGTGATATAAACTGAAATGTAAGGACCAAACTGGAAGGAAATGTCAGAGCAGGATCCTAGGATTTGACTAGGAGAGAGTTCCAAGTCCTACAAAGTTTGCCTCTGTGGGCAAGGTCACCACCAGAGAATGCTGGGGTCTGCCATGGGGATAGTATTGACAAGTCAGGAAACCAGGGGTGCCACAAACAAGCTGTCAAAGAGTGTGTGAGATGGGGTTTACAGACCCCGCACTAAGATTAAGGGATTGATGGAGCAGTACTGGGCCAAGAAGACCACCTCCCCTCGGCAACTGCAGAGCCTCTGCTCAAAAGGGGACTCTGGCAGTGGGAGAGTGAAAGAGAAACAGTCTGCAAGAAGGAAGAACAGAGGAAGGGCCTGGACAATGGGAAGGGCCCACCTAGACAGCCGGGGGCCATAACCGACCCTTCTTTCTTTCTGCCTGTCCCTGACAAGCTGGAATCAATGGATGCTGAGAAGGGAGCTGGGAAGTCCCTAGTGAATGTGTGCATCGTGGAGCCTGTCTGAACAGCGCTGTGCTGGGAGGGAGGCAGTGTGCCATGACCCAAACTGAGGAGAGCACAAGGGAGGTACAAAGTGACCAAGGAGAGGCTGATGTGGCGTATCAGCCAGAGAGGACTGGGACAAGCCTCACCTCTTCCCCTTGGGCCCTGGGCTAGAAATGGTGGAAAGGGAAGACCCAACTCCTCCTATCCTGCCCTCTACCTTTTGTCCAAAAGGGAGAACAAGGGAGTCACTAGGGCACGATGGGCTCTAACTCAGTGACCAGGCCTTGAGATTGCCTAGCAAGGCCACCCCAGGTCCTTGGGAGACTGTTGAACTGTAACTAGCCTATTAGGCCAGCTGGCCCCTATGTAAAGCCTGTTACAGTATGAATTAATTTGTTCTCAGGGAGAGGCATCAGGAAATATGTACCCTGTGCAGCACATTGCCCTCAGAAAAAAGAGAGAAGAGACAAGGTTAATTTTCACCTACTTTACTACTGTTTTGAGCACAAGAGCTAGCCAGCCTGATGGGATATGAAGTGGTATTCACAGTGGGGGCATGATCTCACAATCTCACTGGGTCTTGTACTTTACAGGATGGCCAATTCTCTCCAGGCACCTACTGGCTCTATCCAGGCACCTTAACCATTGACCTTGTACTTGGGCTTCCTTCTGCATTTATTTTCCCAGAGGAGAGCACAGTTTCTTGATGAGGTACCTACCAGTGATTGTCCCCAGCTAACAGAATTCAGTTCCAGTTGCTTTTAAAAAACAACAACACAACTTCTGTTGGAAAGAATAGAGCAGGGGTCGGCAACCTTTCCCAAGTGGCGTGCCAAGATTTAACCCTCCTGCTCTGGGCCGTGCCGCTCTCCCACAGTGTGTGGGAGGCTCTCTCCACAGCATGCTCCTGCCCTGGGCTCTGCTCTGGCTTTTCCTGTGTGGGGAGGGAAGGAGCAGCTCACACAAGCGTCCCTGCATGCTGGATCTGGCATGAAGACTCAGGGCTTCCCAGGCCAGCCTGAGCTGCCAGACTTTGGCATTCAGTGCACATGTATGCATACACCTTCTTCTCCCACCCACTCTCTCGCTGGATTGCAATTGGCTCCCGTCCTGGGGGCTGTGACAGAGCCAGGAATGTGCTGTGAAGCCACCACTCCAGATGGAGAAAGGGATGGGGCCAAACTGCCATGCGGGGTGGCTCAGCTGACATACATCATTTCTGCTTCTGCAAGTGCAGCTGATGCGCATGTAACACCACGTTACACACCCTGCAGCAGCAGCACACAAACATGCCTAGATTCTCCCCCCATCCCACCTCTGAGCTCAGTCTCAGGTCTGTGGGCCACATGCAATGAATGGGTTCCCCCTCGCTTCTTCACACAAGGAAGCCGACGCTGGCTCCAGTCTTGCCAGGGGCACAAAGCTGGATCACCACACGGGCTCCCCATTGCAGGTGGGGGAGAGTGTGGGAGTTCATTGTGTGTGCCACTGAAAATCATCTTGTGTGCCACTTTTGGCATGTGTGCCAAATGTTGCTGATAGAGAGAAAGGATGTCATGAGAGTTACAGACACCCAGTGCACTTGTTCAGTGATTGTAAAAAAAACAAACCACACTCTTGCCTAGGCAACCCACCTGACAGGAGAGGGGGCATCACATCCTCATGTCCTCTTCAGATGCCACCTCTTCTGTGCAGTCTGTCTAGATGTTGGGCTTCTCGGGCACTGGCCACTAACCATTATCTGGGGATTGTTTCTACAAACAACAGGGTCTCCACTCTTCCCTGGGTCCTGGGCTAGGATGACAGGTGCTCCAATGTGTCACTTTCCATGCTAGAGCCAGAAAAAGAAGAGACTGATCCCTTTTTCCTCCCTTCGCTCTGTCTTTCCCTGGATGCGAGGATCTGTATCTGTATCAGAAGAGCTGTGCACTCCTAATTTTGAACGTCTTCTTCTGCTGCCCATGATACTGACCAAAGTAATATCACTTTCTTTTTCACTTCATTAGCTCAGTACCCCCCCTCGCCCCCCAGTAATTGGACACTATATAAATACTAGCCAATTAGCCCATCATAAGACGGGATTTTCAGGTCTCTCCTCCACCTTGGACTTCTCTACTGAGCCTCCGGTCTCTTGCTCTGTCTCTCTCTCTCTCCTCCTCCTACTGCCTCCCCCTCTCTCTCTCTCAGCTCTCCTCCGCCTCCTGCCTCTCTCGCCTTCTGCCTCTCTCTCCGTCTCTTTCTTTCTCTTCTCCCCCTCCTGCCTCTCACTCTCCCTTTCTCTTCTCCTCCTCCTCCTGCCTCTCTCTCCCCTCCATCTCTCCCCTTCTCCTTCCCCTTCCCCTTCCCCATCCCCTCCCGCCGTGGCGCTCGGCTGAGTGCTGCCTGCTCAGCCGGGCCGCCACGAGGGAGTGGGGCGGGGCAGTGACGTACACGGCCGGGGGCGGGGCCATGTACATCACTGCCCCGCCCACCACGGGAGAGCCCAAATGGCCCCTTGCGCCGCTGGCTCCCCCGCAGTGGCCTGGCTGAGGGGCGCAGCACTCAGCTGAGCACCACAGTGGGAGGAGAAGGGGGGGCGGTGACGTACACGGCCCTGCCCCCTGGCCATGTACATCACAGCCCCGCCCCCTTCCCCTCCCTCCGTGGTGGCTCAGCTGAGTGTTGCGCGCTCAGCCAGGCCGCCGTGGGGGAGGAGGGGCGGGGCGGTGATGTACATGGCCGGGGGGGCGGGGCCATGTACATCAGCATTACAGACTCACCGACATTGGGCTACTATATATATGATTTAGATCAGATCAAAATTAAAGTTTCTGCGTGCCTTAAATCTCCTCTGTTCAGGGCCAATATTCCAAAAAGTGTCCAGCTAACATTTAGCCCCCAGTGTTTTCATCAGATTCAGCCTCCCTGATTAGTCTAGCAGGAGCTCAGTCTCACCATGGCAGTCAAGTCTTGGGTGAGTGGCAGAAAGTCTTTGGGAGGCCTGTTGACAGGAGTTTGTCAGTGCTAGACAGCTCACTGCACCTCTCATTTACAAGCTTCTTAAACTAGCTTCTAAACTAGCTTTTAGCAAAGAAAATGTGTTAAAGTGCCAATAAAACTACTCTAATAAGCCCTCCATAGCAAAATCCTAATTGATTCCCATAAAGAGAGCTCTAAATGGTATTTAAAGTGCAAAAAAAATTGGTCCTCCATGCAGACAAGTAGATGTAGTGCTGATACTTTTTATTTGCCCAATATTAAAGCTTCAGAACATAAGAATTTAGATGGGAGAGAGGGCTATGAGTTATTGGACTAAAATGCAGGTTGAAAAAATCCTGATATACTCACACCCAGTCCTGCTAGAGAGAATATAACACAGCAGAGAACACACAAGCAGCTAAGCAGCTAAGCCTACAAATGTCTGACTGATAGAGCATGTTTATGTTTTCATTTACTATTGCCTTTTCATCCACTGCAAGCCACCAATCCCCAGTTCTGAGTTCCTAGGCCACATGTCCATATTTAGTTTCAGCACCATGTGAGGACAGGTTGTCACATTATTGGATTTTGAGGGGAGCAGCCGGATCACTGCTAAACCCACGGGGGGGGGCTTTGCCCCAAAAGTGGTATAAAGGGGGCCATGTGAGATGTCAAATAGAAGCTTACTGGCTGCTGATTCTATATATGCTACTCATGTGAGTGTTTAATATCTGTGTGTGAAAGTATAAGATTGTACTTTGTATGAGTACCAAATGTTTCTCTGTGTGTGGTTGAGCAATGGGCAGAGTCTGGCCTATGGACATGCTAATTAGAGAGGCTATGTGGAGCAATAGCACTCAATGGGCCAGGGACACACCTCGGGAATGAGGAATGACTCCTAAGAGCTACCAGCAGGGGACACAGGGATAGGCCGCAGGCCAGGTGACTTGCTGCAGCCAAGAAGAGACCAGGAAGGAGGTATAAATTTGCCATGTGGCCGTCTCCATTTTGGACTCAGCTCAGCACTTCATCCCAGAGGCAGCGGTGCAGGGATCGAAGAGCCGGAAAGATCTGTGGACCTATCCTGACCTAGGATGCGCAACAAGAACTTTTAAGCCAGCAGCTTAACATCTCTGCTAGAGCCTGCATCGAGAACTGGGAGATTCGATGCATGTAACGTATGATACTTTAGCAACCTCACTCTCATGCTTTTCTTTCTTGTAATAATAAACCTTTAGATGGTAGATTCTGAAGATTTGGCTCAGCGTGATTTGTGGGTAAGGTCCAGAGGGTAAATTGACCAGGGATCTGTGGCTGGTTTCTTGGAACCGGACAGAACTTGTTCGGGGTAGGTGGGATTGGGTTCTAAGACCCCTCACCTGTGTATGAGGCCCGGGGCCATCAGGGGCACGGATATTGCTGGGGTGTCGGAGGGGTTTGGCTCGTGAGGCTTCAGGCAGGCAGCTGAAGCGCTCTGTGTGATTGGTTTGTGGCCTGTTTGGAAAGGTCACCAGTCTGGGGGCTGTGAGGAGCCCCGAATTTGAGCAATTCGCCCTGAGCAGACGCCCTCAGCTGTGCCCAGACCTGGCCCGGTCTGTCACACAGGTACACCAGTTCATCCACAATTGAACCAATCCTGAGTCATAGGCCTGCTCAGAGATCATGTTTTTTAGACCTTCAATCATTTTTGTTGCTCTTCTCTGACTTTCTCCAGTTTGTCCACATCTTTCCTGAAATGGGAAACCCATAGCTGGACACAATACTCCAGTTGAAGCCTAATCAGAACAGAGTAGAGTGCAAGAATTACTTCTGGTATCTTGCTTACAAAACTCCTGCTAATACATCCAGGAATGGTGTTTGCTTTCCCCGCCCCCCCACCCCACAATGGTCTTACATTGTTTTCTCATATTCAGCTTGTGATCCACTATCATCCCCAGATCCCTTTTTGCAGTACTCCTTTCTAGGCTGTCGTTTCCCATTTTATATATGTGCAACTGATTGTTCTTTCTTAAGGGAGTACTTTGCATTTGTCCTTATTGAATTTCAACTTCTTTACTTCAGACCTCCAGTTTGCCCAGATCATTTTAAATTTTAATCCTACCCTCCAGAGCACTTGCAACTAACTAGCTTGGTATCATCACACGAGCTCTTGTCTCAAAATAGTCCATAACAGAAATCTCAGTGTAAAAGCCATTTATCATCCTCGGTGCAAGTAGTCAAACATGTGGTGGAGGGGTGCACAACTAGAATCTGGAGGTGGACTGTCAATCTGTGTTCCCTGTAAACTGTGTGCTTGTGAGGCTGCTCAGGAGAGATGCGAAACCCACCCCGTTCAGCAGTTAGATGGCTGAACAATATAGCTTTCAGTCTGTGATAGACCCAAAGGAATTGCATTACATTAACTTGACATCCCACCCTTTAATGCCCCACATACTGCACTGACAGCCACACCCAGACTCTGTCAGTCCTCCTATGATCCTTTGGCCCTGAGCAGCCACCCCAGCCCATCCAGCTGGACGGCAACCCCACTTTTCCTCATTCCCTCATCCTGAAAAGATTAATACAAATAAGGACAATCAGAAAAATGTTCAGTGTCCCTCACAAATCAGATTTCAGTGAAGAAGCTAACTCAGCAAGTATCTCAAGTAGTAGCATTGGGTTATTCTAGTAAGTTCATGAATCACCGTTGCTCAAATATGAAATACAAACACTGGGTATTTATTACACAAATAACAAAATCCAATGTACAGCTTGTTCCCAAAGAACCCACAAAATCAAAATAAAATCAGCTGTTAAATGAGAATTCTAAGTCTTTAGGCTTTATGTTTACACAAATACAATTGAATTTATTATTTCAGACTCCACAAACCTTAGATGATCTATGTCTGTTTATAGTCTGCTGTATCCGATTCACATGCAATAATAATAATCCCAACATTCTACTACAGGTTGAACCTCTCTAGTCCAGCATCCTTGGAACTTGACTGGTGCCAAATCAGAGAATTTGCCGAGTCAAAGGAGATCAATATTGTCTAGCAGCATTCCAGCACTTCCACTGCTTACTGGGCTCTTAGAAAACATTTAGGGCTAAATTAGAGCTACAGATCAGCACAGAACACTGAGAGCCAGTACTGGTGGCTGTAAACAAACTTTATGGGACCACAGTAAACTTGGTCATACCCATGATAAGTGGACATCTGGCTAACTAAAATCAAGCCAGATCATTGATGTTGTTGGACCAAATAGTGCTGCACTAGAGAGGTTCAATCTGTTTTAGCAAAAATACTATGTATTTGTATACTTGCACACATACTCCAAAATGATTTATGTGCTTTGAAAAAATAAATACTATAAAGTTAAAAGTAAAATATCCAAAAATTGGAATCCTTGAAAAGCTGAACAAAGGCTATAAACAATTCTAAGTGACAGGACTATAAACCCAGAGACAGTCTCCATGCCTGCCAGAACCCCGAGCCATTCAAAGTGGCTGGTCGTTCCATCGTTGTCTCTCTTCATCATGCATAGGGAAGGGAGGCTTTGCATACTGCCTCCACCCCCAGCACAATCCCTCAGCTCCCATTGTCTGGAAACAGCCAATGAAAGCTGAGAGATTCTGCTGGGGTTCGGGGCAGCACATGAAGTTTCCTCCCTCCTGGCACGCAGCCCAGAGAAGCACATGGAGCAGCCAGCCACCCTCACACCTGGGGCTCCTCCCTGCTTTGTCCTGGCTAGGTGGACCATGGGCCAGATTCAAAGGCTTGGCGGCTGGATCCCGCTCACAGACTCTATCATGCCTGCCTCTGGTATAAGGACTTTCTATACAGGGAAACAGATGAGCATAGATGTTCCAAAATGACTATTTCATGACAAAATAAACTTAAAAAAACAACAAATAGTCTGGTATCACTTTAAAGACTACCAAAACATGTAGATGGTATCATGAGCTTTCGTGGGCACAGCCCACTGGAACAACTCCCCAAGTGGATACTCTATTCCAAAATAAAAGTGACTTTAAATAATAATATAAGATTCTATTCCTTCTGGAATAGCTATATTCTGAAATAGCTATAATAGAATATGATGGATTAACTATGCTAATTAATTTCCCTCATGTGGCAAATAAAATCTATACGGAATACGCTTCCTGGTCTTCAAAAGATAGCTAAGGCAGATTCAAGAAGTGTTTGCAATAACAAGTGCATGATTTTTGCACTCAGAAACACTACAATGTGCCTCCTAACACCGATTTTTATAGCACTGTGGATTAATTTCCTGTACCTCAGCACAATCACATATACTCAAACAAAATTTTAGCTAGTAATCTTATACCACAGCTATCCCCTTGAAACCAAATCAATGTACTTCTAGATAATGGCATCAGTACTATATTGAAGGCTCAAGCTACTGGATACAAACCAAGGAACATAAATTAAAAAACATTTTACAATCCAAGCATACTGGAAACTATATGAGGATCTAATTCCTTTTAAGAGTAATGTGAAAAACACATGGTTTTAGATTATTTGAGGGATTAAGTATTTTGCCTGAATAGCTATTTTAGATTATTGAAATTTGATTATAAAAATTAAAATTCTAGAATATTTTAAAATACTATTCAAGGATAAATCAAATTGTCCATGAGGTGAAAGCTTTGCCCTATTAAAGACAAGTGAGAATTTCCCCTTGACTTCAGTAGGATCAGGATTTTATCCTACTGCTTTGATAAAAATACTCAAATTTAACCAATGCAGTTAGATCTAGCTTTGGAAGGAGAAATCTAAGTAAGGTCTTATCAAGCAGAAATATTTTACGTGCACTGGTTTGGAACAGAGGAGCTACAAAACTACATAGATTATTTCATTGACATTTATGTCTCAGTCTCAGCTCTGCAGTATATTTTTTTCATTGAATCAGTTGTAGCAAAAATGTCTCCTGTTGGGTATTTATTCAACTTGACAGGGCTGGAAAATGTTTTTCTCTATACATATGTATCTTTTCATTCAGTTCTCTCCATCTTTTACTCATACACCTCTGGCAGTTCGGTAAGACCCATTATACAATAATCTGCAATATAATATATCTTGGACTGAACCTTGCAGTAGACCTGAAACACCAAAAAAACCACCCCACCTTTCATATAAGAAACAATATATTTGGATAATTTCACTTTGAATCATGATGCAGTATTTTCATGACTAATAGCAAATGTTATAATTCTGGTGTATAGTTTACAAAATGTATATAATGTATAAACTGGAAAGTGTCATGTGTGAGATACATTTCTATGTTTTTCTCAGGGAAAGTCTCTTTGACAAAATCTTCTTTACCATAAGATCAGCATCAAGAAAAGACAAACTGAAAATTAAAAAGAAAAAGAGATGGGGGGAGTCGCATGGAGAAGGATTAATTTATACCCCAATTCAGCAATGTGGTTAAACACATGCTAAACTTTAAGCACATGCTTAAAGTTGCCTGGTGCCAGTTAACCAGGTGCTGAAGTACTTTTGTTGAATAGAAGCCTTGAAGTCTTGTTAGCCCTTTCTTAGACAATCTTAGAGATGAACACACATTAAATAAAGTATTGGCATGTTTGTCATTCTCACATTTATCTGTAAATTATTTTTACATGCTCATATAAAATAAAAACACATTTTATATCAGACTCTATAGACGTCTCTGGTCATAGAGACCTGTGGTTTTATGAACCATGTAGTACAACAAAAAGGGAGAAAAAAGGTAGAGATTGGAGAGAAGAAGCTCTGTATTTCCATTAATTATTATTTATTATTATTTATTATTACTTTTTATTTTCAAAACTATTCCAATGCAAAGAATGAAATAAGGAGAACACAAAAGAATTGTATCAGTTTAACAAGCAAGGCCTCTATTTCTTTTAACTAAGCAAATATATTGAAAGACGTTATTGCTTGTCATTCAGTGCAAAAACTGAACCACTGAGTCCATGCATAATAAGAAACTTTCTTGAATATAATGAGCTGTACTAGAAGTCCTGGCTCAGACTGGTGAAGGCTCCTTAGCCAATTGAGTACTGTAATCAAAACTTCCTATATGCTTTCATGATTTATGGTAGATTAGATCCATTTTTCTACTGAATTATTTTTATTTTTCCTTTCCTGTCAGGTGAGTGGCCACTAGGAATGTCTTGTGGGAAATAATACAACCCCACCCCACAAGGATTATAGAAATGTCATAAAAATCACACCCCTAACTAACCTAGCTGCCATAAGCTCCTAGTTGAGCTAGCCTATGCAGCAGCATTACTGGGAACCTGATTTTGCCAACCCCACGGGAGGTAATCATTCCATGAATTCTGTATGTGGAGAAGTTGTTGATAAGCCCTGTTGCAACATCAATGCCTTTCCCATAGGTCCTGGAGTAACCACTTCCTTTTTCCTAGTCTGCAGCTGCTTGTTTAGCTCAGAAGAGAGAATAGAGATTAAGAACAGCTTAGTAGGAGAAAGCACCTGGAGAAAAGGCTGCTCGCTGCTTCTGAATTTCCAGAAACAATTTCACTAAGTAAAAGAGACCTAGCAAAAACAGTTTATTTGACAAGAAAAAAAGGCTAAATTCTAGTTAGAATGAGGCCTGCTAGGAAGCTTCTCACAGCCTTCTGTGAGAGCTCAGATTAAGGAGAAGTCGTGGTCAGAAAATTCTTTGCTGACATTGTGTCAGTTCATTATTTGGGGAATGACAATATTTTGGGTGAAATCCCAGCCAAATGTTGAAGGCAACAGGAGTTTTGCCATTGATTTCACTGGGGCAAGGATTTCACACTTTATGCTTGCACAATAATTTTTATGCATGGCTCTCAAAGCACTTTGCAAAAGTGGGTAAGTATCATAATTGCCATTATATGTCTGGAGTTTTATACATGCACCTCAGTATTGTTTGTTTTCTTAAATTGGAAAAACATAACACAAACCCTAAAGACAGTAACCTAGGTTTGGTTTACAGTGCAATAAGCAGGGAAGGTCCCAGAGCTTGGGCTCCAGCCTAACCCTGAGTATCTATACTGCAATTATATAGACCTGCAGCCTGAGCGCCACAAGCCTGAGGGCACGTCTTCACTCCGCAGAAGATCACCGCTGCCACAATTGATCTTCCAGAGTTCAATTTAGCAGAGTTCTAGTTAAGACTTTGCTAAATTGAATGCAGAAGGTGCCCTCACCAGTGTCCGGTACTCCTGCTCTTGTCAGGAGTAAGGGAAGCATTTGCTCCTGTCGGCCTCCCGCTGTGGGAATGCCGCCAAACTCAGCTTAAGGTAGGCCCACTCCAGCTATGTATTCTACGTAGCTAGAGTTGCATACCTTAAGCCGAGCAGCTGGGTCTAGTGTAGATCTGGCATCAGTCAGCTTTGACATGGGCCAATCACATGCATATTATGATGTATCTCTAGTGGCTACAGATGTCATTACCTGTATCGCCAACTCATTCAGGCACTGATTTTTCTTCTTGTCAGCTTCATTTATTTCCATAAATCTGCACCCCAGAAACAAATCCAGTTTTGCCCTAATCATTTTCCTATTCCAAGAGCAGAAATAGATTCTTTCAGCAACAACAAAATGCTCTTGCCAGGTTCTCTGACTATTTTGTCTCCTGAACCAAATCCTCAAAATAGATCCTGGCATCCAGGGGAAGCTAGATGCCAGAACTCTGCCAGCTTCAAGAGCCACATGAAATACAACAATATTCACACTGTTTGCCAGTCTGATCAGGGCATTTAAAGCTCTCTGTGTGACATAAAGAATCTTAGGGTGGGGGGTTCCCTAGCTTCCCAAGATTAATTAATCCTTGTTAATAAATCATCCCTTAATAACAACAGTGATTCTATCAATTGGTCTCCAAGCTTCCCTTAATGGTCACCATGACATCATTCAGAACAAATTGTGAGAAAATGCTTTTAGTGCCACCTGAAATTCTCAGTGTGAAACCCTGTGGGACTAGAACTACAGGTGTTGGAGACTACTGATGCTTCTGTATTGACATGGGAAGGCTAGGCTGGCTTCCACTGGCAGATGCTGTAAAGTGAGGCTCTGGCCTCAGAGGCTGAGAGGTGGCCTCTTACAGATCACTTACTGGCTGATGCTGATGTAAACAGCATCTGAATGAGCTCTCCCCTGACATTTAGTAATGAGCCATTGAGAAAAGATTTCAGGAGCAGACTGTATTTGCATAAATGTGCCTACTCTGCCTAAGTGCACAGAATGATGGAGCTGCTTTGTAATGTGATCAATTTTGGCTGGTGTTGGGTTAGAAATCACTTTAGTTTTGAGTTTGGGGTAATGAAATGTTGTTATTCTTGTATGAGTAAAGGGCAGCAGAAAGGAATTTAGCTTGCCCTGATTCAGAGGGTCACCTAAAACTGAACCTCACTTGCTAAGCCAAATCTCAGTAAAAAGAGAGGATGGAGAGGAGGGCTAGGTGTTCCTGCTGAGTAATGAAGGTGATGTTTTAATACTCCCCTCTTTACCGTTTACAGATAGAGCTGGTTCAACTCAATTGAGAGTCCTTGTTTTGTTCAGTGATTGCTAGAGCTGAAATCACTGATAACCAGGTGCTGAGCCTTGGACCTGGTGTGAGAGAGCATTGCAGTGAAAGAAACTGCCCAGCCTGCACATGCAGTGAGGTTCCTCATACCAACTGAAATCCCTGAGAGCTGAGATAAACCTCAGACTGGGACCTCAGAATGTGATGTTACAGTGGAGACATAGTGGTAGCAGAGGGCAATGGCAGAGTGAATGGTGGCATCTGTGAGCCAGGTGCTGAGGCAGCCACAGAAGCTGAAGTGTTCCTCCCACATTCTGTTCCTGGGGTGGGAGGTGAATTCACATTTGTCTGTTGGACTTTCACTCTCTAAAGGGAGAAACTCAGGCAAATGATATTGCCCAACAGGCTCTGGCATGGGTGTTTGCTCATAATCACATGCTTTCAAATCATGGCTGTGGTATTTTCCCCAATTAATGCTTGTTTCCTTGTATTAAAATTTTCCTTTGCTATACACAGACTCAGTGTGTGTGAGTGGGGAAGTATTGGCTCTTAGAGGTGATATTTAATTTTCCAAGATTATTGGGTGGGGGCTTGAGCCAATTCTGTTTTGTATTGTTAAGAGGAAGCTGTAGATGTGGAACTTGACCTCTGCTGCTGCCAACTGCACCTGGCAGAAGGGTTACCTGAGTATTCAAACTAGGAAAGCATTATGGGGAGCAGTCTGAACAACAACCCAAACTGCTTGTCAGTGTTCCAGACTTGGCTAGTTGTAGGTTCTGACTTTTGACCCTGGTTTGTCCTTGACTTTGCTACTTGCCTGCCTCCTGCAATGTGGTGCCTGACCCTGCCTACCTGATATTTTGACTCAGCTCGTTCCCACCCCATTACACATCTCCGGGCTATCATTTAACAGCTGACCAGTGCATGAAGGCTGCCCACAGCCCAGCCCTGATGTGCAAATCCTCTTGAATCTTTTCAGTTTTGCCTCCACACTGAGTCTGGCATACAGACTGTATTGGAGATCCTGTTTTTGCTTAGCCCTGGCAGGAGCCTTCGAAATTGTTAGCCCCAAGAGATTCTGAGGAGCTGCTTGCAGAGTGTGGTTGGGTTAAATAGGATCTTTTTTGAATGGCTCTACTCTTTTTTCCTAGACGGACCACAGAGAGGAATATTTACAAGTCCTTCCTAAACCCAATGTGCTTGTGTGCAGCATTATGTGGGGATCTTTTCCAGCGCTGCTTCATGCTCAAAATGTATGGCATGCCTTTCAGAGAGACAATTTAGGCTGCTATCTTAATTTAGACTGTGATAGAGACTTAGAAGAAACTCGGGTCCAAGTCTTTTTTTTAAAAGCAAACCTAGCCTGAACAGTGTGTTTACCTCTTCAGTGCCTGGTTAAGATTCGCACCTGAAGGAGGGCAGACTGAAGACCTCAGCAGAGAAGACGTTAGGGGGCATTTAGAGTATGGTGGGAATATTGAATGTCTGCAGCACTGAAAAAGTTCATCCATTCAGGCATCCACGTTTACCTTTAGATCTCTGGCAGCTGCTGGATTCTCAGGTGGCATCAGTGATGGTCATTTACTTCTTGCATCTGAACCTGGTGAGGTAATTGCATTCACTTCTCTCCAAGGTAGCGCTTGTTATTATCTATGGCTTGCAACCTGTTCCTATACACATACAGCTATCCTTGAAGACATCTCAAAAGCTTCAGAAAATGCAGAGTTTGAGGGGGGCAGGCAAATTACACAAATTCTTTTATGTCTTCCCAGGACTGCCATTTGCTTTGGGACCAATTAAAAGTGTTAATTGTGATGTATAGACTGACTCTGTCTCCAAATGCTACCATGGCATCTTAGTCAGATAGGGAACTCAAACTACAGTAACAGGATTAAGATTTAAATACCAGGGCACTAGAAGATCCTTTGGATTGCTCTTTCCATTATCTATCAGAACTTGCCTTTGGCTTTCAACACATGGAATAAACCCTTCTCAAGCTTATTCCTCAGGGTGTGATTATGAGGATGGTATAAAGTTTAGCGGAGGCTGAGAATCTTTTACTTTTAGCACTGTTTTTTTTTTCCTTCAGCAAGTTCTGTAAGTTTTATTTAAATATTTCTCAGTGCTCAGAGGCAACAATGATGATAATCTTCTATAGTAAAGAAAAATAAGGAAATAATTGTAAGTGCAGAGTTTAGAGTCTACGGTCTGTGCAGTAAAAGCCAAATTATGTCTAAAAGCAGTAAAAAATAAATTTTAAAAAAATCCTAGACGTAGTTCCAAACTTCCATAATTCACAGGAACGTTGGCCTCAGTGGATATTTCAGCTTCACCAGCCAGAGTAATAAAAATACCACATGCTGATAACATTTCTACAGCTCTTTGTGAGAGAAATGTTTCCATTCAAAAAGATACATTTCCCCAGGTCACCTGGAGTGTATATAGTGACATACAGTACAGTATTTACTATATATAGCACAATAAACAGAGCAAATATGGAAGACACTTGCTACCTTGGGTAACCAAAGTCTATAATCTGGTAATACTGTCCATCAAGCTGAGCAGAGAACTAGGTCGCATGCAGTTTTGGTTTGCTGGCTCTCAGCATCCATGTTGGGAACATGTGTGCAGGGCTTATTGCCTTGAATCTGTCCACAGGCAAATCAACATATTTGCTTGCATAATTAAACTGTGGAATCTCAGAAATCTAATAGGATGCTACTTCAAGATTTATTGAGTTTTGTCAAGGCTCGTAACAGGGTTGTCTGACCTAGTAGCCAGAGTCAGGGAGCAGAGTCAGGATACAATTGGAAGTCACACCAAAGGTCAAAAACAGAGTTAGACACCATACAAAGGGTCAATACCTGAGTCAGAGTCAGTAGCTATGCCAAGGATTGAGCCTGAGACAGAAGGAACACCAAAGGTCAAGCTAGAGTTAGTTGCTGGAATTAGGGAGTGGAAGCTGTAACCAGGAAAAGGAGAAGTAACAGGAACAAGGAGCAGAAACCTGGTTTCAGGGGCTCCGGTAAGAAGCGGGTCTAGGAATTAACTGAAGAGACAAGGTGTGGGACAAGTAGTATCTCATCAGCAGTCTGCTGCTCATCACCTGATCCAGGTAAGTCAGTGGGCATAGTCTCTAGTGCTGAAGTGTTAGCTACAATACCTCATTTGTCCTTGTGGTTTAGTGGCACAAAGTACAAAGCTTTTGTTCAGCAATTTCATGGTCCTGCATATGAGACTCTTAGTACCTGCCATCTCATGCCATTCCAGTATGATTTCTGGCTTCTCAGAATAATTCCTGTGGAAGGCCTGTACTCTTTCAGTGGCATGAATCAGTTAAGATGACTCCCAAGAGAGTTCCTTGTGCCCATAACCCTCCTGAATGATCACATAACATGGGGTCCCTCTAGGGACTTGGGGTCCAGAATGACATGAGGAATGTACTCTTCATGGCCTTTACTTGAGTTGGGGTTGAGGTAGTAAATGCCAGTGAATAAACAGATTACCAAGGAAAGGTTTCTGGAGAGAGGTGTGGAATACTGGATGGACCTTTTAGAATTAAGGGAGCTGTGATTGAAACATCACTGATTGATCTAAGAACATAAGAACGGCCATACTGGGTCAGACCAAAAGTCCATCTAGTCCAGTATCCTGTCTGCCGACAATGGCCAATGCCAGGTGCCCCAAAGGAAATGAACAGAATAGGTAATCATCAAGTGATCCACTCTGTCGCTCAGTCCCAGCTTCTGTCATCTGCCAAATGATCATGAAAGGCTTTGCTTACTGATCATCTAATTTGTGTGCAGGTTAGCTAATCCATTGGTATGTGGTAGTTTCTGCAGTTGGGAGAGGTGACCGTACTACAAAATGGACAATTTTGGTAAGCTGGTCCTCAGTAGTCAACATAGTGATCTAGGTAGCCAATCAATTGGGGTTTTGAAGACAGCCATATCTTTTGGGCTACTTTTAGAGGCGGGTCTTCTTGGCAGAGTTTGTAGACCATCTTGGCCGCTTCCAAGTGCTCCTTTAGGTTGGCTCAAATTTCATGAATGGTCTATACCAGACAAGAGGCATCAGAAACCATTGTTTATGAGGGAAGGGAAAGGTAGAAACCTGAAAGCCATAGCGGGAGTGGAAGGGGATGGGTCAGGCTGCTCTGTGTTATTGTAAGCAAAATGAAAACTGGGAGGAGGGCAATATAAATCCAGTTATCTTGAAGGTTGTTCAGGAGGCAGTGAAATTGTGTCGGGTTAACTTATTGTGAGTGTCTGTGTGTCAAGAGTGATGTGCGGTAGATACCTGGGACCAAACATCCAGGAGGTGAAATCCATAGAATCTGATTGTAAACTGGAAGCCTGAGTTCAGATTGGTCGGGGATGCCATGGAGTCAGAAGACATGTATACTTAGAAGGATTGCGGTAGTTTTTATAGTTGGGAGAGGTTTGCATGGTACAAAATAAGCCATTTTCGTAAGATGGTCCACAGTAGTCAATATAGTGCTGTGACCTTCAAATTTGGGTAGTTTCACTATAACAGTCAAGTATAATGTGAGACCTGGGTGGGGAAGGTGTCTTGGGCGGCATTAGGAGGCGGAAGGAACTGCACTGTGAAGTCTCGGTTTGAACACACATTGCAGGACCAGACATAGAACTGGACATCATCCTATATTTGTGGCCATCAGGAGGAATACAGTGTATGGAGTTTTGGATTGTCCAGTGTGACTTACCAGGCTATATCATGGTGTATGTGCAGCACCCCAAGTGTTGGCCCATACAGGGGACAACTGACATTTAGGAGGAGATCACTGACCCAGGAATAGTAGGATACGGTGGTATTGGAGACCCCTTACTTGAATGATGTTACAGCTTTAAAGAAAAGGTGATTAGGAAGGGCTGCTTGAAGTATGGTGAGAAAGTCCAGGAGAACATATCCACAAGCGAAATGACATGGTTTTAATATGCTAAGTGGTAGCTTTTTGAGGCTAGCAGGTTCTATATAGTATTCCTCCTTTTGTGAAAGGACCTTATCCAGAACTGTTGTCTAGATGGTGTGTGACTGTGAAATTGAATCTTGAGATTAACAGGGCCCAATGTAACTGTGCTGATCTAGTGCCTTGGCAGATTGTAGGTGTCATAACCATGAGGGCTGGCCAGCACCTGGGGACTAAGTGTATGTCTACACCACAGCGTTATTTCGAAATATCTTATTTTGAAATAGTTAATTCAAAATAAGATATTTTGAAATAACGCATCTACACACAAAATACATTTCGAAATAGCGCATCCACACTGATTGGACGCTGAATCACATTTAAGGCCAGCTGAAACCGGTTCCAGCAGGGCATCAGCTAAGTAGTTGCTTTATGTGGCTGCTGCCTGAGGCTATCTGAGGCTTTTGCTTAAAAGGGATGCCCCTGGACAGCTGGTTCTCAGCTTTCCTTGCTTGCCTACCTCGCTGAGGGACAGCAAAGCATTTTTTTCTCTGCCTGCTTTGGTTGCCCTGACTCGGGACACCACAGCACTTGGCACCATGGAGCCAGAACTGCCCCTGGGCACTCTGGTGCTCATTTTGGATGTCTTGCAGCAAGCCTGGCAGCAATTGCTGGAGATTGCCTGGCAGCATCTGCTTCAGCCCAACCCCCAGGTCCTCTTCCAGACCCCCTTGGGGGCCATGGAGGAGCACCAGCAGCGCCCGGACACCAGCATGCCCTGCCTCATCTGGCGTCTGGGCACCTGCAGCGACAGTGGGACCACATCATCCTGGAGTGCTGGGGAGACCAACAATGGACCCAGAACTTCAGGATGAAGAAGGACACCTTCCTCAAGCTCTGTGAGTGGCTCGCCCCTGCTCTGCGGCGACGGGACATGCACTTGAGGCCCACCATTCCCCTCCACAAGCGTGTGGCCATCGCCCTCTGGAAGCTCTCCACACCGGATAGCTACCTATCTGTGGCGAACCAGTTTGGCGTGGGGAGATCCACCGTCAGAGCAGTGCTCATGCAGGTATGGCAGTCTCCGGCCACTGTGCCAGGACGGGGGTGCGAGGAGGGGATGGGCTGCCCTAGGGAAAAGGGGGGAGGGGGTACAAGTCCCCTCCTCGGGAGGGTTTGGTCTGTCCCACCCACACTATGGACTACCCGCGGTGGCCAGGATTGCAGGGGGGTTTGCTCCTGGGAGTGGGGGCGCAGGGCAGAGGCAGGGAAGAAGCACTGTCAGCCACCCTGGCACCCCAGTCACTCTCGGTAGTTTTGTGTGTCCCTCTGCAGGTGGTCAGAGCCATGATCAGAGTGCTGCTCTGCAGAGTCATCCGCCTCACTGATGTGGACGCGGTGATCGAGAGGCTTGGCGCCCTGGGCTTCCCCAACTGCGGGGGGCGTGGCAATTGACGGGATGTACATCCCCATCTGTGCCCCGAACCACCAGGCCTCCCTCTACATCAACCGTAAGGGATACTTCTCGGTCATCCTGCAGGCTGTGTCTGACCACCAGGGCCAGTTCGTGGACATCAGCGTGGACTGGTCCGGCAAAGCACACGACATGCGGGTTTACCACAACTCCTCCGTGTCCCAAAGGCTGCACACCGGGACTTTCTTCCCTGACCGCCACATCAGGGTCGGGGACGTGGACATGCCTGTGTGCCTGGTGGGGGATGCGGCCTATCCCCTACAACCCTGGCTCATGAAACCTTACATGGGACACCTCAACCCCTTCCAACAGGCCTTTAATGCCAAGTTCGGCAGGGCCCGCATCGTGGTGGAGGGGGCATTCAGCCGGTTGAAGGCCCGTTTTAGATGCTTCCTCACCCATCTGGATCTATCCAAGTGGAATATTCTGTATGTGGTGGCAGCATGTGGTGTGCTGCATAATTTGTGCGAATGGAAGGGGGAGACTTTCCTGCCAGGCTGGATGGCAGAGGCCGACCACTTGGCTGGCCTCAACACGCAGCCCTGCACGGCTGCCAGCCAGGAGGCCCATCGGGGGGCTGTCCGTATCCAGGAGGCCCTGTGGGAGAGCTTCCACCGGAGGAGGGGTGAAGTCTCCCTGGCGTGCCCCACTGGGGCCTTGTGCCTTATTCCACCCTCACGTCCTTCCACTTTCCCCTCCCTAACCCCCCTTCCTGATGTAAAATAAAAACATGTGTGTTGTCAAAAACAAACTCTCTTTATTGACTGTAACTGGGATGAGGGGGGAATGAGGGTGGGAGAGGGGAGGGGGAAACCTGGGAGGAGGGGAGCTGGAAGGGGGAGGCAAGGGGAGGAAGGGGGATGGGAAGCTCAGGGTTGCGAGTCTTGATGGTCCACCTATCTCCCAGCACTGAGGGTGCGGGGGCCTCGGCGTCCCCGGGGGGGAGCGGGTATGGAGGGTGGGGCGGGTGTGAGGGGAGGAAGAAGCGGGAGGGGGAGCAGGAGTGGGAAGAGGGCTGGGGCAGCAGCAGGCAGCAATCTCTGCACCGGGGTCTGCAGGTGGTCGCGGATGGCACGGCCCTAGTCAAGCAGCTCCTGCAAGCTCTCCCACCACAGCTGCAGGTCTTCACGCACCCAATGCTCCTGGCTGTGGACCTGCCTTCGCAGTAACCCTAGTTGCTGCCGCTGGTGGTACTCCTGGTTCCGGGTGAGCCTGCTGGCCCAGGTGCGGGAGGATGTCCTAGGTGGGGTTGTGCTCCCTGCACTTATAGCTGGTGCGGCTGTGGAGAAACACGAGAAGTGGTCAGTTATCCCTGGGGACACAGTGGGTGAAGCCCAGCCCCGCTCTGCAAGGCGAGGATGGCAGGTCTCCACACCATCATGTCCTGCTATCCCCGGGAGTGTGAGCTGGCCCAGGACTGCACCCATGCCCCTGTGTTGTATATAGTGTGGGCGTGGGGGCAGGCAGGGGAGATGTGCCCTGCCTCTGTATAGAGGGGGCTTCTGGAGGGAGGGCATTGTGCAGTGTCCCTCCCCGGGTCAGGAGCATGTCATGTGCCTTCATACATACATGCGTGTGGGTAACAGGCCAGGGCCCCTGTGTGGCAGCCAGCCGGAGCCACATGCCGCAGCTGGCATGGCACATACACAGGTTGCTGCGTGATCCGTGGTCAGCAAGGCCCACACGCACGGTCCCTGGGTTCCCTCTCCCCCACCCCAACCCCGCATAAGGGGACAGTGATGGCACTCACATGTCGAGGCCTCCCTGGCCTCAGAAGACAGTGGTGACATGGCTGCTGTGATGGCTCGGGGGTCCTGGGTGAGTGGCACGCTCCCTCCAGGCTCCTGTGACTGCTGGCTGTCCTCCTCCTCCTCCTCCGTGCCCTGGTCAGGGCCCTCTGCCCCAGGGTCGATGACCACCTAGGGGGCACAGACCATCCGGTCCCCCAGGATGCAGTCCAGGGCATCAAAATAGGGGAAGGGATCTGGTTCTGCCCCTGGTTGGAAGCTGCCCCCTGTGGCCCTGGCATAGGCCCGCCTCAGCTCCTTTATTTTCATGGGCACCTGCTCCTGGGTGCGCATGTGGCCTTTGTTGGCCAGGCTGTCAGCCATCCATCTGTAGACAGCCACGTTCCTGCATCTAGTGCAGAGATCATGGACATTGCAGGCATCCCCCCAAACCTCAATCAGATCCATGATCTCCGCACTGGACCAGGAAGGCACCCACCTTTTCTGGCCCCTGGCAGGCTCCTGGGAACTGCCAGACTGCTCCTGGGGCGTGGTAGAAGGCTGGCTGGCTCGTGCTGGCAACTGGGTCAGGGGCAGCGCCTGAGGGCTCTGGGCTGGCAGGCCTGGAGCTGGCACAGGCCCTGTGGCCAAACAGATTCTACCCCTTTAAGGGCTCCGGTGCTGGGGGGGAGGAGAGGAGTTTTCCTGGTTTGGCCCAGAGTGGCCACCAGGGCACCCTGGGAAGGGCTGGAGGCCCCCTATTTCGAAATAAGCATCTACACAGCGCTTATTTTGAATTAGCTATTTTGAATTTGGCATTATTCCTCGTAGAATGAGGTTTACCAAATTGGAAATAAGCACTCTGCTATTTTGAATTAATTTCGAAATAGCGGTTTGGCTGTATAGACGCCAGGAAAGTTATTTCGAAATAACACCTGTTATTTTGAAATAACTTTGCTGTGTAGACATACCCTAAGGGATTAACTATGTCCCCTGTACCTAGCCAGGTATCTGATCAGCCAATAACAATGCAGTAAGGGATTTCAAACTGGGACAAAGGAATTTTTAACTTTCCCTCCTTTGTCTGAGTCAGAGCGGTTTTCTTCCAGGTAACAGGGATATGGAAGGCCATCTCTCTCTCTCTCTCCAAGAAAAGTCTTTTCACAATATGTAAGTAGAGTAAAGTTAGTTAACCCATCAGGTTTTATTGTTTTATGGTTTGGGAATGTGGAAATGATGTCTGTGCTGTTAAAAGTGGGTTTTTCTCTCTTTTATAACTAAGTCCTGAGCTCAGGGGATCCCCCTAAGTATCTAGATTAATTGGTGGCTCTTTTTCCCCTTTCACATCACACACTAATTCTGGAATGCCCCTTCTCAGGTGAGATGCTCCAAAACTAATTACAGGTAATAACTTTGAAATATCAACATCACAAGGCTTTTTTACATACAGTGTATCCTTGGGGACATTTCTTAACAGTTTCCAGGGTTTTGGCACAAAATCATGCACACTGGACATTTTTACAATTCTTGTAACAACAGCACATTGGTTATGAAAGTTAACATCAGCAGTAGGAACAAATCCATCCCAAGGGTACATTGACACTTCTGGTGTTTTAGATTTAAAAAGCTGCAGCCTTCCTTGGGAAACACAAGTCTTTCCCTTCCCCCTTGCCCTGTGGGTTCAAATTCAGAACTTCCTATCCCAAAGACAAAGGTCTGGCTGGATGTGTCTTCCCTGCTCACAATGGCCATGGAATTTTCTTGCTCCCCACAGCTAATCAGATAGCAAGCAGTCCAGACGCTAACCTGGCACCCTGCTGCTTTCAACCTAGTTTTCCAAGTGGGCCACTGCCCCACAGAGATGGCCTAGGTGTACAGGCCTTATAGACTTACAGATTCCTTGTCTTTTCACCACCAACTTCTGCTTCCTCCTGGAATTAGATTTTAAGCTCACTGATAGATTACAACTGTCCACAGTGTCCAGAGATGGGAGTTTCTCTGCCATCTCCTGCATTCCATAGAGATTCACTACACTACAGCTGCTTGTCCCTTCACAGAATCAAACTAGAAACATTCCTGTCCCAGCAACACACACTCCCCAGCAAGCTGGACAAACACAGTCACTTGGATATCAGAGGGCTGCTCCATCTGTCTGGCTGCTTCCACTCCATCTGAAACCGCCTCCAATCCCTCTGTAACTTTTTCACAACTGTTCACATTAGATCTTTCTAAACCCAAGTCACCTTCATCCCCTTCAGGCACAGCAAACTACTGGCCAATATCACCATAAGGATTCTCTTCCCTATGAACTTCTTTAAGCACAAGCTCACCTTTCCGTGGCCCTACAGCAGCATTGCTCTGCTGAGCCACCATTAACTCCTCCTGAGTTTCCCTCACCCCCTGAACAGGCAGGTCTCCACACAGCCCCCTTTCAGGCAAACAAACAGACTTATCTGGTAAGATGTCAGAGACATCTTCCTCCTCCTTGCAGCTTTCTAGACTGCTGCAAGCTTCCACACTGTCAGTAGGTACCACAAGTAACTTACCCTGTTACTTACCCATAACTTACCCAGTGTCCTAGTTATGTTAGCACCCTAACCAGAGTCACTCCCTCTTCCCCCAGCAACACACCAGCACCAGGCAAAACACAAGCACCAGACTTGTCTGATCCCTGGGATCCTGACATGATACTGACTGGACCTACCCCAGTTACAACACCACTCTCCCCAGCAGACACAAACGTAGGGTCTTCCCCTTTCCGGGCTTCAGCTGTCCCCAGAACTAAATCTGGAACCACAGCACTGTCCTCAGCCATTCCAGGCTGATAGGCACCTTGTGCAGACAAAGAACTGGGAAGAAATCCTTCCCCCACAGGCATACAGCCCCTCCCAGCAGCCAAACTGCCAGTCTGCACACACAGAGGTTGCTCACACTGAGCACCCTCACACAAATTACTTCCGGCTAGTGCAAGTCCAGAGTCACAAGCTTCACCAGTCAACAACTCATCACCCTCACTCTGGTCTGCCACTCCAGACTGCTCCAGAGAAACACTTCTCTGATCACGGGGCTCTCCCTTCCCTCTTTCTGATTCGAGCCTCACCTCTCAGGCATCAGACAGGCATGCAGAAATCTTACTCACAGACACACAGCTCTCTTGCATGGACACATAGCTATCTCCCTCAGGCAAACACTTAGAGAAACTTCTCTCTGGATCACAGTACGGCTGACTAGTCACGGCCTTGACAGTAGGTATTCTAGATTTTTATGGTCTGTGAAGACTAAGATTGGGTGTTCGGCCACCCTGAAGGTAGTTTTGTCATGTCTCAAATCTAGTCATGATAGTGGGTAACTCTTAGATGCCATCTAACCATGCCACCACAAACTAATTTAAGATATCTCAAATATGTTGTTGACCAGATCCTGCAAAGTGGTGCACACATTTTTTAGTTCAAAGGACATTACCAAATATTTAAAGAATCCATTCCTGTTCTAAAGGCTGTCTTCCAGTTGACCCGCCCCGCCATCCTGACTTGAACTCAACTGTATGCTTCTCTACAGTCCAGCTTGGTGAACAGCTACACTTACCATATTCTATCTAAAAACTCCATGATTAGCTGTAAGGGCTATTGGTTGCATATGACTATGTGATTACATGCTCTATAGTCCACACAGTCTGAGACACATCCATTTTACAAAGTACCGGGGCATCTTCAGGGGATGTAGAGCAGAAGATGAAACCTTTATGTAGGTTTTCCTGTATGTATTCTCTTAATGCTGCTAGTTCTTGTTTAGAAATAGTATAGCTATACCTGAATGGAACTGTGGCTCTGAGCCAGGGATGGGCAAATACTGGCCTGTGGGCCTGTTCTGGTCTGCTAGGGTTAGCTCTTGGTGGGTTCCCACCACAATATTTATCTGTATGTTCATAGGTGCCAGCTATCGCAGTTCCTGTTGGCCGCAGATCGCCATTCCCAGTCAATGGGAGCAGCGGGAAGCAGCTCCCATTGGCTGGGAAAGGCAATCCCTTTTTGGCCCTGGTTACCCATGCAGATGCCATAGCAGCAGAAGCATCACCCCTCCTCGTGGAGCCCATTTGTGCATCAAAGCTTTATAATGATGATGTTTATGTTGGTGCACCTAATGGTGGAGTATGTCAAAAGCGTATGCATAGCACTCCAGGAAGAGGATGAATCTCGGGATGCCATGGACATGCTGTCCATGCAAGCCCTTGAACTGAGTGAATTGGAAATTCAGTCCTGAAATTGGCATTCAGTCCTCTGGAAACAGTGCGACGCCAGTGAGAAGGATCAAAGAGTTCCTATATGAGAGCTTCATAGAGATGTGCCGAGAGGATTCCTACTCCATCTCCAGACATGTTAACAAACTGTTCCAGGCCCCATATGCTATGTAGGCACAGAGTACATCACAGATCATACCCAATTGCCTTAACACACTTGTAGCAAGAAAAAAATGTGAACTCACCAGAAATGCCCTCCCCAGGATCAGTGCCTGACTATGCGATGTTCTGGGAGGAGGGGATTGGCGCCAACATGATGAAAAGTTCTTTGCTCTCACTGATCACCTGTTCATCATTCTTTTCTGCCTCCTCTTCCCCAACCACACTGTTCTCCATGCTGTTGCCCTGATGAGTGTCTTGAGAGGATTTCACAGTCTGGCTTGGGAAGCTGGTTGGTTCCCCCACTAGGATCAAATGCAGCTGTTCGGAGAAGCAGCATATTTGCAGTAATACTCCAGACCATCCATTTACCTGCTTTGTCTTTTGGTAAGACTGCCTCAGCTCCTTTATTTTCACTCAGCACTGCTGGGCATCCCTGGTGTATCCTTTCTCTGCCATGGACTTTGCGATCTTGGCATAAATGTCTGCATTTCTTAGGCTAGTTCAAAGCTCCACAAGAACAGATTCTTCTCCCCACACCACTGTGTGGTCCAAGATCTCTTTGACACTTCATGCTGGTGCTCATCTGCACCCCTAGGAAATGGAGCTCCTGGAAATCATGAGACTTGAACTCACAGCAAGGTGTGCAGCCTGCTCTGAAGTGTGCTCGCCATGCTGCCCACATAGGAAATGAAATTCAGAGTTTCCTGGGGATTTCCCTGTTCACCTGGAGAGCAGCAGAGTTGCAAGTCCATGCCAGCACGGTCACAGTGGGGCTTTGTGAGAAGCCTCCCAGGGGCTAAAAGTATTGACTTTCACCACTCTGCATCTACACTATCATATAGTCAACCATGCAAGGTCAAATTTAGCATTACTCCTAGTGAGAAGCAGGAGTACCGAAATCAACTTTAGTGGCCCTGTGGCCAGGTCTCCCAGGCAGCAGGGTGGCCTAGTGGTTAGGTCCCAGAGTTAGCTGTCAGCAAAGGGGTGCAGGCCCCTGCCACTGGGGCCCCAGGTCTAGGAATTCCAGCCTCTTATCTAAGTCTGGTACTTAAGTTTGGGGTGTGGCCCCAAAATTTCCAATTTCTCCCTCTGCAGTGAGGGTTCTTTGTAGGTTCTCCTGCTTTGCAACAAGGGGAGGGGTTGGAGGCTTATATGCTCCTGTGGCTGACCCAGTAGATGGCTCTGGCTCTGGCCCTAGCAGACAGCAGAACCACCTCCTGTCTCCTCGCTGGTCATCCCCTAACTTAGCCAGGTTCCCCTCTTTTAGCCTCCCTCCAGGCCTGGCATTGGCTGTGGGTAAAACAGGGCAGGGCTAGTTGGGCAAAAAGGCTTTGTTTAACTCCTGCACTGCCAGGCCCTCCTCTCACTCCCTCAAGACCTCCCCAAATGGCAGCTTCACCAACCGCTCGTGTTTAGCATCATAGCCTGGATTCAAGAAAGTACTTAGGCACATACTTCACTTCAAAGAGCTTTAAGTCCCATTGACTTAAAGTTAATCACATGCTTAAAGAACGTTTTTCTTAATGGCTTATAGTGTGTGTATATATATATATATATATATATATATATATATTAGTGGAGCCTCTGTAATTATATATCACTCTAAAACTAAACACTAGTGAACTAGGCCTCAGAAATTTACAAGGTTTCTTCTGAATGTCTTGCTTCACTGTAAATGCTAGAGATAATTACATCTACATTTTCAATCAATGATCTGTGGTTTTATTTTGACCACATTTTTTTTCTCTTAACTGTTTTTTGTGTGTGTTCCAACAGAAGCTTCCCTCAGGAGTCTGAAATTATGGGACTGTTATTCCAATTAGTATGTGAACTTAGGTTTCCAAAATTTAAAAACCTTTGGACTCAGTGGGTTTGACAGACGATCAAAGACTGGGGGGAGGGAGTGAAATAACAGCAACACAAAAATTCCATAAATTTGAAAGGAGGCATTCTTGTCGGTTTGTTTTTATTAACTGCTATATCGGAAATGAGGTTCAAAGTATTGAAGAGATGGTGGGAGAGAAAGATCGGGTAAACTGATTGCAAAACCACCACTGACAAGTTCAAAACTGATATACCAAAGAACCATGCTTCACGTGCCAAAGAACCAATCACTGGGAATCATTACCCAAAATAATAACTAACCAAAAATGACCGTTTGCATTTTTCTAAACATAAAAATACTCCAACTGAAACAAGGAAAAAGAAAATACATTTAGGTTCACATTCTCATGTGTTCATAAGAATATCTTCATCCCAGAATAATTATTTGGTTTCACCAATAAAATATCTTAATTATTGGCAAAATTATATTTGGGAATATTCCAGAACCACCTCACAGAAAACCCATGACATGGTAGTATCATTGGTGATTATCTAAATAACATTTAAATGGAAAAAATGGCACCAGAGTTTTTCAAAAGAGAGAAACAAGCTATGGATTAAGTTTGTCCTCTTTGGGCTATGCTGCTATGGTTTGAGGACTAGTTTTAGTAGTTAGTCATCTAATAACTTCTACAGAAAATAATTGCTTTCCAGTGAAATACTCCCTTTAATTTCCCAATAATCCATCCCCTTTCCTTCTCATCACACCTTCAATAACCCTATTTCATGTGCACATTAATCTTTTTCCTCTTACACCATAGATTTTACATTGGAAATAAGATGTGGTTATTTTGTTACTCTAATTTATCGTTTTCATCTGAAAAAAGTTCATATGATTTTTCTATACAGTATAAATAACAAAATGTGTTTTCAGATTGAATAGCAAAGTTATAAATTCAATCGTGGAGCTTTCCTGCCGTTAATAAACCCTCAAGCTGGACCCTTGTGGTTCATGATGTCAGTAGAAGCCCTTGGTTGAATAATAACCATGCAGTCAATCAGCGACCACTTATTATTCACTGAAGGTATTTCTATAAATGACAAGTAACTAATGCCCTGAAATATAAAGCAATACTACAGTAGGTAGGATGCTAGTTATAATGAGGACAGAATATATATATATATATATATATGTATATATATATATAATTTAATGAGACAGTGGCTTAGTTTTATTTCTTGTGGAAGTAAATCATAAGCTGCACTTGAAAAAAAGCATAGGTAATCGGGGTTTTCTTTTTTATTTCAAATGCATTTACTATTACTGTTTAGAAGAAACCTCACTTATTTGTGTGATTAGCAAATACTTGGGTCAGGTTTTTGCTGAACACCAAGTGTAGGCAGTGAGACATAGTGGCTAGAACGGAGACAGAGGACAGAACCAGAGTCATGATTAGGAGACAAGCCAATGGTCAGAGTCAGAACAGAGCCAGATTTCTGATCAAGAGACAAGCCAGGAGTGAGGGGGTTTGGACAAAGGTAAAGACTAGGACTGGAGCAGGAATAAATAGGCACAAGTTGCAGCAAGGACCAGTACAAGAAGCAGATCTGGTATAGCTTTGGACCCTGTGGAACTCCTTGCCAGAGGATGCGGTGAAGGCTAGAACTTTAACAGGGTTCAAAAAAGAGCTAGTTAGATTCATGGAGGTTAGGTCCATCAATGGCTATTAGCCAGGATGGGCAGGAATGTTATCCCTAGCCTCTGTTTCTGTGGAGGTGGGTGACAAGGGAGGGATTACGTGAAGATTACCTGTTGTGGTCCCTCCCTCTGGGGCATCTGGTATTGGCCACTGTGGGCGGACAGGATACTGGGCTAGATAAACCTTTGGCCTGATCTAGTATGGCCGTTCTTATGTTCTTATGTATACTCCTCTGAGAAGCTTCAAGGCTTTGATGGTGATCTGCTGCCTTTGCCAGCCCATCAGGGAACACAACCACTTAGTAAGAGCTTATTGGCCATGCCAAGCTCATAGGGTTGCCGGATGATCAAACCCAGAGTAGCTGAGTTCCTGATAGGTTAAAATGGACTCAAATTAAGTTTCACTGAGATTTCCACACTCTGTTGGAGGATTGTGTGAATGAGCATCCTGTAAAAAAAAAAATTAAATGAGCACAACAGACAGGAGTGAAGTCAGTAATTATGTCAGTTAATTAATTTATACTTTTCCATTGCCTGTGGTTCAGAAGCTCTCACTAGATTTGGATTATATTCCCCTTTCAGGGTGGGGTACACTTTGAGACACAATCTTTTTGGAATACCTTTCTGTAGCTTTCACCAGATACTCTATGCACCAAATGCAGTGAACGCTGTTTAGAAGGGGCAATGTCCAAATTCAGCCAAGATATGGGATTGGTCAAATAGCGCCATTAATTCACAACTGCTGAAACAACGGACATGATCTATGCAATAGTGTTTATTTTGACATGGATACAAGAAGTGGGCCAGATTTCGCTAAAGTACCTAAGTAATTTAGAAGCACAAGTCCCATTAAATTTCAGTGGGACTTATGCTTCTAAGTCACTAATGGTACATCTATATAGTAAAAAAAGAAATACCCACAGCAGTGAGTCTCAGAGCCAGCATCAACTGAGTCAGGCTTGTGCTGCATAGCTAAAAATTACAGTATAAATGTTCAGACTTGGGCTGAAGCCCAAGTTCTGAGACCCTCCACCCCGCATCAGATTTCACAGTCCAGGCTCCTGCACAAGTCCAAACGTACACATTGCTATTTTTAGCTCCACAGCCTCCACCCTGTCAACCCAAATCGGTTAACCCAGGTTCTAAGTAACTACCATTGTGGGTTTTTTTATTTGTTTGGGGTTTTTTGCTGTGTAGCTCTACTCTTAGGTGCTTTTGAAGTTTACCCCAGAATCCTCAACAGTGCATTAAAGTTACAGCAATAATTTGGCAAATGCATGTTTTTAGACCATCATAAAATGGAAGGTTCACTATATCACCACATAACTCTTACTTCAAAATCAGATTGTAACCCATGAATCTTCTGATAGAACCATTGCATTCTTAATTACTTAAATAGACCATTTTAAAAGTTGAATGGATTGTGTAGTATAAGGAAATATTCCAATTAATTTGGTCAGGAACAAAGTCTTATTCCTTCTATGGATTTCAAAATGAAGTCCTTTTCTATGTTAAAATAAAGGAAATAATTACATTCCTGGGAAAGGTTTGTTGTGAAATCACTGGCTTTCTAGAGCCAGACTGAATAATGAAGTTTTTCACTGGGATATAAAAGGCAATTTAGTAATTTAACAGAGATGCAAACTTTTTTCCAGTATTGTTTCAGATTATATCATCCCTCAAGAATCCTCTGAGATTCCCATTTAAAGGGAAATAGCCCCAAATTAATAGGATACATGACCCCACTTCCATTATAAATTGTCATAGTGTGTGTGATGGGAGGAGGGGTATTGCTGCTCATGTCTTTTTTAAATTTCTTTCACTAATAAATTCAGTCTTTCCATTGTTTTTACCAAACCTGGGCCAAAAGCATCAATTTTTTATTCCAATCATGGATTCCAATTTTCAAAAACTAATGTCTCAAGATTTTGTTCCACAATCTGTGTCTCAATATTACTTTTCATCCAGGAAACCCAGATCCATGGCTGCAACCAAATCACCACTTCCTGAGACACGCCTTTTCTCTCAGAAGGGCCCCCTCTCATGCATTTTCATGCACTTTTCTGCATTTGAGAAAATAGTCTCCACAGGTTTGATTGTTTTATCCTAGTCCACTTCTGAGGCACTGCATTTTTTTTCAAGATAAAAGACAAGGGATGACCCCACTCTCACATACACACATAGAAATAAAAATGTATGACAAAAATTCAAGTTGTGGGAAACATCTAACAGAAAAAATACCATGACAGCATTTTGGTTGAGATGAAGCATTCTACTTGAGGTCTGCACCCTTCTGGTCACACTTTCATTTTGATGCACTTAGCTCACATTAACACTCATTAATAATGAGCCAGATCTCTAGCTAGTATAAAATAATGTCGCTCCACTGAAGTCATCAGAGTTATACCTATTTGCACCATTTGAAAATCTGACCTGACGCATGCATTTCCAAGCCTTTCAACGAGTCTATAAATATTCAGCAGTTATTGTTTTATGACTTATGAGGCCTTATATAGTAGAATCATAGAAGTGTAGGAATGAAAGGGACTTTGAGAAGTCTTCTAGCCTAGTCTTCTGCTGTACTATTGTATTGCTTGCTGTTCAGAAACATGACAAGATAGCTTACTAGAAGGGTCCTTTACAAATTATAATGTAAAAGTTGCATCTATTATGTGAATTCAAGCACTCATTATACTCACTGATATGTGTTAGCAACAACTGATTCAAGAATGGTGCTACAAATAATTGATTGTGGCCAGAGTCATTGTGTCATGTAATTCTTACATTTGAATATGTAATTCTATATCCTGTCTTGTATAATAACACTTTTAAACTGTCTCTATTTGCTTATAATATGCTAGGAGCTTTAGAAATATAAGATGTGGTCTCTGCTCCCAAAGGGTGCGTCTACGCAGCACCCTTAGTTCGAAATAAGCTACACAATTTGCACTATGCAAATTACGTAGCTTATTTTGAGTGTATTTCAAAATAGCTTATTTTGTAATTTGGTGCTGTCTACACAGTGCCAAATTTCATAATAACTCGCTATTCCGAAATGCCCCTTAACCTTTGTGAAATGAGGGTTACCGGGATGTCAGAATAAGCCACCCATTATTTCAAAATCTATTTCGAAATAATGGGGTGCTTCAGTAGAGGTGGAATAGCTATTTCGGGATACTTCCAGTATCCTAAAAAAGTTCCGCAATATAGATGTACCCAAAGAGTTTGCAGTCTAAAACAGTCTAGTTTATAATCTAAAACATTACCACTGTTTTAAAGTCATTAGATTGAGGGTACTTAATTGAATTTTGACTATCTTTGTTCATCAAAATCGGTGATTAACTATGATAGCCATTTTTGCCACAGCCAATTGTCAACATTTGTCATCTTTCTCCAAGATTTACAGGGTGCTGGTAATTTCATGATCATCGGGAATGGTACCAAGCATGTGAATTCTTACAGCTGTAAAAAAGATGTGAGTAGGCAATAGGAATTCTTGCTACCCACCAGCCACTGCTAGCTCTGTGGCTGGGCTAACTGAAATTAGCTTCACTTAGCTCTAAAATGAAGTATTTGTGACCACACAATCCATTAAGTTACTGACACAGCGGAAACAGCATAGTCAAAGGACTTTGGGACCATACAAATTTAGCTGCAACAGCATGAGGTAGGAACAACAGAGACAGGAGCCAAACTGGTAAACATAGAACGCACTAAAATGTTTACGTGGTACACAAAAAAAGACTTTGCTCCAGTTACTGATGGAGCTATCCCTCTAAGTCAGGGGTGGGGAACCTTGGGCATCCTGGATCCAGCCCCTGAGTCTCAGGGCTTCCTCCTAGCATTGGGAAGCCCGCTTTGGCGCTCCAGCCTCCCCGTCCCCACCATAGGGCTGGAACACACAAAATCTACTAGCCTGGGCCACCTTAAGCTCTGGTGTGCAAGGGGAATGTGGGGAGTGTCTTTCTCCTTCTCAGTCAGGACCCACATCAGTGAGGGCTTGTTTTGTGTGGGTGTTTGGTTTTTTTTTTGTTGTTATTTTTTATTTGTATTTGTTTGTTTGTTTTTGTTTTTGCTTCGCACTTGTGTGAGATTTTTCTGTGGGTCAGCGGTCTCTGACCCAGAAAAGAATCCCCACTCCTGCCCTAAGTCCCTACTGATGGGCCACCACTGCACATTAGTGCTTACCACTGCTCAAAAATAAATTGCTTTGCTAGAATGAGTTCAGATGATCACATTAAAGTATATGGTACCTTGCAGCTAACCTGGTAGCAGTTTCAGTCTCTTGCACAGGAAGATTCAAGTCCTTCATTTGCTTCATCAGAGATTCATTTTTCCATTAGATTCCAGAGACAACTGAATCTCCAGATGAAAAATAACGGATGCACTTTTTCATGTAGATCTAAAGGACACAATCTGAAAAGCCCAAGGAATATCCTATTGGTGTTGTGCAACTTCCACTTCCTCATCAAAGCCCATCAGAGCTTAACCCACAGTAGTACAACTGTTAACAGCTGTAGACATGAGTGTGGAGGGCATGCGAGGGTGGCTGCCTGACCCCTTTCACTGCACTGCAACAATGCAATTTATTCCTTCAGAAATAGTTTTACAATGTGTTGCAACAACCACACAGTCTCTGAGCAGGCATCCCTATGCTGGAAATGAGAGCACATCTCCGTAAAATTACAGAGAGGTGGAATGTAAAATAACAGCCCTCTTTTCCTTGCGCCTCAGCCAACAAGTGGTTCATTACTTCAATCCTTCACCTTCTCTGGATTCCCTTTTAGAAATATGCCTTCCCTCAGGGACTGATCCAATTAGTACATACACTCCACACTCTTTATAACACCACGAGGAGCCAAGTAATCTGAGTGCTATAAACAGATGGTTTTTTATTTGAGTAAATAGAAGGAAAATAAGTGGAGCCAAAGTGCAGTGGTGACGATTTTACACGGCATGTCTTCTCAAGCCTCTGGAGTTAGAAAAGGTTGTTTTCAATAAGAAACTATGGCAACTACAGGAGACAACTCAAGCTGGCCTGTTTCAAGGGGAACCAGATCATTATCCTCCACTGATGCAGAAGATAATGTGCATTGTGTCCTGGCAGTCCCAGAGAGTGTGCTGTAGAGGGCTAGAAACTAGAAAGCTTGATTCTCATTTACACAGGCACAGGGCCTTAAAGTAGGGGTGTCACTTACACCCATTTTAAGGCTCTGGTGCAGAGCCTGAGTTATGTAAAGGGGTCTTCAGAGGAGCCGAAAATCAGGCCCTAGACAGTAAAGTTACATTATCTTTCTATCAAATGAGGGAAGTATTTTAAAAAACAAGAATGAAACCATTTATTTTTCATCCCATCCAACTGTGGAAAAGTTCACATTTGAGGAAACAGAAGGTGGACCTTGTAGTTAAAGATGAAAAGGTAAATTCAGTTTCCTGTGCCTTACTCTCAAAGGTGAAAGGGAGCCAGTCCACCCTGGTGTGATGCACCAGTAAGAAACTGGCCAGCTGGCAGTGGGGCTCCGGATGCTGCTGGCACCTGGGCGGTGCAGCCTCAGTGAACCCAGGGTCCAGCCCTAGTATTCGGCTGCCAGGCAACATGGTCCCACCACCCTGGGGATCTGACAGCTGGGCAACGTGGTCCCTGCTGCAACAGCCAACCCCAGGGATCCAGTGGCTGGGCAGCACAATGGCCACACTCCCAGCCCCAAGTCCCCTCATTCCCTGCACTGAGCCCCCCACACCTCCCAACCCACTGCCCTGCCTCCTACACCTCTCCACATCACCAACCCCTGCCCTGAGCTCACCCACATGCATACCAACCCCCTGCCCCAAGCCCCCTGCACTCCATCCTACACTTACATTTTGTATAGGTACTATCCTGTTGCAATCTCCCAACCCCCTGCTCTAGCCCTCCAGGGGTGGTTGCAATAGGACAGTACCTGCAAGGAATATAAGGGTATGTCTACACTACAAAGTTAATTCGAACTAACAGCCTATTAACTTTCATAGGCGCTACACATGCAAACCGCTAGTTCGAACTTAATTCGAACTAGCAGAGCGCTTAATTCAAACTAGGTAAACCTCATTCTACAAGGACTAACGCCTAGTTCGAATTAAGTAGTTTGAATTAAGGGCTGTGTAGCCACTTAATTCGAACTAGTTGGAGGCTAGCTCTTCCCAGCTTGCCCTGGTGGCCACTCTGGGCCAAGCCAGGGAAACTCTTCTGCCCCCCTCCCGGCCCCGGAGCCCTTAAAGGGGCATGGTCTGGCTACAGTGCCCATGCCAGGTGCAAGCCTGCTAGCACCCAGCCAGCAGACCCTGCACCTGGCACGGCATGAGCCAGCCACCCGCTGCCACCCAGCCCTCCGCCTCTTCCCAGGACCAGGCTGGCGGCTCCCAGGAGCCTGCCCAGGGCTGCAAGAGGTGGGCGCCCGCCTGGTCTAGTGTGGAGATCGTGGACCTCATCGAGGTTTGGGGGGAGACCTCCAACATCCACGACCTCCGCACTAGACACAGGAATGAGGCCGTCTAGGGCAGGATAGCTGCCAGCCTGGCCACCAAAGGCCACATGCGAACCCAGGAGCAGGTTTGCATGAAAATCAAGTTGGTCCAGTGAGACCCCCGACCCTGAGCCCTGAGCTTAGAACATAAGAACATAAGAACGGCCGTACTGGGTCAGACCAAAGGTCCATCTAGCCCAGTAGCATGTCTGCCGACAGCAGCCAACACCAGGTACCCCAGAGAGGATAGACCGAAGACAATGACCAAGCCATTTGTCTCGTGCCATCCATCTCCAGCCTTCCACAAACAGAGGCCAGGGACACCATTCCTACCCCCTGGCTAATAGCACTCCATGGACCCAACCTCCATGACTTTATCTAACTTCTCTTTAAACTCTGTTATAGTTCTAGCCTTCACAGCCTCCTGTGGCAAGGAGTTCCACAGGTTGACTATTTGCTTTGTGAAGAAGAACTTTCTTTTATTAATTTGAAGCCTGCTACCCATTCATTTCATTTGGTGTCCTCTAGTCCTTATATTATGGGAACTAATGAAGAACTTTTCTTTATTCACCCTCTCCACACCACTCATGATTTTATATACCTCTATTATATCCCCCCTCACTTTCCTCTTTTCTAAGCTGAAAAGTCCCAGTCTCTTTAGCCTCTCTTCATATGGGACCTGTTCCAAACCCCTAATCATTGCAGTTGCCCTTTTCTGAACCCTTTCCAAGGCCAAAATATCTTTTTTGAGGTGAGGAGACCACATCTGTACACAGTACTGAAGATATGGCATACCATAGTTTTATACTTCCCCTCCTCCTTCTTCCCCTGGCTTCCCCCTTCCAGCTCCCTCCTCCCAGGTTTCCACCTTCCCTCTCCCACCCTCTCTCTTCCCCTCTCCCACCTCCTTTTCCCAGTCTCCCCAGAGGTTAATCCCCCCACCCCCAGTTTTGTTAAATAAAGAGAGTTTCTATTTTTGAACACGTGTCCTTTATTTTTTACATCAGGAAGGGGGGACTAGGGAGGGGTAAGTGGAAGGAGGTAAGGGAGGAATGGGGCACGAGCCCCTGATGGGGAGGACTGGGGTGGCTCTGCGGGCTCCTCAGGGTGCAAGCTCTCCTGCAGGGCCTCCTGGATCCTGACAGCCCCCCGATTGACACCCCTGGATGGCAGCCTGCGGCAAGTGCAGCTGGGCTGATGGCCGAGTGCTGTGATGTGCCGAGTGAGGGCACTCAGGGCACTCCAAGACAGGACTGCTTTGCTGTCCCTCATTGAGGTAGACAAGCAAGCGGGGAACCCTGAGAACTGTCTGTCCGGGGTGGGGGTCGGGTCCCTTTAAGCACGGAGCTCAGTTAGCCTCAGGCAGCAGCTCCACACTCTAAGTCCTAACCTGATGCCCTGCCGGCACTGGTTCCGGCCAGCCTTAACTTCGGTTCAGGGTCCACTCAATGTGGACATGCTAGTTCGAATTAGCAAAACGCTAATTCGAATTAGTTTTTAGGTCTAGATGCACTAGTTCGAATTAGCTTAGTTCGAATTAACTAATTTGAATTAAGTTAGTTCGAATTAGTGCTGTAGTGTAGACATACCCTAAGTGACTTTCACACCTGCTTACTCTCAGCCTGAACACTGACTCAATCAACAGCCAATGTGTTCAGCCCTGCTTAACATCAGAAACCTCTTGTTTAAATGCCTACATGTGGATTCAGGGACCTATCTTTAGCATCCAAGTTTGACTATTTTTGCCTAACTTGTCTGTGTCCTTAACCTCTCTCTGTTTTATCATCTGGTAGGTGGGGAGAACTCTATTTATCTGCCCTGCTGGATGAGGTCTGACGATTAAGTAGCTAACATCTAAACAGTGCTGTGAGAACAGAAAATACTACATAAGACTCACTATTAAGCTGATCCCTGTAAAAGTCACCAGTGCCCAGAGGAGAGCAATCATTTTCCTTCTCCAGTTAGCTCACTGTGCTCTGCTGCCTTCCACATGGCCCACCTGACTGCAGACCAAGACCAAGTGGTCTTGGCTTGGTGAGAGCAGCTGAGGCACGGCTTGGGGGAAATTTATCTGTTTTTTTCAGTGACTGAAAGATAGCAAACCCTAAAGCTAACCAGAATGGAGCTATTATGTATGCTGAAAGGCCAGTAATAATTCCACTGATTTCAATGGTAGCTGAAGGGACATAGAACCTTCTGGAAACAGGCACTAAATCTATTTTGTTCACAGAAGTTGCATTTGGCTTTGGAAACCCCCCAGCTGAGTTTGGAAACAGTTTACAAGTTCACAGACTGCACCTGTACATATAGTTCATAGTACTCTGTGCAAATCTGTTTCTTGTAATATTCCCTGCAAATGCAAGCTCATGTCCTGTAATAGAATTGAGACCCTGGATATTGAATATTGGCAGCCACAGCTGCACCCAATCTCCCTTGTACTTCATATTGTCTCATTTTACCTACAATAACCTACCAAAACTTTGACTTAAACACTTGGGCAAACCCATATTGGATATTTATGTATGATCTCATGTTGTGCCAGAGCCTAATATAAGCACTTCCTTGACCATGCCTGTAGAACAAATCGTCCTTGACGTATACACAGTTCAAATAGTTTGACACACTAGTACCTAGGTAACCTTTCTCCCATTTGGAGCCAGCAGCAGCCAGGGCTGGGTTCAATATCTAGGGGTTCCTTTCCATTGATCCGACATAGAACCAGCTTGAGCCCTGACCCAGTAATTTAGGAAATTTGCACACCACCCTTGGGTGCCTCTGAGAGGCAATGCTTCCCCCTTGCAAGCACAGAGTCTGAGTATAGAAAAAGAAACTTTTAATAAAAGGAGGGAAGTAACCTGGCATTAATTAGAAAAAACCACCACAAACAGGATTCATAAACATAAACCCTAAGTAAGAGAGCTTTTCCTCTCAAGTTCTTAAATCCAGCAACCCAAAAGTGCCCTTCACATGCTCAACCCTTCTCTGAACCTCACTCACAGTTGCTGCCCTGGGTCAGTGCACAACCAGAGTTCAGAGGTGCATCTGCAGAGTTCATCTCCCACCCTGGGAGTGTATGTGTGTGGGAGAAAGGAGCATCTTACTCATTCTTCACTCCTCTCTGACACAGCCCCACTGGCCACTCATCAGATCTTTCTACCACCACCCTGCCAGTCATCATCCACCTCTCAACTGTGACCTCTGCACATCAGTCTCTTTGTAATTTTCAGCTCTTTTGCACTCTGGGCAAAACCACTACCCCAATGCAAGTGATTGAAGCTCTGGAGCAGAAACACAGTCCTGCCACAAGTGATTTCAGATTTGATGGAACAATTTAAAAAAAAATAACAAAGAAGGCTTCTAATGAAGCCTATTTAGCGCTAGTCTTTGAACTGTGAGAAGCAGATTGAACCAGTCTTACAGCAGATGCTTGAGTATGTGAGAGCCCTGTCTTCCCTTCCCTTCCCTTCCCTTCCCCTCGCCTTGCCCTGCCCTGCCCTGACACCTTACTTTCACAGGTCTCTACATTCAAGCTCTTGTCCATCCAAGGTTCTTTAAACTAAGAATGGCTTCTCCTTTGGGACAGGTTAAGCACAATCTTTCTTCTCTGTATTCCCACAATAAATACAAACACTGGTGACCATATTTCACTACCCTTCCACTCAGTGCTAATACAATTTGGGACCCAACACCAGCTAAGTTGATTACTATGAGAAAAACACTGCTCCATCTGCTGAATATCTAGCAAATTTAAGCAAAGCAGGACCAAACTCTGTTTACATAAACACACTCGGGGTCTCTTCCCTCTCCCAGCTAGCTGTCGAGGAAGCATTCCTTCAGACTCTGCTTACACCTATATTTGCCAAATTATTGTATCCTGTATTACAACAATGATTACATTGTTCATAGCAGTACTAGTTACAACCATCATCTTCAAAGGGCTGTACAGCTATTAATCCTGAGCATCCATCAGTTAGCTAAGGAACTCCTAGTATTATTAGCACCATTTTAAAGATGTGGGAGGCCACAGGCAGCGGGTATAATATGGCAGGGAAGGCTAAGCCTCCCTGGTGCTGGCACCACTGCAGGACACCCACTTGCAGGTTTTGGCAGTTTGCACAGGGGAAGTTGTTTCTTATTGTTATGCCCCACTGAGAGATTACTTTTGAACCCAGGAGGCTGAGTAAGCACACATCACTGCCTCTGCTGCATATTAAAAGCTCAGGAGGAGACAAGAGCTTTTCATTCCAGTTGACTGGGGGGCGGGAATGCTTTCAGGAGGGGAGATGTGGTCTAGCTGGGGTTCTTCTTGCTGTGAGGTGTGTATGTGGTAGAAAGCTCTGGGCTCCAGCCACAGAGATATGGGGGAGGGTCAGGGTTCTAGCTGCAGTGGGAGGCCTCAGGCAGAAGGGGCAGATCTGAGGGGCTAGCCTCCCCAAAGGGGGGGCTCCACCTGCTGCCCATGTGAGAAAGCAAGTCAGAGGTTAAGACATTTTCAAACATGGTTAGCTAAAGTTAAAGAACTAAAGACATATCTACTATCTGTTCCTGCAACAGAAATAATAATAAATGTGTAATTAGTTATTAGCTGGTTGGAAACATTTCAACAAAACTGTTTCCATCAAAAAATGCCAGTTAACTTAAAAGAAACATTTTGTGGAAATGTATCAGTTCCAATGAGAATTTTTTTAGGGAGGTTTCCTAAGCTCCAGGCTGGACTGTTGGGTCAGCAAGAGAGCAACACTTCCTGCCTGATGATTAGCGCACTTACCTAAAATGGGGAGAGTAAGGTTCAAATTTCTGCTTCAAATCAAAGTCCTAAATATGAGCCTGTTGGTTTGAAGGCAGGTTGCTCTCCCTCATGTGTTTTTTGGAAAGGCTCCATTTATGTTCTGTATTAGAACAAAAAACCAAATTTCAAAACCTCAGTTTTTCACCCAACAGAAATCTTATATACCTTTGCACACTCCCGTTGGGAAATGTTGACCTAGGTTCCAGAGGGCATCAGTGCCAGAGCTGAAATGAATACCCCAAAGTTCCTGACACCCAGTCCTGAGAGAAACGTGAGCTGAACCAATTTAACCATTCAGACACCTGACATAGGAGTGGCAAGTCCATTATGGATGTGGAGTGAGTGAAACACCTTCTCTACCCTGTGCTGGAAACTGTCATATTTTTTATCTTTTTCCAGAACTACTTCCTGTGACTGACATTAATGTAACCCAGAGCCCAGATGGTGCTGTGCTGGCATTACCGTCTCCCAGAAGCAGTGCCACTGTGGTTGACAAAGTGGTTAACAGGATTGCATTCCTGGGCATAATTTGAGGCAATGGAACTTTCAGAGCCTGTCTTTTATCATTTCACATAATTAAACTGGGTTTGGGTTGAACATCTTATCCAGACTGACACTATCAGTTTCTCAAACACATGAAACCTGGGATATAATTACTGGCACAGACATATGAGTATGAGTGAGTGACTGTCTCACTTGGCAAAAAACATGAAAAATTGGAGGTTTTCATATGAAGTATGTTTTCACCAAAGATAAAAGTACATCTTTTGAGTGGCTTAACATGCTTCCTAGATCCATCTCACATGTAGCCCTTTTCCCATCCTGCTAACCACAAGTTCTGCAAGCTCCTCCACCTCTCTTTGGTTGGAAATGAAAGAACCAGTCATATATAAGAATGCTGAAGCTTTCAAAATGGACTGCTGGCTTGAAGAGGAAGAGGGAGAGGGGAGCCAGTGCTTTGTTCTCTGATACTTCCTATAATGGGCATTTGATTAAATTGTTCGTGGCTTCTCCCTGCAGCTTCTCCCAGCAAATAACCTCTCCCTGAAAATGTCTAATATTCCTAGAATCAAAACTCTAAAATTGCTGCTTTCAAAACTTTGTTCAAGGTCTCACTTTTCAGCCTAATCAGGTCAGATAAAAAAGTGACAAGGAGGGTTTTATGGTTATTGTACCTCTCTGGTTGTAGGCCTTCTTGCACAGCATCTGCAACAAAGATTCTGGACCCATTCATCTTGGTGGAATACCATTGACTGCACTGTCACATTAGGCAGAGACAACATAGAGGGATGTAGTGTCATGTGATTTCTCAATATGTTGCTTGGCTTGTATTGAGCATGCTCACACAGACTGAATACACTCAACACCGCTGAGGCTGGCTGCTCTCCATCTGCCCTCTCCACCTGAGGTGCTGTAACTAGCAGTGCTAAGGATGCTTCTGCACTCCCTGGCTTGAAGTGAGGTTTACAGTTTCACTCAATGGCTCTCAGAATCCTCACTATGCAAATTGTCCCAGCTCCCCTTGCCCCCCAATATTAGCAGGCATGGGTCGTCTCTGACATCAGTGGTAAATTTAACTCTTTAAAACATATAGGGCTCTGCAGATGCACACACCCAGCTCCTTGTCCTCAGTTCAGCACAGCATTTAAGCATGTGCCTAAATTTAAGCCTGTAGTTAAGCACTTTTATAATTAGGGCCAGGCTGCTGAAATTGGGCTCTGCTGCATTGTCTAGGAATTGTGCACATTCATGTGCAGTAACTCTCAGTCTCACTGTATTTTACACAGCATGTATAACAGAAGCATTTGCAAATCTCTGAATAAAGATGTCAAAAGAGTCTGAGTTTTATTTTCAAGGAAACCTTAACCTAGATGTTCTGAACCCATCACAGCCCTGCTGAAAACAATGGCAACTCAACTGAAGTCAGTCACTTGCCCCCGGTATGATTCTGGCACTCTATTTGTGTGTGCACATGGGTTATATAGACCACCTGCCTTTGAAGGGAAATAGGTTTACTACTCCTGTGCATAAGGTGTGCCCGAGAACAGAGGCAGAGGTACTTTAGCACCAGGATGGGTAGCACCAATGAACTGTCTTTATTGTGATACATTTTATGAGCAGCTCAAAGAAGACACTGACCTGTGGCGCTCTTTTTGAATTTAATGTGACATCTCTTTCTTGAAAAAGAAGAGCCCCCAGCAATATTCACTTTCTCAATTCTAAAAAGACCCCAAAAAAGCACAAAATGTAGCAATTAGTTAAATAGCCTGACCCACATTACCCTAACTTCTTCCAAAAAGGGAAGATGGCATCTGGGGAAATATAGAGAGAGGAAATGTACTGAATACTGTCATATGCTGAAATAAAGCTTTCATTTGTAAATAGTGTAAGATACCCTTGGCTGAATTGACACATATTCAGAACAGTTCACTAGGGTGGGTTCCAGATGCATGCTAATATATTGATTCTGTCATGAGTAAGGGAAGTTGCCCTTAGTGAATACAGCATTAGCTATTATTTATTTTATTGTTAATTAACTCTGCGGTAAAGACAAGTCATCTCCTTTTCTTTCTGAACAGTAAGGAGACTGAACAGTGAAAGAACAAGGAAAGAATAATTGCTCAAGGATCTGGTGTGATGTTTTCTCCTGTACAAACATATAATTAGGCTGTTTTAGCCTCCCAATATAGCAATAAACACCACTTTGCAAACTAATTTACAGGCAAAAGTCACTGAAACTAGCGGAATTCTGCTCTGCAAGATAATTACTCTGTCATTTAGTCAAAGCAACAGTTCAAGTCAGCACAAATCCTTCGATACTTTCCTCCAACTCAAATGAGATTGAAATAAAGTCTACAGATTCAAATCATTGAATAAATCAGCTAATAAAAATACACTTGTGACTGATCGTAAAAAATAATGTAATTGCTCACACTCTAGAAACTGCTTTTACGTACACAGTGCGAGGGAACAAGGTCTTGATAATATTGACTTTACTAACACCTCTACATATTTCTTCCTTTCTAGTTATGTCAGTCAACACCCCCTAGCAAATGGAACTGCCCGTGTGTATTGCTGTAGTTTAACTGACAGTGTGGTAAAGTTCTGATTGGAAAGGGTGAATTTCTCATATTCTACCACTCCGCAATATACTGGCCTGCTGTTACAAAGGGTCCACATGTGCAGAGCTCTTTGGTAGATCAAGGTCTTTGTTATTTTATATGTTTGCAAATATGTGTTTATAAAGTTAGGAGAACACACCTGTTTTTAAGGCTCAAATGATGTGAAATGTGGTTGTTTCGTATTTCACTGATTTTTTTAAAACTCTTGGCATGAATTATGGGTGAAATTGTGGTTCTACTAAAGTCAATGGCAAGACCCTCACTGATTTTCATGAGGCCAGGATTTCACCTTGGGTCTCCCTTCCCTCACTGAAGTTGATGGAACCTGCCCCATCGCTTTCAGAGAGTGCTAGATCAAGCCATATAGTGATAATAGGATGACTCAGTGTGAGGAGCTCAACAAACAAGATTAGAGAGAATTTAGAGAAAGTTCTCTAGTGTATATAATCCAGAACCATTATTTGTTAGATTGATCGCAGTGGTTCTCAAGGAACTAGGCCAGGGATCAGAGAACACTTGTGCCAAACAAGTGGCACAAGTTTCCCCTCTCCATCCAGAAAACTCACAATCTAGGACTTGAACAATGCACACAGGTGTCACACTTCTCAATTACTGTAAAACTACTGATTTATTTATCTTGATAAGTATTTTCTTATTTAGTGACAAACCAAGACATTTGATGTTTTCATAAGGCCATGGTATTTTCATACCTTTGTCAGTGATTTACAAGAGCCCCTAAAAATAGGGACTAGAGTGTTTCTCAACCAGTGGTACGAGTATCCTTAGGGGTACTTGAGACAAGTCTGGGAGGTACATCAACACAACTGAAATTTGGAGGAAACTGAATTTTTGTTTTAAGTTTTACAGTGTTTTATTATTTTTGTACTTTTTACACCCAAAAATTTCATCGCCCACCCAGCTACGATTAAGTTGTTTAAACAAATGTGTTGAAATGGTAGAAAAAAATTTTGTGTGTCTGAAAACTGTAGGTACTGGGGGTACTTACACATTTTTCTTTTTTTGAAAAAGGGGTACTTAATAAAAAAAAGTTGAGAAACAATGGACTAGACTACATCCATTTCATGAATCTCATTAACTTTCTTTAGTTTTTGTTAACTCTTCCCTTAGCGTAACTACGGCTCTTGGCAAGCACACTGTTGTATCATGCAAGCAAGGTACTAACAAACTTCAATAGGACTTTATTTACCAAAAGTAGAATCTCTTTACAAAGCTGCTGCATCCCTCTGTAGCTCTCACTCAGCCTGGCTAATCTTCTCCCCGCTCCTTCCTGTTCCCTGTGCTTCCAGACTCCCAACAGCCAATGCTCCAAGTTCTAATAATTACAAGCAGTATCTAAAACACCACTTTCCCTCCTCTCTTAAGAAGCGCTCTCAATTATAAAATAAACATTGTTGTTCTAACCACAGCAACAAATGTGGAACAAGCCACTATACTGTTGGTAGAAATATTACACTGAAAACACTGTAAACACTCCATAACATAGTCTCTAATCCAGACAGGTGGTCATCTGGGTCTGACAGACCATCTCTCAAACCCCGTTTTGAGTGCAATGTCTTGTTGTGTTGGTACTATGGTGAAGTCATACAATGCAGACTGGGTATTGGCATCATCTCCTCTTGGTGCATAGGCAGGTGCAAGATAAGAAGCATTCCATACACACCCATCAGAAAGTCGATAGGTGCAAGGCCCCCTCTTCTCAATGATTTTAAGAGGAGATGTGAATTTATGGTCCCCTTTGCATAGAATTCCAGGTTTTCTTACCCTAATGAAGGAACCACAAACTTCGCACCCCGCTGTTTGTCTGTGAAAGCCTCATACTTTTCATGGTTCTGTTCAACTGTTTTTCTCACATCATCCTCTTTTGGTGCATCAGGTCTTGACTTTAACAATCCAGCAATGTTCAGTTTAGTATTCATCTGTTTTCCATGCAGTAACTCTGCGGGTGATCTTTGCATTGTGGCATGTCATGTAGCCCTGTATGCTTGCAAGAAGTCAGTAGTGAAGGTTATCCACAATCGCCCTTCCAGTTTAGCCGTTTGCAAACTCTCTTTTAAGCTTCTGTTAAATCTTTCGATTTCCCCATTAGCATAGATGATCTTCTATGGAAAATGTTCCTCCCTGCTAGAAAAGTTTCAAATTCCAGGGAAGTAAATTGACTACCATTATCCAAAAGCAGTTCTTTGGGGATTACCTTCCCTGCTGAAAACTGTAGAGAGGAACTTAATTACTGTAGCAGAAGAGATTTGTGATGTAAATGCTACATCAGGCCATTTACTGAAATAGTCTATTAAAGTGATGGCATAACGACAGTCAATTGGAGCAGTATCAAAGGGTCCTACGATGTCAGTCACAATTTTTTCCCATGCAAAATCAGGAAGAGGAACAGGCTGTAATGGTGGAGTACATGTCACTGCTGTCTTAAGGATTTGGCAAGTGACACAGGATTTTATGATTGCTTCAGTTTGGGAGTCCATCCCTGGCCACCAATACAGATCCCATAGTCATTGTTTGGTTCTGACAATTCCTTGATGAGTATCATGTGCCAGGTGTATGAGTTTTGACTGTAATTCTTCTAGCACAAGTAGCCGGTGTGTACCTCATAGCACACAGTCATCAAGCAAAGAAAGTTCATCCCGAACTCTAAAATAAGGCAACAAAACTGGGTCAAGGTTTTTAGGGTTACTGGGCCATCTCTTTGTCAGAAATTCCCATAGCTTTTGTTGAATTGGACATGCTAAATAAACAGCTTGGAATTGCTCTCTTGTAACTGCAATAAGAGTACTTGTTATAAGTGCAACTGCTTCATCCTCATTCTCCAGTGAACCATCCGGTGAAGACAAAGGCAGGCGAGAAAGACAATCAGCTATCACATTTTGGTTTTCAGGCTTATATTCCAGTTCATAATTGAAAGAGAGCAGTCTTGCATACCATCTAGCAATACGATTTCCTGCTCTTCCTAGTCCTTTCGTGGTTAGCAATGTTGTCAAAGGGCTGTGGTCTGTGCGCAACTTGAATGTGCGGCCGCACAGGTAAGTTCTCTGTTTTTCAGTAGTCCAGACACAAGCCAGTGCTTCTTTTTCAACTGTAGAATATTTTCTCTCAGCATCAATCAGTGTCCTTGAAACAAATGCAACAGTCCTCTCCATGTTGTCCTCATGAAGTTGTGTGAGGACAGCCCCAAGTCCATAATCAGAAGCATCAGTAGTCACAATTGTAGATAATGCAGGACTGAATAGTGCAAGTACTGGACTACGTACAATCAAGTCTTTCGCAGTTTCCAAACTAGCTTTGGCATCCATTGTTCACACCACGCTTGAACTTCTCCATAGTAATTCTCATAATGGTTCAATGACAGAAGCATAATTGGGAATAAATTTTGCATACCAGGAGGTAAGACCCAAGAAGGAACGTAAGGTTTGCAAATCTGTTGGAGAAGGAGCCTTTGAAATTGCTAGGATATGATTTGAATCAGGTTTTAGTCCAGGTGGCAAAACTGTGTGCCCCAGAAAGGAGAGTTCTGTCTGTCTACATTTGCATTTAGACAAGTTGAGCTTGAGGCTTGCTGTGCTGATGCAGTTTAATACAGACTGCAGGTTATCCTCATGCTCCTTAGAAGTATTTCCAAACACAATAATATCATCGAGATAGCACTGAACTCCATGTTGATTCTTCAGAATCAATGACATCATTTTTGGAAGGCACTTGGGGCAGATGCAAGACCGTATGGAACATGTTTAAAACGAAATAGTCCCTCAATAAATGCTGTGAGGTCTCTGCTGTCTTCATGCAACATAACCTGGTGGTATGCGCTCTGCAAATCAAGAGTAGAAAACATCTTTGCTCCACAGAGTTCTGCAAATACCTCTTCTATGTGAGGCAGTGGGTGGCTGTCAATCACAATAGCTTCATTTGGCTCCTTTAAGTCCACACAAAGGCGAATGCTTCCATCCTTCTTCTGTGTCACCACTATAGGTGAAACCCATTCCGATGAGTCAATCTCTTCAATAATGTCCTTTTGAACAAGTTTTTTAAGTTCCCCTGAAACAGCTTTCCTGACTGAAAATGGTAAGCGCCGTAACTTCTGTCGTACTGGCATCACATTATGTCGCATTTTGACTTTGTACACAAACCCATAAGCACAGCCAAGTTTCTCCTCAACCTGGTCTTGGGTCCCAGCTGAAACTGGTGGGTGTACTGCAAGAGTGCTTTGCTGAGGAAGATCAATTCGTCCATTAACTACCCTGACGTTTAAAGCAGCCAATAAATCTCTGCCAAGGATAGGAGTGCCTTTGTGGACAATGTAGAACTCTGCAATTACACAGCAATCACCAAAAGTCACCATTGCTGGCAGGCAGCCACATACTGGAATTTGGTTTTTCAAATAGCACACCAAGTGAAGTTTGGGTTCAGTAAGAGGCACATCTTTAAAGTAATGCAAATAGATGGAATCAGGTAGTATAGATTCTGCTGAGCCAGTGTCCAACATTAGCTGAATAGGATGTGATTTGCCTGAAGATGTGGCAAAAACATTTACAGTGCATCTTATCTGTTCTGGAATATGTGCAGTAGTGATTTTGTCCACACTCAGTACAGTAACATCTGGTATTGTAACTGCATGCACCTGTTGATTGGACTGGCTATTGCGGAATACCTTAGCAAAATGCCCAGTCTTTTTGCAGTGATTGCACTGAGCTACTTTTGCAGGACATTGTGTGTAGCTTGAGAGGTGTTGTGAGGATCCACAGCAAAAGCATGCTTTTGCTGTGCTTTGAATTTGCTGATTCTGTGGTTTTTCATTAGCTTTCTCCTTGTAATTGTTTGTCTGCAGTGATAGTGAACTTTTCTGCAAAGGAGTCACAGCCTGGACTGGGCCTCCTGTATCCATGATCATTATTTTGGCTTCTGCTATAGCTGACTAAATCTGGGTAGCAATGGTTATTGCTTTTTCCAGTGTAAGTTGTGGTTCTAGAAGCAAGCGTTCTCTTACACAAAGCATGGTTGTTTTCTCAAAGAGCTGGTCTCTAATCATCTCATCTGACATATTCCCAAAGTCACAAGTTACAATCAGACTCCTCAGAGAAGCAATATACTGCATTATAGTCTCCCCTGGTTTCTGCTCACGCTGGCGAAATCTGTAGCGATTAGCTACTACATTCACTTTTGGCACAAAAAAGTTCTTTAATGCAGTGAGTGCAGTCTCATATTTATCATCTGCAAGGAGAAAAGTGTAAAATATACGCTGCCCTTCTGCTTCAAGGCAGTGGATTAGCAGAGCACATTTTCTTACTTCACAAATCTCTGTAGCACTGATTGCAAGCAGATAAGTCTCAAACATATGAACTCCAGGAAGTAAAAGCAATTGGAGGGTCACCTGGGCTTTGCAGAAAGAGTGCAGGTGGGTTCAGAGGCAAAAGATCTATCCTTGTCGCCAAAATGTTGTATTATGCAAGCAAGGTACTAACAAACTTCAAAAGGACTTTATTTACCAAAAGTAGAATCTCTTTACAAAGCTGCTGCATCCCTCTGTACCTTTCACTCAGCCAGGCTAATCTTCTCCCCCCTCCTTCCTGTTTCCTGTGCTTCCAGATTCCCAACAGCCAGTGCTCCCAGTTCTAATAATTACAGGCAGCATCTAAAACAGCACACACACGAATTCAGATGCCTTTCTAGTTTTTATTTAAAGAGGTTCTTCTCTTACTTACAGCTGATATTACATGTCTAGGAAAGATACTGATGAACAGAAAAGAGTTGCTATGTTCTTATTAGGAGACAGAGAGATGGATTCTGCTGTCAGCTGCACCAGTGAAAATCCAGAGTAACTGCACTTACTTCACTGAGTTGTCTAAATGTATCTTTGTGTAAGTGAGAGCAGACTGTGGCCCAGTGAATGTAAAACCTTCAACGGCAACAGCAATGTCAATTAATTGCAGTTAAGCAATTAACTCAAAAGAAATTATCTTCGTTCCAAAAATTAATCATGATTAATTGTAGTTTTGATAACACTATCAAACAATAATAGATACCAATTGAAATTTATTATATTTTTATGTTTTTCTACACTTTACAATATTTTTATTTCAATTACAACACAAAATATAGAGTGCAGTGCTTATTTATATAATTATTTCATTTCAAATATTTGAACTTTAAAAAGATTCTTAAAAATAGCATTTTTCAATTCACCTCATAGAAGGGTTGTAGTACAATCTCTTCATTGTGAGAGAAGATGTAGATTTATATTTGCATTTTTTTAGTCAGTGTTGCAAAGTATTTACATGCCAAACATGCTAAACATTCAATACTTTGTCAATAAGAAATGGGCAGCATTATTGTTTGTCTTGGAAATTATCTGAACAAGAAATAGGACTGAGTGGACTTATAGGTTCTAAGGTTTTACATTGTTTTATTTTTGAAGGCAGTTATGCAAAAAAATTCTACATTTGTAAATTGCACCTTCATGATAAACAGCACTTGTATGAACTGAACTGATACTATTTCATTTGTTTATCTTTTTACAGAGCAAATATTTTTAATACAAATAATATAAAGTGAGCACTGTGCATTGGGTTGTAATTGAAATCAATATATTTGAAAATGTAGAAAATATTTAAATAAATGTTATGGTATTCTATTATTGTTTAACAGTGCAATCAAAATTGCAATTAATAATTATTTTTAATCTCACCATTAGTCAAAATGAACGTGTTTAATCATTAGACAGCCCTAATAGCCACCTATTAGCCCTAATAGCCATCACAAAGCAAAATAGGAATTTCCATAAATCCACTGGTCTACCTACTGATAAATTATGTCTCTGATGGTGGCTAATGCCAACTGCTTCAGAGGAAGGTGTAAGAAAGAACCCTCTGAAGCAAACAGGAAAACTTTCTAACCCCTATTAAATAGAGCCTATTGCCTGTCCTGAAGCATGAGGGTCTGTATTTCTTCCAAAGCTTTTGTTTTTAATCCTTATCATAACAACTTTGGATAATCTTCCTGCCCAGTGCTATAAAAGGGAAATTTTGAGAATGTGCATAATAATGACATTAACTTTACCTAAGCAAATGGTGCTTGTATAGCAATTTATATTTTCGAAGAGTTAAATATTAACTAGTAGGGGCCAAACCTACCTTCCTTCTACACCCTGTTGATGTCAGTGGAAGGATGGTGTGCACAAATAACTACCAGTCCTACATTAATAATCAGTCAACAACTGCTGTAAAACAAACCTTCTACTAGGCTTTCATGTGCTATGCATTTGTGGAGTTTTCAAGATACAGGCATCTGATACTAGAAGTTTCTAAAATAGTCCTGGGCATTGATCTAGAATTAGAATCCAGTCAGAGATAGCCCCACCATTGGCTGAATCCAGTTCTACAACATTAGCTATAATACAAATTGGGCAAGTACATTACCAGGGTGATATTTTTAAATGTATTTTGTTTCTATTTTAATATTGTAGAGAGAGCTTTTACAAAATAGATTAACAAAATTTCTGGACCTCTCTGAAGCTACTGTCCTGCAGAATCTCAGCTTTCATTTTTGGAAAAAAAAATGTCTCTAGCTGTCACGGTTAATGAAGAAAGCCTACAAAAATGTGAACCAATTGTAACTGATGTCTGAGTGAGTTTACAGGGAGCCTGGAACAACTGCTCTGAGGTGTTAACTAAGATCCCCAGTGTTAAGTTCAATATTGCTATGCCTAAAATGAAATGCCATGCCTCCAAATCATCATTGGCTTAAGAACCATGAGCCTTTTTTCAAAAGATAATAAATTGGGGGTTATTTTTATTTGCCTTCTGAAGTCTGAGCCATTAGGATGCACACAAATTGTATTTTCAAATGCCTCTCCACAGCCTGGAAGATCAGACATGTTTTTAAAAGGCAAGGCTCTGATTGTCATGCAATTGTAGCAGGAGCCTGAAGGAAAAACATCAAATATAATAAGACTCACAGTAATACTATGCACCAGGTCATATGAATGTCAATTTTGTTAACTACTACATCGTCTGGTAAGAGAGGCCAGGCAGGGCTGAAAATCTGCACAATCTGCTAGTGTTCCATGTTGGTGCCAAAAGTGTGGGGGGGGGGGCAGGTTGAGGACACAGATGCTTCCCCTCTCCCAAACAAGAAGGAACTGCACCCAAGGAGAAGAGCAGGGTATATGCATATTCAAGTCCCTGATTAGGAGTCATGTCAAATTGGTCCATGGAGCCAAAGGAGCACACAGATTATATTTTGAACATTCACGCAATCTGCTGTAGAGATGTCTTATTTTGGTGGCTCACATGGCCAGAGCTCTTTTTGTGCATGGCAGATGGGAGCCTGCCAGTCCCCTTTTTGCACCCTGGTTAGACACCTAGCTGCAGCACACACAGACACACGCACCCACTTCAGGCTACAAAAAGCACCTTCCGAGAGCTGTGGGATTCTCATGGGGGAAGACGGCAAAAAGATAGAGACAAGAAAAAAGCCAGAGGTGCTACAATCTTATTATTGCTATTATATTATTGGACAGCATGCAAAAGTGTGCTTGTCACTTCACCTTGCCACTAAGGTGACATGGTAGCTCCTCTGAAGAGCTTTCATTCAAGGTGAAATTCAGAGGTGTTCTCGTGGCATTATTTCTGACAAGCATTGTCCCCTGCCATCTAGTAAGCATGTAGGAATCCACTGAAAAGTTAATACAGATTGAACTTCTCTAGTCCGGCACTTTCTGGTCCAGCAACCTCCATGATCCATCATGATTTTAATTAGCCAGATGTCCACTTGTCATGGGTGGGGGCAAGTTTCCTGTGATCCCATAAAGTTTGTTTACTGCTACCAGTCCTGGCTCTCAGTGTTCTGTGCTGTTATTTAGCTCCAATTTACTCCTAAATGTATTAGAACATAAGAATGGCCATACTGGGTCAAACCAAAGGTCCATCTAGCCCAGTATCCTGTCTGCTGACAGTGGCCAATACCAGATGTCCCTGAGGGAGGAAACACAACAGATAACCCATACATGATCTCTCTCCTGTCACCCACCTCCAAAGAAACAGAGACTAGGGACGCCATTCCTACCCATCCTGGCTAACAGCCATTGATGGACCTAACCTCCATGAATCGATCTAGCTCTTTTTTGAACCCTGTTAAAGTTCTAGCCTTCACCACATCCTCTGGCAAGGAGTTCCACAGGTTGACTGTGCACTGAATGAAGAAAAACTTCCTTTTGTTTGTTTTAAACCTGCTGCCTATTAATTTCATTTGGTGACACCTAGTTCTTATATTGTGGGAATAAGTATAAATTCTAAGGGCCTACTAAGCAATGCAAGTGTTGTTAATGCTGCTAGACAGTACTGACCTCCCGTGGCTCAGCAAACTCTCTGGTTCAGCACCAGTCAGGTCCCAAGGGTGCCGCACTAGCGAGGTTCAACCTGAATAGCCTAATGTCCTGATCCTGTATTAGAATCTGCTAGACTGGCCCCCTGTGCTGAATCACAGCCTCCTGTTGCATTAGCTTTTCTGCAGAGCCCTCCCTTTTAGGGAGTCTCAGGAGCAGTGGTGGACAGGAGGCTCCATGTCTGAACAGTTCCAGCAAAACCATGCTGTCAGGAGGCAGGGTCCCAGAGCCCATGCAGAAGCACAAGGCCCCCATGCGGCTGGCAATGGCCTCCAACTAACCTTGGAGATGCACACGAGCTCACGCTCCTCTGATGAAATACTCTGGGAAAATTCTAAAGCAGAAACCTAACAGTTTTCCTCCCTGCTGACTTCTGTCTATGTCATCTCCAGTCCTACCCCTCACCCAAGATGCAACAGTCTTGGATCTAGAGACCTTGTAGACCAGTGTTTAAGGTAATGGACTAGGAGTCAGAAGACCTGCATTTAATTCTTGGCTTTACCACTGACCTGGCATGTGACCAAGTCATACAACTCTCTGAACCTTCCCAACCTTTGTCTGTTGTGGCTATTTAAGTTTTCCAGGACAGGCACTATTTTTCACTATTGGAGTATACTTTGCCCCACAAAATGTGGTTTCAATTTCAGTTGGGGCTTCTAGGAGTTATTTGAAATACCAAGTTATTAATAATGTGGGCCAAAATCTAAATCTTGCAGTCAGTGTGAGTTTTCCTAATAATATACTATTTTAGTCATCATCAATATGAAGCTATTTCTGGAGTGAAATCCTGCATCTTCTTACACTGCAATGCTACATAATAATGTGACTTAGAAATGCCAACAACACATTGGTGTTTCTGCAATGATTTCCTTAGCTGAAGAACTGCAGCAAGTCAGTTTGAGACGGAGTCAGGAGGTGCAGTTAAAAAAAATACAGCGATAGCAACTAGAACTCTTTTCTAAATAAAAACACTGATATTTTATACTATGGAAGTTCTATCCTGGAAAATAGGAGAATTTGACAAGGTAAGGAATAATTTAGTAGTTTAATTATGAGCCCTTTAATGTCTTTTCATAATCAGTTAATAAATACCTTAACAATAAAATTGAATTTAAGCTTTTAATAGGCTATGTTGGCTTGAACCTAAACAAAAGAATTAGCAGCTCCAGGCATTGTGCAATAATTGCTCACTGCTTGGTGCCAGGAGAAACAAAGCATTTCAAGTACATTTTTTGTACCTCACTATAATAAACGCTTGTAATATTCCCCAATTTCTGGAGTGTAAGATGCAGATCTTATTTATCACAGTATGTGACACATCTGGCACATGGATCAGGAAACAACTGTTTTACTTCATTTCTGTCATCACCTTCCAACAGATTTCTTTCACATTCCAATTTGGACGAGAGGACTTGGACTTTCTCTCCATAAGTTCTCCATTAACAGTTTCACAGCAATGAGCACGATTGGTTCTTTTTTCCTTCCACAGCAATTAGTTACACTGAGCTGCATATTTTGACTTTAATTACAGTGAACATGCGAAATCGTTGGTATTTACTTATATCTGTTAACAACGTCTTTGTAACTGACAGAGTGCAAGGGTGGTTTCTGATTATCGTTACCTCTACTTAGCTATGCTTTCAAATGGTGTCTCGGTCTGGACATGGACTGCTGGCTTCCACTGCCTCCTCTCATTTTTATTAACATGTGTTTTATTTACAGTAGGTCTTTTGTTATGTCACAAAGCATGTTTTGCAGCTGAAAAGAACAGCTTAGTCTTCTGCATTAACAGTGGCGGGCATATCAAACTCACCGAGACCTGAGCTTTGCAAGCTGTATGAATGGCTATGAACGAATAAAGCTTGAAAAGCTTGAATTACACTGTAACTCACAAAATTTTTCAAATTAAAAAGCCATATTTAGAGGCCTCCCGTGGATTGTGATTTTATTTACTTTAATCCCCTCTTGTGGCCAATTAGGTAGATACCCCTCTGCACATGCATACAGCAGGACAAAAAAAGGGTAAGCCTAGTTTTAAAAGAGTAGTATATCATTCTGCCATGCATAAAAATTATTTTCCCTGATGTAGTCCTGAAAATAACATGGCTGTTAGAAATCAATAAAGCTGCATGCAAGAAGTACGTATTTTATTTTTCTGGACTATATCTTAATTTCTCTTTGGTTTTGCTGCAGCATTCAATAAAGTTTCGCTAATATATACTATGTCAGACTACATAATAAGTACACACTCTCCAATCTACTTCTATTCTTAATCTCAGAAGGACAGAGATACCCTGGAAAGAAACTCTTTTGACAATTAATTGAAATATACCATCTTTGTGAAATGCACCAGACAGTATGGGTCAAATTCCCCCCTCAATTATATTAGTGCAACCTCCCTGACTTCCACAGGGTTGTGCTGGTTGAAGAGGAAAATGTGTGCGTGCACAGCTATAATTCACATCACCCCCAAATAATACATTTGTTACAAAAAACTGCTAGCAGTAAGTATTATTTCTCACTGCTGTTCTTTTAATCAAGAGCCCAAAGTTTGTCTCCTGCTTGTCTAGTGGCAGACACCACATGTAGTATATGAGAAAGGAGTTAATAAAACACATGCTGGATATATAAAAGAAGGTCAGAAGTGATATTTTGATAGGGAGGCATTCTTCAAGTGTGGAAAACACTGAAAATGATTGTAGCTCTTACAGCAATGGGCAAATAACAAAAAGAACTTGCTACCTGCTTCTTGCTTTCACTAACAGATAGTGTTATGAGACCAAAATAATCTCTTAGAGCTTAAGCCTTCAAATGCTGAAGGACACGTACTTTTACTCAAGGTAGTAAAAGTACTCATGTGCACAAATGTTTGCAGGACTGAGTTTTACTGCTCTGCTAAACCAGCTGCCACATTCCACATCAGAAGTGACTGCTCTCCTGTGGTGGGTGAAATGATTCATGTCTCATGTGTGTGTATGCAAGTGTGTAGTTTTGCAAGCCACACTTCTCCATAAGTGTAGGACATTGTAAGAACTGGAGGGGAGGGGCAGTTTACATATAAAGGGAAAAGAGACCTAAGATAGAGATATTTAAACCAATCTATGAAATAGAGAAGATCTGTCACATTTTTCAGGGCCTGCATCTTTCTGAATTAACACAGTACAACCACATTGGTCATTATGCTCAGTTATGTATAAAGCATCCTTAAAAATAACATAACAGGAGAAGAATGGGAGCCTTGAATGGATAATTATCTTTATTCCACTTTAACTAGATTGGAATAAAAAGAAACTCATTACAAAAAAAAAAAAAAAAAAGCTTGTGAATTTCATACTTGTGAAAAGCACCAGACTCATAGGTCTAGAGCTTGGAAGTTTTTTCTCCATAGGCACAGCATGGGCATTGGCTGTTCAGTTCACTCCATACTGCCTTGTCATTGAACCTCCATCCTGACCATGGAAGAATGATGGTGGGGAAAGCAGTCAATGTCTCCCTTCCCACAGAAGAATAAGCAGGGAACTCTGCATGCTGAAATTAATTGAGCTTCCTCTCCCCTACATGTGTTAGTCCCTTATAGGGCAGAATGGGGCCTTTTATATTTCCATGCGTCTGGGCTCATTGAGTAATGAGAGGAACACATTTATTGGTAGAAAGTTCAGTGTTTATTGATGCTACCCATTTTTCACCAGTTTTAGGACTCTGTGGGGAAGCCACGTTGACTTCAGAAAACACGCTGTATAATTATCAAACTGTTTCAAGGTGTGCTCGGTAGAACTTATTCAACTATTAACCCACACATAAAAGTCACTGATGAATACTCAGCCTCTTTTACAATATTATAGTCAGTCACATCCCCAGCTGTCAGATTTGTAAGCAAATGGCCAGTTCTGCTGCATGTTCACACTCACAGACACACATACGTTTTAGCTGCCAGGCTAACAGCAGATGCAGCATTTTATTTATTTATTTAAATATTTTTACCCTGCCTCTCTACTTAAAATATTCGAGGTGGCTTACAAAAATTTTAAACACAATACAAATGTATATAAAAATTTTAAATATGAGACCCCAAAGGGACATAAAACCTGATAAAAACATATCGAGAAGAGGAACATATACATACAGACTCAAACATTAATAAAAGCACAAGTAAACAGGGTGGCTTTAGCCTGATGCCAAAACATTGCTAGCGTTGGCGCCATGTGAATATCCCGAGGAAGAGAATTCCACAGCCTGGGAGCAAAAGCTGAGAAGGCCCTGTTCCATGAAGATGTCAATCTTATCTCCACAAGTGGGGGAACACTGAGCAGAGCCTCCCCAGATGACCTCAATCTCCAGGCAGGTTCATATGGGAGAAGACAGTCCTTCAGATACCCCGGACCCAACCCGTTTAGGGCTTTATACATCATAACCAAGACCTTAAATTGTGCCCGGAAACATAGCAGAAGCCAATGCAGCTGCTGGAGCACTGGCATAAAGTGCTCCATATAACGAGTATTAGTTAAGACTCAAGCAGCCGCATTCTGGACCAGTTGAAGTTTCAAAGGCTCTTTAGAGGCAGCCCCACATAAAGTGCATTACAATAATCCAGTCTAGATGTAACAAGAGCATGGATCACTGTGGCCAAGTCATGCTTGTTCAGGAAGGGTCGCAGCTGGCGAATCAGATGAAGCTGCCCAAAAGCACTCCTGGACACCGAAAAAATCTGGTTTTCAAATGTTAAAAAAGGGTCCAGGAGGACTCCCAAGCTGTGTACCTGTTCTTTCAGGGGGAGAGTAACCCCGTCTAGAACAGGTGCCATGCCACATTCCCGAACAGATGGCCTCCTGATCCACAGGACCTCAGCATTTGAAATTATGGGAGTCCAGATTAGTTGGGGTGCAGAGGCTAGTCCAGTTTAGCCCCACCAAATGAATAAAAGCAAGAATTCATTTCTAGTGATAAAAAAAAACTAAACATCCTCATACCTCATCATCCTCTCAGATAAAGATTTTTTAAAATGTCAAATGACATGCCTGGATTGTTCTTTGTAAAGACTGTTTTGTTAAAATTTCCAAATGTTAACAGCCTTGTGAAATCCCTGTCTCTGTGCTGCATGTTATTTCAGTCAGCTCCCCACTGCAGGGCAACCAGCCTTACCTCTTGAATGGACGCACTCCCTCTTGTGGCTGAATGCTGGCCTTGGACTGTTCCAAGAAAGAACCAGAGCACACGGGCCACAAATCTGTGAGTGAAATCCAAGTGATAATGTATTGAAATCATAAAGAATGAGTAGGCCTTGGTACAATTTCAAAAAACAAAAGATGAAAATAGACCCTGCAGGCAACAAATGAATTAGGATATTTTGCAGGCAACTTTCCTGTTATAAAACATTAAGGTGTTTTCTTACTGAGTGTTAGACATCTAATCTTTTAGACAAGTAGCAGGCCATTGCTATACATTATAGTGTAGACACCAGAGCCCACACACAACAGTGAATTTTTATGGCTTTTTCCTAAGGCCATGCACAGTTCTTTTTGATGAGGCATGTGAATCCTGTTTGAAAAATCCGTCATCCAAAGCATGTTTGGAAAAATCTTTCGTCCAGTACTGATTTAACAATAACTGGCCCTGGCAAATATTATTAGCATATATGTCAGGAATGATCTAGACAGTGCTTGGTCCTGCCTTGAGGTCAGGGGACTGGACTCAATGACCTCTCGAGATCCCTTCCAGTTCTATGATTCTATCATAATTTAGAGATTTATTTTTACTTTCTTTTTCCTTTTGCCTGCTGGCAACCTGTTGGCAATAGCACATAAGCTGTTCAAATTGTGTTTGTTTTTTGTATTTCACCAGAAAGAAACATTCTTAATACAGGGACAAATGAATAAAAATTTTAAGTTTCAAATTAGGGCTAAGAAATAGGCACCCTGTAAGTAAAGGTCAATAAAACTAACTCCATGAAGATGATAATGTAGCTCAAATCTTTTAAGACAGCACACTTAGATCAAACACTTTTCATGACAAGAGAAACCCACATAGATGAGTTATTATTACAGCTATGCATTTGCTATCTGGTATTGATGTGTTATTTAATTTATTGATCCCCAAAAGGATGTCACAACCTAGTACTGTACAAGCTGTTTTCCAGAACTCTAAACAAGAAATCTTAGAAACAAAGAGGTTTTGAGTGATTTCTTAACAATTCTGAAAAAGGCACACCTCTCATATTCCAGGTGCTTTTGTCATAGATTAAAAGAAAAAATTAATCAAACCGCAAATAAATCCAAGCACTCCTGGGTATGAGCACCATCAAAATCTGTCTGATTATTTTCAATTTGTTCCTGTTTCTCACTGTTTAGGTATAAATTCTGCATCTTATAAATTTAAAAAGTCACGAAAGTAATTCATAGGGGGACATGTTCTGAAATTCCCTTCCTTTTTCATATTCAAAGAGAAAATGATCTCATAGAAAGGTGGTGAACAGGCAGCTGTAGTGAGACTAGGACAGCAGCATAGCCTCCCTCTGACTCGGAAGAGGAAGGGCCGCCTAAGACCTCCTGGTGGGTGGGGCCAGACTCACCTAGTCCCACCCAAAGGAAGCAGGAAAGTGGGGCCGGCAATATAAGAACCAGGGCTCAGAGCTAAGTTTGGCCCCAGCCACAGAGCAGGCCAGATGCTCTACATAAGCTCCAGAGGAGGAAGGCCCAGCTGCACTGCCCTTGAAGGGAGGACTGGGTTGGGCTGCCAGGGCCACTGCCAGGTCTCGAGGACTGGCCAAGGCTGTTGAGATCACTGTCGGGCCCCTAAGATTGGCTAGGAGACTTAGGACCCCTGCTGGGCCCTGAAAACTGGGCTGGATTGCCTGGAACCCTGCCTGACTCTGACCCCATGGACATGCTGCTGGCACCTTCGTCCCCAGCAGACCCTGCAGAACAGAAGGCCCCCAGGAGGGTCTGAGAAACAGTCCAGGGTAGCCGACCTAGGACCAGCTGAGGAAATGGAGGTCAACTGGGCAGTGTGTTGCGGCCAGGATCCTCGCCGACCCAGGGGCAGCCTGTGCTGCCATTGTTAGGGCGCAGGGCTGGGATGCAGTATAGTGGATGGGCCTGTGACCCCCCCCCCCCGCTACTCCTCACCAGGTGGCAGGTTTCCCCTGATAGGAGTAAACCCCCCCGGCACTTGTTGACTGTCCACCAGCGAGGAGACCCGACCCCTGCCTCAGTCTGCAGACAGGCCTGAGCATTAAACAGTTTTAACTGGTTAACTCTTTGTACTGTTTGGCTGTTGCCCCATCCTGACTAAAGACTGGGCCTTATAGACTGCTGCTTCAGCCTGCAGATAGGCCCAAGCTTCAAACTGTGTACCTGTTTGTGGGTTGCCCCACCCTGACCAAGGGCAGGGCTTATAGACTATTTGGCTGCACCTGCTGAGTGCCTGGCACCCTTGGCTTCTTGGATTGCTGTTTATAAACTGCATTGCCCCTGATAAACTGCTGCTCAGCCTGCAACCAGGCTTGAGCCCCTGACAGGCTGTTTGTTTGCCCTGCTCTGCACCAGGGCTTGGGCCAACGTATAGACTGTTGAACTGCTTTTGGGTGCCTGCCCTGCCCTGTACTCTGGGCCCAGGCTTAAATGGATTTCTAACTGTTTATTTACAGGCCTGAGCACTGGACTAAGATGCTCGGTTTACAAAGCCCAAATGAGGCACAGAGAAGAGGGGAGAGGGTGCTTGGGTCCAACGTGGCACTTCTTCGTGCCATTCACTGGCATATTTTAAGGGCAATCAGAGCTTTTATAACAACAGATGTACAGTTGGGGAGGAGAAGATCATGAGGTAAACCATGTTTCGGCAGAGAAAGGATGATGTACAGAGCAACAGTGATGCTGACTGTTCCATTGAGGTAATTATAAAATCATATGACAAGGGAATGGGATTGACTGCATAATCTGACTGCTTTGGCTCAGTGAGGAATATGATGGGACTCTTCCCCTTAGCCCAACCATATACCCCTCTTTCTCCATCTTTGCTCATGGATTAACACAAAGAAATCTAGGTCAATCTGTTCCCCTTTTAATTCAAGCAAGACTTTTTTGCAGTCTGTAACAGAGTCATTAGGCTGATCTGTACACAGAGGAGCCGTGCACACTATTTGGGGTGTGATTTCCCAAAGCACCCTAACGTGTTGTGCATTGACTGGTCCATGCAGACCCTGTTGGTGTACACTAAAGGTTTCTTCATGTGTTTTTCTTGGTGTACTCTACTACATTAAAGCCCACAAGGAATCTTTATCATACCAGCTGGGCTACATGGACCAATTAATGCACCACACACTACTGTGCTTTAGAAATCACCCATCCCTTGTGCATATTACCCCATGGATACATAAGCTCTTAGGAACTGATCTGCCCCTGTTAAAGACAATGGGCATTTTGTTTCTACTTCCAGTGGGAATAAGGGCTTTCATACTGTCCAGATATCCTGTAGACATCCCTGTCTTGTAGCAATTGGTAAGAAGGTAATAAACAGCTAGACACTGAAGAAACCATGCCAAGCACTCATGAAAAGTACAGTATACTCCATCAAGATGCTTCTTATTGAAATGTACTCTGGTCATTTGCTTTGAATTAATCAAAATAAAATTTAAAACAATTCATTTATATTGTCCTTAGAAAACTCCTTAATTAACATGAATTGTGCACACCAGCTACCAGCAGCCCACAATTGTATTAATATTAATGTAAATGCATGAGTACCTGTCCTGTACCCCTCCTTTATTTATATACTAGCAGGTGAGGCATGTCATTGACTGGGCAAAGTCATTTTGCATAGATTACACTTATAGAAAAGTTCAAGAAATTAAATATATGTAATAGAAATGTTTATTAACATGCTTGCAAAAAGGAAGTAAAAGAACAGTTTTAAATTTGTAGGATTTCAACTTCAAACATTATTCATTTTATTGAATAATTACCATGCACAGTAAATTTGAATTAGAAACTCATAAAGCTCCTATTACTTTTTCCATACCTAATTTGAATTATTCTATTTATTTTAAATATTTTTACCCCACCTCTCTATTAAAATATTCGAGGCAGCTTACAAAATTTTTTAAAACACAATATATATAATTAAAAAACGAGACTCTAGAGGGACATAAAACTTACGAAGACATCTCAGGAGGAGGGACACACACACACACACACAAACTCAAACACCAGTAAAAGCACGAGTAAACAGGGTGGCTTTAGCCTGATGCCAAAACAACGCTAACGTTGGCGCTGTGCGAATATCCCGAGGAAGAGAATTCCACAGCCTGGGAGCAAAAGCTGAGAAGGCCCTGCTCCACATAGATGTCAATCTTATCTCCATAAGTAGGGGAAACACTGAGCAGAGCCTCCCCAGCTGACCTCAATCGCCAGGCAGGTTCATATGGGAGAAAACAGTCCTTCAGATACCCTGGACCCAACCTGTTTAGGGCTTTATAGGTCATAACCAAGACCTTAAATTGTGCCCGGAAACATAGCAGAAGCCAATGCAGCTGCTGGAGCACTGGCATAAAGTGCTCCGTATAATGAGTATTAGTTAAAACTCAAGCAGTCACATTCTGGACCAATTGAAGTTTCCGAAGGCTCTTCAGAGGCAGCCCCACATAAAGCGCATTACAGTAATACAATCAGGATGTAACAAGAGCATGGAACACTGTGGCCAAGTCATGCTTTTGTGATTTGTAACAGTAAAATTTTCTTTGCACTAAAATGACAGTTGAATAGGTGACTCAATTTTAATTTTGTTAGCAAATATTTTTATGAACTCTAATAATAATAGTCATGACTTTTCTGATGAAAACAAAAATAATTATTTAAACCTTTCACCCAGCATATTCCGGTATAAAAAGTAGTGCATTCAGCTAATTTAAGTGACAGGATTGTTTATGCAAAATTTGGTATCTGGGGGAAATCGTGTGTTTATTTTGCACAAACAAATCCACAAACAAATTCTTCAAAATATATAATAGTTTGGTACAATTTTCTAGGCAATTTTCCTGTATCATACTCAGTTCTAAAATAATAGAGGAAAATATTATCACATAATCTAGCAGATATTTATTTGATTTCCAAGCCAGGAAGTCTGTCATGAATTGCAAGCTGTTTTGGGCAGGGACTTTTGTGTCTTTTATTTAATTTTTAAAAGGCCATGCCCAGTTTTGCCCTTTTCCACATACATAAGTTGTTCCTCATGTTCTGATGCCCTTTGAGGACCTCTGGCATGGATCTGTTTGCTGGCATTCAGAAACAAAGCTCTGAAATTCTTCCATGGTCCCAGCAAGAATATAATGGAGTGGAGAGCATTTTTCAGTCCTATAGTTATGCTGTTAACTTATGTCTGTTTCCTCACCTCCTCAGCTACCAACAGGTTCTGGCAAAATTAAAGAACATGGGGTAGAACAGGATCTTCTGCTCCTACCCCTGTGGCTATAATGACAGATTACACTGTAGCCTTGTACAGGGCTACAGTGCAGGGAGCATCCCAAATTGAGAGATGGACGGCAAAGGGACAAATCTGTCTAAAAAAATTTTCTTGCACCCATAAATTTGTTATCAGAGAAGCCAAGAAAGGTATACAGTGGGATTAAAAAAGATAACAAAAAATTAACTATATCACCATGTTCTGCAGTGAGGATCACACAGGCAGAGGAGTAGGACTGGAATACTGGATACCACAAAGGCTGGAATTGACAAGGACACACAATACAACAGGATGGGTCCTTTTAAGGTAGGTTGATCTTCTTATACCAGGTCTTCTAATGCTTTGCATCATCCTGCATGAGTGTAGGCGCTACTTTGACTGGATGTAATGTCAGGTGTATGGCAGCAATGCACATGGACAATGGAACAACGATGGGCACTTGCTGCCTCCAAAATGGACAGCACCTGAGTGACATTCTGCTAAGTCTTAAATATTTTCTTGTTGCCAGACAAGGACAAAGGAGTCAGATGACTACAATCTTTCCTGGCTTTAACTTGTGGTCCACTATGATCCCCAGATCCCTTTCTATAGTACTTCTTCCTATGTAGTCATTCCCTATTTTACATGTATATTATTGATTGTTCCTTTCTGAATGAAGTACTTTGTCCTTATTGAATTTCATCCTGTTTACTTGAGACCATTTCTCCAGATCATTTTGGATTTTAATCCTATCCTCCAAAACATTTGCAATCCCTCCCAGCTTAGTATGGGCCATAAACCTTATATGTTTGTTTTGATGCCATTATCTAAATCATTGATGAAGACACTGAACAAAACCAGTCCCTGAGCTGATCCTAGCAGGATCTCACTCTTTAGGCCCTTCTAGCATGACTGTGAACCCCTTTGATAACTACTGTCTGGGAATGGTCTTCCATAGAGTTATGCACCATCTTATAGTAGCTCCATGAAGGTTGTATTTCCCTAGTTTGGTATCAAAAGCTTTCCTAAATTAAAAATATACCACGTCTACCACTCCCCCCCTATTCACAAGGCTTTTTATCCTGTCAAAGAAAGCTATCAGGTTGCTTTGACATCATTTGGTCTTGACAAATCCATGCTATTGTTACGTATTATCTTGTAGATATTTGTAAACTGACTTTTTCATTATTGGTTCCATTAGCTTTCTGGGTACAGAAATTAAACTCACTAGTCTATAATTCTCCAGGTTGTCCTTATTTCCCTTTATTTCACTTATATATTTGCCCTTTTCCAGTCTGTAGGAATCTTTCCCATATTCCATGACTTTTCAAATATAATTGCTTATGGGTCAGCTAACTCCTCAATCAGCTCCTTAAGTATTTTATGATGCATTTTATCAGGCCTCAGTGACTTGAAGACATTTAATTGGTCTAAGTAATTTTTAACTTGATGTTTCTCTATTTGAGCCTCTGATCGTACCTGATTTTCATTAGCTCTCACTATATTAGATGACCAGTCGCCACCAACATTCTTGGTGAAAACTGAAACAAAGAAATCATTAAGCACCTTTGCCATTTCCACATTTTCTCATGTATCAGAGGGGTAACCATGATAGACTGCATCTGTAAAAACAACAAGGAGTCCTGTGACACCTTAAAGACTCACAGATTTCTTTTAACATAAAAGACCCACTTCACCATCAAATCATGAGATGAGACCATCAGTCTTTCTGATCTGAGAAATGGAATAGTTGGTAGAGAACACAAAGCACCACTACTATATATGCTTGAGCAATAAAGAGGATTCTGCCATAAAGACAAACATGGTAAACAGAAGTCTGATTTCTATCAATTCTAGCTAAAATAGCCACAGAAGATCACTGGGGATTAACAGACAGTGCCAGATTATTTTCAAAAATGGAAAATCTGTGACACCGAGGCAGGGGGAGCCTGTAACAAATATACTAAACACATACATTATTGCATAAAGGCAAATGTGAAAGCAAGGTAAATCCATTCTTTTGGTTTAATGGCTAATCTAAGAAATCACTGTAGGATCGGTCATTGGTCTAGCAATAGTATGGGCCATGAAAGTGAAAATGGAAGTTTGTAAGACTTTTTATTTTATAATTATTCACATGCAAGTTAATAGTTAATAACATCAGAGAGAACAAACTCATTATGCTCTTTTAAACCTGATCCAACTGCCTATCTAGTCACTGGAAACACTCCTATTCACTTTAGTGGGAGTTGGATCAGCTCACTAATCAGAAAATACCTCCATAAGGTTCTAGCTCCACTGTTCCTACAATGGACCAGAACTATGAATGTAATAGTATAATCGATTAAATGATAAGCAAAAGCTTATCGCTTAATGCTGTAGACTACACGCATTTCCCCCCCACCCTTTGCCAGTACATTTTTTAGCAGGCTGTCCAGCAGCCCAGATCAGTCCCGGCTTGTACTGGGTCCTGGACCTACCCTTGCTGCAGCTCTGCATTTAAAGTGTATTGGGAGCGAGGTGGATAGGCAGCCCGGCTCAGTTCTGGCTCGTGCTGGGTCTAGGAGCTCAGACCCCTCCCTCCTGGACAGGGGCTGCCTGGGGACTATAGAATAGTAGACTAACCAATAAAAATTCAGGAGATTAATCAACTGTTCAATTAACTGATATTTAACATCCCTAACCGGAACCATTAGTCATTTATAAGTGGCTAAAGACATAGTATAAATGAAGTACGATGGGCCCAGTTCTACTCTAATCGCATTAACCTCATCCATTACTCCTGATTTGCACCAGTTCTAGAGAAGAATCAAGTCCCAGAACTGTATGCCTTCCTAATCCCTTAAACACATTACAGTAAGTAAATCTTGCAGAAAATCTGAATCTGTACATACAGTGATTTCTAAAATAAAGTCTGAGTGCCAAAAGCTGTGTCAGAAATCCAAAATAACATACAACATGGCAGCTGCTTTATGTAACAAAGGCATGTCTTAGGAAGCATGAGATTGATGTAGTTCCAGACCTTGAGAATTATTACAGTATAGAAAGTGATGTTGCTTTTATACACAATTCCTAGCCTGTATTTCAAACAGGTTTTTTTTTTTATTTATTTGTTCCATTCGCCACATTAAGGCCGCCATCTTGGATTTCCTTCTGAGGAGGAAATCCCCACTTCTCAGTATGAAACTTCAAAAGCTTTGAACATATGTGGCTGAGTTCATTCCCCACCATCAGCTAAACTAAAACATGTGTATATGTGAACAGTTTACAACTTGAAAGCAGTGTTCCCTTTAAGCTACATGGCAGCACAGCTTCAATAAGCCTTGCCCAGTCAGAGGCTCAGGGCTCCGCGCATGGAGCTGACTGACTGGGCAGGGCTGATTAATCACCCGTGAAGCTGTGCTGCCATGCAGCTTAGAGGGAACACTGATTGCAGGCCCTAAAACATAGACCTAGCTTGTGAGCGAAGGAAACAACTTCATTAGCTCAGCCAGCAAAAGGAACTGACATACATAAGTGTGCATTTCTCAGCTATTCCTCCTTCTTAGCAATGCACAATGTGCCTCACATGACATGTGATTAGGACCCATCTCTGAATTTGGTCCACAGGTTGAATCAATAGCTACCTGGCTCAGGTCACGTACTGACAGGGAGTACAACGTGGATGCTGCTCCTTTCCCCTCCCCTTCCCCCCCCCCCCCCCCGACAAGAGTGCAGTGAGGGCAGTGGTTAGTGAGAAATATACTCAAAAGGGACTGAGTAAGATTTTTCAGGAATGCCTAGGTGACATAAGAATACAAGTCCCATTGACTTTCAATAGGGCTTGTGTTCCTAAGGCACTTTTGAAATCCATCCTGTTTGTTTTATAATAAGCAATAATCAAAGGAGCATTTAAAGAAGTTAAGAATCACAGGTGTGCCTGGGCACCTGATGGTTTTAACATAAAAGGAGATCCTTTTATGTTGGGGATTACCTATCCACCCGCTTGCCAGTCCCTGGCTCATAAAGAATATGCAGCGGTGGTGCCTCCATCTGGTTGGCCCTGTACATGCTTAATGGTGTGCCTTGGGAGACTCCAGGGCTGTGTCTAGACTGGCCAGTTTTTCCGCAAAAGCAGCTGCTTTTGCGCAAAAACTAGCCAGCTGTCTACACTGGCCGCTTGAATTTGTGCAAGAGCACTGACGTTCTAATGTAAGAAATCAGTGCTTCTTGTGCAAATACGTTGACGCTCCCGTTTGGGCAAAAGTCCTTTTGCGCAAAACCTTTTGCACAAAAGGGCCGGTGTAGACAGCTCAGTTTTGTTTTGCGCAAAAAAGCCCCGATGGCTAAAATGGCGATCAGGGCTTTCTTGAGCAAAAGCACATCTAGATTGGCCATGGACGCTTTTGCGCAAAAAGTGCTTTTGCGCAAAAGCGTCCGTGCCAATCTAGACGCTCTCTTGCGCAAATACTTTTAATGGAAAACTTTTCCATTAAAAGCATTTGCGCAAAATCATGCCAGTCTAGACGTAGCCCAGGAATAAAATTATTCCAGCAATAATCTGGCTCTAACTCCATAACAACCATTACAAATTATAAATAATATACCTCTAATTGAGTACATTAGAATGAACACACCTTTACTTAACTTAAAGAAACAGGGTTTAACAGATTAACAATGAATAACATTAACCAAGTACACAGAAATAATAGGAACTTATCTACCTGGCATTTGCACTGCCACCATTTATCCCACCCCAGAGTGTGCACTCCTCTGGACTCAGAGTTCCAGACACTTGCTTACATGGGTGCTTGAAGATCTGCAGCTGGAGTGGAGGTTCTCTGTAGGTTGTGTGTGTGTTAGTCTAAGCTGTGCAGCCAGCTGCAAACTCCCTCTGCCACTGGAGCAGGCTCTACCAGATGCCAGCAGCTCTGGTTCCCTGGGCTGGACACTCTGCCTCTCTTTTTAGTCTGTATCTCTTTGGGAAAGTCCCAGGCAGCACTTTCCCAAAGAGCCCATTTATTTAGAGCCCCCTCCTGTGTGCTGGTTTTTGTGTATTTCTTCTCAGCCACAGGCACAGCCAGAGTCTCTCCCCTCTAGGGCAATCAGCAGCCCCTCACTCAAGCAGCCTGCTAGATCCAAACACTGCAGACTTTCAGTCCTAGGCTGTAGCTGCAATACAACAGCTCCTGGACTGGATATAAGGCTCTTCCACAGCAGCCTGGCTCCTCTCTCCCAAAATTGAGAGCCCCCAGACTGCTGAGACCCTCTCTCAACATGCCTAGACAAGCCCTCTCTTCTTCAAGGGCTCATGGGAGTTGCAGTCTCTAGGGCTAGATTGCAGCACACAGGATCCTCCCAGAAAAAGTCAGAGGCACCTTTAGTAAGGGGACTACAATAAGAATTAGGGGTCACCAAATGAAATTAATAGGTAGCAGATTTAAAACAAACAAACGGTGTTCCGACCTGTGGAACTCCTTGCCAGAGGATGTTCTGAAGACCAGAACGTTAACAGGGTTCAAAAAAGAACTAGATAAATTCATGGAGGTTAGGCCCATCAATACTTATTAGCCAGAATAGGTAGGAATGGTATCCCTAGGCTCTGTTTGTCAGCGACTGGAAATGAATGATAGGAGAGGGATCACTTGATGATTATCTATTTCTGTTCACCCTCTCTGGGGCATTTGGCATTGGCCACTGTCAGAAGACAGGATACTGGGCTAGATGATCCTTTGTTCTGACCCATTATGGCCATTCTTATGCCTTTCAGATGCCTTTTCATACAAGATTTCAGCGGGCTTGTGCTCAATACTAGGAATATACTCCCAAAAAACAGAGAGATATTTGGCTCATTCCCCACCTCCCCTCCCCAACCCCCACCCCCAATTTTTTAATTCTCTGCTATTCAAAAAAAATACATTAAAATATGTTTGGCAGTTTTTTTACTTCAAGATTTTTCAAGGTGGGCCTTTCCCCAAGAATATATATAATTCATAGACAGTTATAAAGGTTTGTTACATGTTTTGCCTTTCTTCTGAAAAGTGCCAGAAATATGGACTTTGTGTTTCAAGCTGTGATTCCTCTCTCTGTTTGTTTTAAATATTACATCTCTGTCTTGATTGAAAGCCAATAACAGAGATGTGGATAAAAAGGAGAAGGCATGGCTCAAAGCACTAATCAAGAGACATTTCTCAATTCTATCAGTCCCATCCTCTAGAAGATCAGTTTTCTCTGGCTCTGCATCTCTGTGGGAATCAGAAAAACAGCCTTATTTCTGGGGTATAGCAAATACCCCCATCAAATCAAGCGACAATCATCAGAAAACTAATCTGAAATACTTTATGAGAATCCAGCATTTGCTCTCAGCTGCATCTTATCTTTTGGTTAATGATGAGACTCAGAGGAAGAGAACCATACTTGACATTTTAGCTGGGTGACAAGGAGAAGAGTTCATCAAAAATTCAAGCTTGACCTAGAGTGAGGGGAGGGAGTGCTATTTAAATTATCTGAATTACCTTTTTGATGGTCATATGAACTAGGTGTCTTTTGATCCTGATCTTGCAAACAGTTACACACATACTTCACTTTATGCACATATTGCCCCATTAAAGTCAATGGGACTATTCATATGCATAAAGTTAATTGTTTGCAGGCCCTCATTTTTCATTACAGTTTTCCCACTCTCCCTATCACTCAGCTTGGGGACTAGTGTCCTTTCTGAAGTCTGAGTTACACAACACAAAGTAGTCTTTACATTCATTTTAAAGCAGGACATTTTTTAAAAGTAACTTTTAGTAATCCTCTCCATAAAGAGAAAAGCAATCCTATAGTGAGTTAATGAGGGATATTTTTGCAGAAGCTAATTTTGTAATAATTTGCCAGGAAATATAAAATTGTCTCATGAGAATAAAAATCCCCATGCAAGCTAAGATTCTGTGACGTAAAGATAATAATGCAAGTGGCATATACTCAGATGTTTTTACAATGAGCCGCTGTACTCTTCTCTTTGGAAAACAGGCAAAGAGGGTCGCAGTCCATTTATTTGATTGGTGTTATCTGCCCGTGCACTGTCCATTGGGCTGCAGTCTCATTCTATGTGAAAGGGGTTGCTTATTCCATGCTAATGCTGGTATTGTGTGTCATCAGAGCTGGGAGCACTGGGGCATTCATTGACATCATGTATCAGGTTAGGTTAATAATCTGCATCTTGGTTCTGCTTCAGCAGATCTGAATGCCTGGGGGTGGGTAGCGATGAAAAGGAAGTCTCTGAGGGAAAGAATTAGATACTGCATGGTCAGTGGGATGGTACTTGCATCTCGAGATGTAAAGATTTAATGCTCATCTGTGTTATTAATCACAGGCTATCCCTGGAAAGCTAGAGAGTGGTGTCAGTAAATCTGACTCTCCCAAGGATGCCTGCAGCCATCAAAGTAACTTTGGATGGCACACCGACAGATACCACCACCCTGGATGGAACATTACCAGAATGGGAGAAAACTAGCAGGGATATGCAGACACTTTGTTTTAGCAAGATGCCACAAGACCCTGGGAAGAATTTTCCTCACACCAAACAAGTTGGGACTTACCTGGTGGGCAAAATGATCAACAAAGGCTCCTTTGCCAAGGTGATGGAGGGACTACACATCCCGACAGGGGAGAAGGTAAACTCATAACAGAGTAAGATTAACTAATAATTGCCACTAATCCATATGTGGGAGGAATTCAGATGATTGCTTTTAATCCTACACACCAAAGTCACTCACTGAACTATCACCATAAATCCTAAAACTGAAGCTGTCTGGCTTCAGAAATAGAGTTTAATGGTCATTTAAAAGCCAGTACATGTGTATCATTGTTTTCATGCAGATGTAACTGGACATTGAGCTAGTTCTAGCAAAGCTTTCATCTATTAAAAGAGAAAAAGGATAGTGGCATAATTACAACCTCAAATCTATTTTCTCCAGTAATCCTCCATGCTTTAACCAGTATCCTGTCTGATTCTTAAAGCTATGCAGAAATACTTATAGAAAAACTCAACAGCAATATCTTATATTTTCCCCAGCTAAAGTACATGCCTCTTTATGGAGCTGTATGACATACTATTACATTTGTATTGGCTGTCAACTTTATTTTTTGAATGGCTCTAAACAACAGATGAAATTTATTTATTTATGCCATTTAGTTTCATTATGTTTGAATAATCTTCTAAAGGCCGATCAAGGCCCACTAATTCCAAAAGGAGTCTTTCCTTGGGTGTGTTTTGGATCAGGACCTAAGGGAGAATGTTAGAAAAAGAACACATTGCTTACTTTCCAGAATACAGTTCATTTAAAGGAACATATTAATTTTTTGTCTTCAAGTGTGTAGAAGACTTACATGCACACATTACCCACTGCACACATTACCCACTGTATGCACACATTACCCACTGCAATCAGTGAGCTATACTGAGACAGAGTTATAGATGTGATGTGCATTTCAAATAGCAGATTTTGACCTTTCAGGGAGACAAGAGGCTTATGCTTCACACTGGCAATGTATCTTCTCTGCACCATCAAACTTGTTCCCCAAGCATTTTGAAAATAGATCTATATTGCTCACGTTGAAATGGGTGTTGCCAATTTGCATATATTCTACAATATAGGTGGCCATAAAAGTAATTGACAAGAAAAAAGCCAAGGAGGATTCCTACGTTTTAAAAAATATGAAACGGGAGCCCCGGATACACCAGATGATTAAGCATCCTAATATTGTTCAGCTATATGAGACATTGGAGACTGAAAACTCCTATTACATGGTGATGGAACTGTGCCTAGGTGGAGACCTCATGGACAGAATCTGTGACAAAAAGAAACTGGAAGAAAGGGAAGTAAGGGAATATACCAGGCAGATCATGTCTGCAGTTGACCATCTGCATCGCCATGGGATTGTCCACAGGTAGGGTTCTTCCCCCTTTTCAAATAAAATTGACAAAATCAATAATTCACGAATGTGAATTCTGTTTATGATGAGTGGAGAATTCCAGGGGATCAATTGTTAGTGAGAGAACTAACCTGGAGATTTGTTAAGAGGGTAGGAACCATTATAAATGGAAGGGTGGCCATGATTTTGGTCATTTGGGAATTAATCTGGGTCAAAGTATTATTGCACCAAAAAAAAAAATGAAATATATTTGTTAATTTACAGGTTGAACCTCCCTGGACTGGCACCCTCAGGACTTGACTGGTCCTGAACCAGGGACTTTATCAGAGCAGGGAAGGTCAATGTCAGCACCTCTGCTGCTGCCAGTGGCAGCACAGGGGCCATCATTGTCAGAGCAGGGATGGCGAGTGCTCAGGAGAAGAGGCAGGATGACTGTGGAGCCCCAGAGCAGGCAGTGCTCCCGGTCCCCACCACCAGCCACAGGCCTGTGCTCCTGGTCCCCAACTGCAGAGTTCTGCAGCTCTCCTATGTCTTCTCCCAAGCACACACACACCCAGTCCCCACTCATCCATTTCCCTGCCTAAGACTGACCTCTACAAATGAGCTATTTGCCATTCTCCAGAAGCTCTTAGAAGGCAAGGGGAGGAGTTGCTGAGTGCTCCAGCCCTGGAGCACCCATGGATGCTGGACCAGGGATGTTACAGGGTGAGGAAAGTCCAGTTTATAGAAGTCCAACCTGTACTAGTTTAGTCATGATAAAATACATTGTGACTTAATCTGACCTGAGTCACACAGCACACCTTGGAACAAATTGGGACACAGGGCCATAGTTAATTTTCTTGTTCCCCACTAGCTCCAGGGAGCAAGCAGTAGGCTACTGCTCTAGACCAGTAACAGACTGATTATTTTTCCATGCTGGGTTGGCAGAATGCACTGGTAAGTTGTGGAGTCAAAGGGTACGTCTACACTGCAAAGCTATTTTGGGATACCAAGGGTATCCCGAAATAGATACCCCGCATCCAAGGAACGTGCCCTTTATTTAGAAATATTTTTCCAAATAACGGATGCGCTATTTCACCATTCCTGTAAACCTCGTTGCACAAGGGATAAGGGATGGCTCAAAATAGCACTTTATTTTGAAATTTGGCACCATGTAGGCACACCAAATTTCAAAATAGCCTATTTTGAAATAAAATCGAAATGAGATATGCAATTTGCGTGGCACAAATTGCGTATCTTATTTTGAGTTTAGAGTGCTGTGTAGACACGCCCGAAGTCAAAGCTCTACCTATGTGCCATCTACTTTCATGGATGTGTAGTCATTCTGTGGAGCCTGCTCTCCTCCCCCAAACTGTGTATCTTGGAGGGGTGTAGAGAGCACAATGGACTAAGAGGGAGCATTATGTTGCCTTATCCCCTGCACCGTGACCTTTCACAGTTTCTGGTGTGGCTTTTTTTAATAATTTGTAATTTATTGCACATTTAATGAATAAAAATACCCATATATGAAGCCCTAGTCACCCTCTCAATTAATCAAACTAATTCTAACTTAACAACTGCCACCAAGCAGCAGCAAATATTCACCTAGTAGGTAGCATGTTAACTCTTACAAGTTCCTTGCATGTGGTTTTCTGCTTTCTTGTCATCCAGCTGTCAGTATCTGCCTGTATCTATTGCTTTGTACTAATCTTTTTACTAAAAAAACCTGACTTTACTAAAGAATTGATTAAACAAAACTGCTAAGTAAAAACAGGGTTTATATATTAGAAACAGCCAAATGCCCTACCAGAAACCTCTCTGACTATTCCAGCCTGACCTCATGGCCTTTGTGAGTTCCTAGCTAACCACTTTGATAAAAGGAGGAGGTTGGGAGCAGGTATCTTTGATGAAAGAGGTGGACAGTAACCTAGCTTGTTCTTCAGAGTTTCCTGCCATCAACCAACTCAAATGTGAGCCTGCTTCTCTCCATCCAAGTGCTGACTTTTCTAGGCAACCCTTATGATGTTGCTGGTTGCATCCATGGAGAAAATGTGGACAATTGAATGTCACTGTACTGTTGGCAGTGGAGTTGGAGGAGTCTTTCTAGTTCTCTATCTTTTGTAGGGAGTGGTAGAGACAGAGCAGATCCCCATGGAGCTCTGCAGGTGAGTTTTGAGTGAAGAATAGTTGCCCATACCACCCTCTTGGTCCCATTAGAGAGTCCTGCACAGTCTACTACAGCTACAAAGGGCTCATCTGTACATTGCGGTCAATTGTGTCATTAGCTGCAGAAAACCCAAATAGTGTTAGCACTGGAGATGAAGCCTCTGTCTATTCCTACAAGATTATCTTTTAGTTCTCCTAAGGCTACCTCCCTGCATGTTGGCAGATGTCACATGTTGGAGCTTTGTTATCAATAATTTTGCCTGGAAATGGCACAAGGACACTTCTGACTTAACTTTGTAGTGTACCTTGAAACAACCAACATTTGCTATTGCATTTGTGGCACATTAACTAAATATTGCTCAGTTTCTTGACCTCTTCAAGGACAAATGAATATTTGTTATCAGGAATCCTTTTTTCCTATTTTGATTGTTATTTTGGTTTTCCTCATCTTCAATATTTCTGTTGTGCACTTCACAACAAAGTCCCTGGTCCCTTGACCCCCACTTAGCTGTTGTTGTGCTGTAGTTCCCTCAAGTAACTGGGCGTACAGTCCATCTCCTCCATCTCCTAGCAGTGCAGCCCAACAGCTCTTACCAATTCTTTCCTTCTGTTCTGTTCTGACACTCTTTTTTATATGGCCCTCCTTGGTCCTGATTAGTTGCTTTCTGTGCAGCCCCTCTAGTCTTCTTGGAGGACCTCTCTAATGCTCCTTTCCAAGGATGGGTGTGGCAGAGCTCTGAGGTCTCCAGCAGGGGGCATTTGGGTGCAGACCATCCTCTCACACTGCCCTCTAGTCTAGGAGTTCTCTCTAAAGCCCCATAGAACTGTGGAAAAGTTCATGATCTTGCTTAAAATTACCTCATTACTTGGTAAGGTTCCCTTGAATCAGAAGAACTTCTGACACCATAAAACTTTAATAGTCATCCTTATCAGGTTTGTCAGGAGAGAAACACCTTACTTTTTAATAACTGCATGAACACTCAGCTGGATCTGCAGAAATAGCAGTCATGCTGATACAAAATAACATTCATTATTGTAGGGTATAAAAAAATCATAGTGACTAGGGCTATGTCTACACTACAGGGTTTTTGTGCAAAAACCCACAGAGCGTCCACACCTCAAGTGCATTTTTGTGCAATAAAATTTACAGTAGAACAGCAGAACAGAGGGCTTTTTGCGGTATAGGTATACCTCTTTCTACGAGGAATAACTCCTTTTTGCGCAAGAGTTCTTGCACAAAAAGGTGTGTGTGCGGACACTCAACAGGGGTTTCTTGTGCAAAAAGAGCCTATCAGAAAAAGCACAAGTGATCTGATGGACATTCTGTTAATGGCAATCAGAGCTTTCTTGCGCAAGCGTGTGCATGCGCTTTTGTAGTGTGGACGCACTTTTGCGCAAGAAGTTTTTGCGGAAGATCTCTTCCGTGAAAAGCTTCTTGCACAAAAAGCCTACAGTGTAGACATAACCTGAGTGTTAAACTCCAAGAGCAATATCCGATTTGCAGAGGTGAGCGGTACAATGTGTATTAAAATTATGCAATACTATCATGTTAGGCAATGATCATCTTAATTTATTTCAAAGGTTTTGGGCATTCAGTTGAATATTTAGAAATAATGTATTTAAATTGTTTTCATAAAATTACTAACATTTTTAAATGAAAGCCACAAAGTTCTATTGTGCAGTTTTGTAGTGCCAGGAACCTCCTTCCTGAGACCTATAAACAATGAGTAGATCCATGCACACATATACGCCCCCCACAAAACACTAGGTTAATCTCAAGATATTTGCATTAATGGCCTGTGAAACTGCTATAGTATTACATAATTCCCCATCCTTTCGCCATGCTGTCCTCTCAGTCTCCATCCCTCATTAGGTCTTGTCTCAATTTACACTTTCAGTTTTGCAAGGGAGGGCTGAACAAATCCTTCACTGTCTCCAGTACATGATGGTTATAACTGAGGGAAGGGATTTCAAAGGAGCTGCTTGTTCTCCATCCCATTTTTGCCACTCCTGACCACAGCAGACTTTAGGACATCCCTAGGACTGCTCTGCATTACACCAGCATGCAAAGCTATCCAACAGTTTGTTATGCCAGTAGGGATCACAGAACTGTAAGAGGCTCTGGATATGTTCCCAACATCAAGATTATATCATCTGAGAGTTCCCTTGTGCTATGGAAAAACCTTAGCTGCCCTTTTGGGCCATATTCTAGCCACTTGGCACCACCAAAGGAGAAGCCAGTTTCTAGCTCTTAGTCTTTTGTCAGGACAGCAAATTTTCACATAAATAAGCCCATGTTCAGCTAAGGCAATTTATAATATCTCACCTATAATTTTGACCTGGTCATCACTATTTGCTACAAGCAGTTCTCTTTTGGCTGATCCTGTCCACAGGAACATCATTGCAAGGATAGCTCCATCTACAGTGTCCCTATTCTGTCCTCCTTTGACTCGATTGTTTAACACATAAGGCAGCTCTCACTTCTCAATTTACCTCCTTTCTTTTATACTTTCTGTACACAATTAAATTAACATAATCATCTGTTTAATGTAACACAGAAATATGCTCAATTCTCTATAAACTTGAAGTGCAAATCTGAATGCTCGAGGCTCAAAGAGTGGGAAAATATTTTTGCAAAAGACAAAAATAAGAATACTAACCTTTGTCTTGAAACTGAAGGGAAGCGACAAAAAAAATCAATAGATATATTTTAGACATTTTTCTTGAAGTTTTGAAGCACTGAATTACTATGTATCTACTTAGTACACAAAATAATAGTATTGACTTAATCCAAATATATTAATGGAATGAATTGCTTTTAAAAATACTCATTAAGATATTCAGCACACTTATGAAAGTTCCACTCCACTACTGTTCATTCTGAGTTAAATAATTTCATTATTTTAATGAACTTTTGTTAACATATCTGCTAAGAATAAGAACATAAATGTTAGGCTTCAATATTTATACATCTTAAAATGTGCTTTCTGTCTTGATTTGCTTAGAGACCTGAAAATTGAGAATTTTCTTCTGGATGAAAATAACAACATCAAAATTGTTGGTAGGTGTATATCATTCATAGAATAACATTGAAGGTTGATTCTTGTTCTTGAACTTGATAGTTCATGTAGGGGTCTATTACAATCAACTATTGATTAAACTATAAGTTCTGTTGGTGAGTTGTTGATTCTTTAACAAACGTGTTGGGTGTAAATGGAACAAAAACATTTATCAAATGTGTCTTTACACATGTATTTTTGCAATTATTTGATTTATTTTTAAAATACATAGAGAAGAGTATTTTTCACATGATTCAGTTTTCTTTTGTTGTACATTGTAGGGCCAAGAAACAATTTAAGAATTATAGATGGCGTGTGTGGAAAAATAATATTAGCAGAGGTGAACTGTAGATACAAGCAAATTAACTAAGCTAAACAGATACAACACCATTGACTTATGTGGACTAATGTGATCAATCAGAGACCCGTTATCATTAAACATTTTGAAAAGAAAACTGTTTTTCACTAATGGACACTTTGCTAGAGTGCTGAAAAGTGAAGCAAACTACTATTACATGGGAGGAATTTGCACCAAGTAATTAACATAGCTCAAAAAGGCATTTATTTTATTCTATAGAAATCTCACAGCAGGGCTGCTGACTGGGGGCGTAAGGGGGGCAGTTATTCTGGAGCCCAGCGATTTAAAAGTGCTTGGGGCTCTAGGCCGTTTAAATCGCTACCAGAGCCCATGTGGCATGGTCCGGGCAGTGCTGAGGGCTGGCTGGAGGATGCATAGTACAGTCTGAGCAGCACTGAGGGCTGGCTGCCTCTCGTCCTGTCCCTTGTGCCCAAGGCCACACCCCTTCTGGGAGCCTGGACCAAGCTGCCCCTCACACATATCTGTGGAAATGCTTACATAGTTCTTCATAATACAACACTTCCACTCTTTTCTTATATCCTTTGATAAGCATTGCAATAGATAACAATGCTGACATTTCATGTGTCATCCCTTGACCTTTGCCAGTACCCATTGATATCCTTATGCTCACACAGCTTGAATTGTTTTTTACTGAGATAAAATTAAACTGATCCAAAATGGTATGTAGACTCTTTTTTTCCAATGTTAAGCATGACTTATTTAGATTTAGTTAAATCTGTCAGGAATTGTGAAGAATGTAGGCAAAATTTGTATTAATTTTATGGCTATTAGCTATATTTCATGTGTTACCAGATAAAAGGTATTTAACAGCTAAATCAGTTTTAGGTGTCTCTACTCAGTTATTAGACCATGTTGTATTTATGCATGGTCCCTGTACCTATACCAAGAGTCCATATGCTGTGCTGCACATGGCTATAATAAACAAAGCCACCCTGCCACAGTTGTTTCACAGCATTATACGCATCACAAGGGAACATTCTAGGAACCATTTTGCTGCATGTGGTTGGTACTGCCCCACACCTTCGCCAGTGCTGGTTCCTGCTCACGATTCCCTGCTGCCAAACTGAGTGGATGACATGAATTGATGATGATGTGAGTCTCCTCTTGCTCCTGATTGCAGGGCAAATGTTTATGCTGAGGAGTAGATGTTCAGCGAGAGGCATGATGGACTTTGAGCATAACTTTCTGACATGACAAAGATGGCTGACCTTGGGGGGTCAATGACCATCCATTTGGCTCCCACAGAACAGACCTGGTGGATGCTGGTATTGCCACAGTATGCCAATAGGTTGACCATCCCTTTTGATACAGGAGAACCAGCACAGTGTGATTGTTTCCAAAACAATACGAGCCAATGGGATGACCTGGAATTCAGAATTTCCAGATGAGGAAGCAGATTGTCATGGATCTGTGTGAGAAGCTTGCACCAAACATCCAGTACCAGAATACTCCATACAGGGAAGCCACAGCAGGTGGCTGTTGCTCTATAGAAGATTGCAATACCAGGCAGCTAATGGTCAACTGCAAACCACTTTGGGGGCTGTAAAGGCCATGGCTATGGTTGTGGTTCTCAAGTTTGCAAGGCAACTAATACTGTGATTTACCCAAGTGGGGGCTGCCAAAAGCAAACTTCTGTTAAAAATAGCTGGATTTCAGATGGGGTTTCAGAACTGTATAGGGGCTATCAATAGCACTCACATCCTGATACTTTGCCCACCAAAAGGAATATGCAGACCAGAAACTATTCACTCATTTGGCAAAGCATAGTAGCCCACAAAGACAGATTCATGAATACCAACATATGAAACACTGGAAAGATTCATGACACCAGGGCATCCAGATGATTGGGATTGTTCTTTAAGTAGGAAGATGGGAATATATTCCCCAACATTCATATCGTTTTCCATGCTGTGTCTGTGCCAGAGGTTATATTGGAGGAACCACAGATACCAGCTCCTAACTTGCCTCATGAAACCATACAGCAACATGAAGTATGATTCCCTGGAAAAGGGGAATTCAGTTACAAATTCAGTAGCTCCAGGATGGTTGTGATGTGCACATCTGGTGGGCTGAAATCTTGTTGGCACTGCTTACACACCTACCTGGATGCTAGTGTGGCCATCATTGTTCACATAATCATCAGCTGCTTCACATTCCGTAATGTCTGTAAAGGTAAAGGGGTGGGGGACTTCAATCCTGCGTGGGCGCAGAACTAGTCGATTTACAAATTCTGCACAAGCAATAGGATCCCACCCATGTGCATGCTAGTCCTTCCCAGCGGTGAAGGGAATCAAGGAAGCCAGATGTCCACACATCTTGGCACAGCAGGAAATAGAGGATAACATCTGCCTGTGCCAAGGGATGACTTCAAACCCTGTACAGCTGCTGGGGAAAAAAAGGGACCATTGGCACATACTTGGGGGGCTTCATAGCTTTGTGTGAGTTTTGTTCCCTTGTAGTTGTTGGTCATTAGACATTCATTTTTGTGACTATTCGCCCTCTACAGATAATTGTAACAGAGCACCCCACTGGGTTATCACCTTAGGGTTGGGTTTGTACTTTGCAGGGTTGCAACCCAGTGTACAATGCTGTTCTTGTAAATGTTCACACTTGTTTACAAACCTGTTATTGGGACCACTCAATCTCTCTTAACTAGCTTATCAACAATTCATTCTTATTTTGTAACCATTCTTTGTCAGAAGTGCTAACTGCACTGACCAGCTGTCATGGAGCACTACTCTTAAAGTTAAAATAGATCAAGATGGATGGAGGGGGTATTTAATCTCTGGAAAGTGGCAGACTACACTGCCAAGGCAATGCAGAGTCCAGCTCAGCCTGGAAAGATGACACATTAATTTTAGCTAAGGTGATATAGGCCATTTAAATTGAACCATAATTGCCCACAGTCTTTGGCATCAGTTTAACTAGATGGTTTCAAATTCATATTCTAACTTAATAAAGCTGCACTGGTATAAGTGTACAAGTCCTAAGCGCATAGTGTTTATTCTATTTACAAATTTAGAGCATGTTCAGAAATCAGTGAAGTACTGTATTATAAGAATAAAGTTACCATATTAATTATAAATGGAAAGAGAGAAAGAAAAAAGAACCTAGTCACTTCCTTCATAATATTGCTTGTTTCAGTGTATTATTTCTGTATCTTTTCCCTTGTCTCTGGCCAAGTTTTAAGGATAAATAAGTCCCAGAGGAGACTACAAATTTGTGTTTGTTTGTTGTGAATCTGGCAGATTTTGGACTGAGCAATACTATGAAATTTGAGGGTCTCTCTCAGGAACTATTGAATACCCAGTGTGGAAGCCCAGCCTATGCTGCCCCAGAACTCCTAGCTCGTAAGAAATATGGTCCAAAGGTGGATGTCTGGTCCATGTAAGTAGATCTATAAAAATACTCATCAGAAGGTTATGAAATTGAATGTCTTGGATACTGATATACAGGATTTGGTGGCATTTGTGCTTTGGGGGAGCAACGGGGAAAATGAAGAGATACATGGGAGAACTGAACTCTGAGGGATTCCCTAATCTAGCACTCCAAGAAAGAGGACAGGATAATATTGTTTTGTTAGTATCTATGCTTCAATTCCATGGCCTAATACTTGAGTTTCTATCTTTGGTCATGGTTCTGTGCTGTTAACTACGCCAGTAATGGACAGGATCATGCAGTGTTGCCATTTGGTGGAGCTAATACAGAGCTGAGACCTACGGATTCCTGCTTCAGCTGCAATGAAGTAACTGGTTAAGGCCTCTTTCTCCTCATTATCACCAGCTTCTGTCACATTCAGAATGCTGAGAGCTCAAGATAATGATACAGTTAGCATGTGGAGATATTTCCTGTGTGGGTGTAAGTCTCAGTCATCTGTATATTTTCTGGAACATCACATCTATCAAATAAGACAACTACAGTGTAAGGGAAAAGGGCAGAAAGCACCATTAAAAGGGTATTTTTCAAATTAATGACTTAGTATGTGTTCATTATACTGGCAGATTGCAGTTCTAAGTATAGAGCAAAATTCTCCCCTTCCTCTAATCTATGCATTTTGTTTGCCAGTTTTGCTGTGTTACTGCAGGCAGCTAGGACAATTATCCCATATCAAGTCCATTTCCCCACCCTGGGGTTTTCATGCTTCTGGCTATGGAACAGTCTCTGTTCCATATTTCTGTCAAACCTAGTTCATATTTAATCCACACCTCTGCCCATATATCAGCCTCTACACAACTGTTTCTGTGGTTACTGTGAAAATTGTTCTAATTGTTCAGTCCAGAACATTCATTCTGTTATCAAACCTAGTTTAGACCAAGCTAGTGACAGAGTAACAGCCGTATAAGAAAAACACACTATTCCACTCCAGTTTCAAGATCCATAAAACCAGCACCTGTAGATCAAAAATGCAATATAAATATTTGTTGCAATTTTGGTACAAGTTGAACCTCTCTAGTCCAATACTCTCTGGTCCAGCATGATTAGTTAGCGAGTGTCCACTTATCATGAATATGGCCAAGTTTCCCGCAGTTCCATAAAGTGTGTTTACAACCACCAGTCCTGGCTCTCAGTGTTCTGTACTATTATTTAGCTCTAATTTACCCCTGAAATATCTTCTAAGAGCCCAGTAAGTGATGGAAGTGTTAGTAATGCTGCTAGACAATGGTCTGACAAATTCTCTGGTTCAACACCAGTCAGTTCCCAAGGATGGCAGACTAGAGAGGTTCAACTAGAGAGGTTAATATGTATCTTATTAACATAATTAGCAGAGTGGTTTGTTCAGTCAGCAGGCCTAATGGTCATGGCCTGTGGCTCTAATCTTTCTGTTAGTTCAGAGGGTCCCACCTTCTGCATGAGGTCCTAGCTGGACTGGCCTCTCTGATGGTAAGCCTTAGCTCTGACCTCTGTGGGGCCAAGGGTCATAGTTCCTCAGGGTAGGTAAGGGAAGTGGGCCCTCCCTTTCCACAGGTCCCAATCCAGGATCCTGAAGACAAAGCAGAATGTGCCAGCCTAAGTTCAGCTGGCCCACTTGCTTACCTTCCCCAGGCCACTTCCTATTACCCTGATGTCTGTTTGGGACATGGTTATAAAGACTTTATTTCAAAGCCCCACAGTCTAAGTGCAATATATTCAGCCTTCTGAAGCCATTGCCTACAGTTCTTTCTCCCTCTCTGGGAGTATTTAGGAGAGGAGTAAAAGACTCACAGCCAGGTCAACTTCTTTCAAACAGAAAGAGTTTCTTGTTGCTGAAAAAGGCTTTTTTGTGAAAAACTATCAGCATTGATCAACATTTTCCACAATTTTTTCAAACATTTTTTATCAATCTTTTTACTGAATACCATTTTCAAAATGTTTGATTTATCTGAAATACAATTTTCAACCAAAAAAAAATCACAGAAAAATGGAAAATAGGCCCAGGTCAAAAAGCTTGTAGACTGCCAGAAGGTGATCGTGAAGTCCAACCTCCAATAAAACACAAACCCCAGGACTTCCCTGAATTAATTCATACACCTGTGCATATATTGTATTACTGCTGAAGGAATTCTGTGCCAAAATATTAACAATTCTGCACACATTTTAAAATTTTGCATATATTATTCATCAAAATAACATCATATAATCACACCAGTGTCAATTATTTTGGTAATATATTTCAAAATACTTCTTGTCTCCTGACCTGGCCCCACAGACATAGCGCTGGGCAGACAACTTCTTTCCTTACCTACTGGCAGCTAGAAATTCTCCTACGCAGGAGTGGTAACTCTGTTCTAATGCTACGCTAACCCCAATGGTTAAAAGGTGGAACTGCAGCATTTTCCAGCAGAAGTTATTTTCTGCAGAAAAAAATTATGCACAACATATTAATTATGCATATATGCAGTGGTGCAGAATTCCCCCAGGAGTTTTTATTTATAGTGTGTGTGTGTGTGTGTGTGTGTGTGTGTGTGTGCACGTGCATGCACGTGTGTATTTACAAACACACACTGGTGTAGACAAATACTGACATTACATGTTACAATACATATAAAAATGTCAATTTTTCATATTTTGGCTTTTGGACTTAACATTCACAAAGATGCTAATAAGATCACCCAATGTCCCTAAGTGATACTTTGCATTTGGATTTACTGAATACTTTGGAGATAACTGATGTATAAAAATGTAAGCAGAAAGTTCCAAACCTGCAGGCAACCAAGAGCATAAACCCGACCCGTTCTTGAGAACTGTTGTGGCAGATATAACATATAACAGTGTTTTATTTAAACCCATATTTGTGACCGAACCATGACTCTCTTTATAACTCTCCCTTCTGCCTCCACTGCCAACATACAAGATATATATGGTTCGAAAAGTTAAGCACATTGGGACAAATTGAGTTACATCAGTAAAAATCTGGAGTACTGCCATTGACTTCAAGAGTGCTAATCAAAGTTTACACAGGAATAATACAGCCGAATTTGGCTGAGAGAATGCTGTCAGCACCTAAAATCTGATTTAGTTTAGTTCCTGGTTGAGATTTTTGCAAAATGGATGCAAAATAGAAACCATAAAGCCATTTACTGATGTAATTCTTTCAATGAGTCATACACAAAGAGTTGTAAAAACTTATACATGGCCTTTGGTATTTTATTTAGACATTTTTCTGTCTAAGACATAAAAAATGAATATATAACTTGATTTGTTATTGCTGAGACCTTTAGCATGGAAAAAGAGCTTTGAGAGTGTAAAATTTTAACTCTCATGACGCTATTTCTATCTCAGCTCAGCTGTCATGAAATCTATCAACCAGGTTGTGTAAAAGTGCTGACTTTATAGAGACATTGATAGGTAATGGTTATCACCGGAAACAAAGAGTTGTATTAATCCAAAATCACGTTCAGACAACCAAATCAGACTAAACAGCAATACAATTAGGATTCCACTGAGGAAACATTAGCTTTGACTATACATGGTTTTTGTGCATCAAACTTTAAGATTCTTTGGAGGAATGGAAAATTATTAGCTTTCATACATCAGCTGAATTAAGAAAACAGCTGCTATATTCAAATGGAGCCAGATATTTCAGCAAGATGGAAGAGCAGCAATCTGCTATAGACCATAAATTTTCAAGCATAAGATGTAGTTACCTTCCAGCTACAAATACATTGTTATTAAGTGACTATATTTTGTGTATTACTTTTTGATATTTTTTAAAAGATATTATGGTTATAGCTCCCACCCACTCCCCAAATTCTCATACATTGGGGATTTCACATCCAGTAAGCTGATGAAAAGAACTATTGCCAGTGATAAAGACACTGCTCATGTCTATCATCAACAGCAATTAAAAGTGCATGGCAAAGGAAGTGTTCAAAATGTTGCAAAGGCAAGCGTACTTAATGTTACATAACACATCCATTTGCATAACACATCACTTTGCACAGCCCGTTTTCTTTCCAACTCTCAGAAAATATTTAGGGACTGTCTCTCACTTTCAGTCCACCTAAATTTAATCCAACATTTTAAGAGATTATACTGTGTCTCTAGAATTGTGGCTGAATGTTTAATCATCAAACCTGAATGTTTAATCATCAAACTTTGGGGAAATACTACATTCATGGATTGGACGTATCAAAAGATTAGGTACTGAGGATAATAAAGATTTTCATTTCTAGGCAGCTGATTCAATTTTTCTCCAAGCTGGTAACTAACAGAAGATGTCTCCCATCCCATGACCATTTTTATGTGATTGCGGAAAAGAAAGTTGTCTGCATCACAAATAGAGTCATCAAAATATCTGCTCTGATAAATATAGTAGCTCCAACACAATAAGAAGTGCCTGAAATTTGAACCTAACCTATTCTGAGTTCAATAAAGTTTGGCCAGATTTTTCATTTTCATAGTCTTTGGTACTTTCTGGTCCAGTTGGAAGCAGGAATGACAGAACATCAGATTGCTGTTGTGATATTTCTGACCCAGCCAGTTCAGAAAGTGCCATGAATAATGTGAAATGACCTGTTCACATGAAATTTCCAGACCAAGTTTGAAAACAGAAAATAATTGCATAAGCATTCAGATATGTGGGTACTTATCCCACTGAATCTGTGACCTTTAATGAAATTTGCTAGTGACTATAGGGGCTAACAAACACCTACATTGGCAGCCTCTGCAGATTCTCCAACAAATCCATTATCATCTTACCCCCTGTTGGGTGACCTTCCATGTCAGAGCCAAAGCCCAAAGCCCATGGTTTGAATGGGCTAAGAATGGTGCACTGTCCCTGGATGTGCAATAGTCCTTTTGTGAACAAATACCACACTCCCAGTACTATTCATCCTGCATCTTTCACTCAAATAAATTAGTATTCCCATCCACCCACAATATATTCTTTTACTGCCCATACTGTAGAATGCCTTCTTAAGGTTAAATGGCATTCACATGGAGGAAATAATTTCAGCAAATGATTCAATGAGTCTCACTATCTAGATATAATTTGCAATCTACCCTTGATGTCAAAAGACAAGACTCACATACCTGAACCGTGGATTTTATTTCCTATTTTTACCACTGTTATCTCTAGCTTTGATGTATTGACTGTGTTTTTTTCTTTGGCAGAGGAGTTAGCATATTTGCTATGCTAACTGGCACATTGCCGTTCATCGTGGAACCATTCAACATCAAACTACTACATCAAAAGATGGTCAATGGTGAGATCAGTCCCATTCCATCTGATATGTCTTCAGGTAACCCACTCCTATTATATCTATCTATCTCTCTCTCTCTCTCTCTCTCTATATATATATATATATATATATATATAAAAATACAACATTTTTAATCTCATTAGCAAAGTAAATACAACAACATCACAAAAAAAGGAAGACAGTGGAGACCTTGTTTTAACATTCATATTATTAGGAGGTAACGCAACCATACATTTGCATGGCAGACCACCTCTTCCATTTTCTTTGTTCCGATTATTAAAGGCACATCATAACACACTATCTAGGCAGTTTCAATCTTGTCTTGGTGGTGAGGGTAAAGATAATATTGTTGTCAAACTTGAGAGATCACAGGGCTCGATTCTCATTTACACTAAAGGAACTGGGAGTGGACATGAAAACTATACCTGTTTTAAGGTCCCTTTTATGCTGCCGGAATGATGTAAAAGGACCTGAGCTGCAAATAAGTTTCCAACCCATAGGGTTTTGTTTAGTGGGCTGTATGCCAGTTTAGGAAGCCATCTGTTTAATGCCCACAAAAGCAGAATTAAGAAAATCTTTGATAAGTTGTCTCAAAGAGCTCTCTCACCTGTTGCTTTAAGCACAATTCTTCAAAGTTCAAAGGTACACCTACAGCTGGTTGACAACAGAACTTTCTGTGAAAAATCTGTCCCTGTTTTTCATTTTAAAAAATTGAAATTCAAAATGTTTACATCATCTCCCGTTATCACCTTCACTAGCAAGGCAGAGTCAATGGAGACTCTGTAGTACCTCTAGTTTTAGTTTACATTCTCCTTCCCAGTTGTTTCAACATCATCTGGCTTCCATATCACAGGGTTAGTTGCCTTCTCACAGCAGTTTTATGAGTGTAACTCCATTGGTTCCAATGTGTGTCAAGGGCAGGGTGTGAAGGGCAGAGGAAACAGTAGAGCAAGATTCTGCTTTGCCCAGTTCACTGCTGGCATATATTACAACCCAGCTACTTAACTTTAATTTTGAAAGGGGCTAGGGTGAGTAGAATCAGGCAGCTGATATCAGCTGCCTGTCTGTCTGAGCACAAACCTTTTCCCAAGCAGCTCTATTTATAACCCACTTAAATATATGATCATGCCTCAGATCCTCAGAATAGGGCTCAATTTGTGCCATTACACTTGGGTAACTTCACTGTTTGAATAAACAGACGCTACTACAGCGATCAAGCCATTTTATCTGAATATCTGTACAGGAGCTGAACACTTTGTGCATTACCTACTTGAGCCTGATCCTGCTAAGCGGCCTACTGTTAAAGATGCCATGAAAGACCAATGGCTGAATGAAGTATTCATCAGGAAACCACTGAACTGTACTACATATAAAAATAGGTAATTTCAAATTTCTCTTCCATTTACTTGTGAATGTTCCATGGTATTTCTGAGCCAATACCAGTGCTACCAATGATTAATACAATTCTATTTTATCCTTCATGCATTTAGATCTGTTTTACATTAAAAAAAAGTACACAAAATGTATTTCTGTTGCTATGTGCATATATTGCATTATTTTTTCTGGGTATGTTTCATTGGTGACATTACATTTCTAGATTGTTTGACTCCAGTTATTTCTTCACTACAAAACTACATAATATAGTCCCATTTGAGATATTTTGAAAAAAATGCTGAATTTGCTATCTTGATATTATTCTCACATTTCTGCAAAATCAGTCTCTACTGTAGTTTATGTTTTCCCAGACAGATCACTGCACCTATTAAACCACAGAAATGTGCAAACAGATGCAAGACACCACCAAATACTGCCTTTTCAAGCCACTTGTTTTCTCTTAAATATGCACACATAGCTCCCACTCTGAGAATAAAATGCGGCCACTGTCTTATTCTATTTCTTATTTATGTCAATTTCTTAATTATCTGTCTCTGAAGAAGTAATATAACCCTTTATACATGAATTCTCCACCTTTACATTTTTATTAATTAGTGTTCCATATTTGCATGCTCTTCTAAAATATCTAATTTCAGTGATTGGAGCCTTTATTTCTTCTAACAAACAATCATTTGATTTAGGGAAAATGTTGGGCTCCCATTCTGTAGAAATCTGTGGGTTTGCACCTGTGAAACAGATTTTAAAAGGCTGACTTGCAGTTTCTTTATGGTGAGGCTCAAACCAGGGGCATTGACTTTGTCCCAGCTTCCTGCAGTATTATAAAAATGTTTGGAAAAAATCTTTGAAGTTTTTAAAAATCAGATATCAAGACATTTCTGAAGTGCCCCCTTCCAAATTCATTCAGTCATCTTATGAACACACATATCTACTTGTAAGTTACTTATAATTACTTAATTAATAAATTACTTATAATAGTAGCTTTACTAAGTACTTTTATGTTTAAAACTCCTCATCCACTTCCCTAAAATCTTTTATTTACCCCTTGAGATCTTCCAGCCTCCTTAGATCTTCCCATTTCTTTCCACATAGAAGTCTTCCCCATCACTCCCACCCAGGCTCCTACCTTGAGGATCAAAACCACAAGCAATCAAACAAGATCATCAAAGATCATTAACTATTTGCTTCTTGTGCTTCAGTCTTAATCTTGGGGGACATTTTTTCCAATTAATCCATCTACTCTACATCAGCAATGGAACCTCTAAAAATATCGTAACTGAGCCTTACCCAGCAATGATCTTAGTGCTATCTCACTGGATATTTAAGGTTACAACACTCTGTATCTCAAAGTTTTGCATATGTAAAGTATATGGAGTATCTGGACTGTCAAATTACTGAGAGCCCATTAATCACTGAACCACTCACTTCTAAATCAATGTAACTACACTTGTACATTTTTGTTTGCTTGCTTGCTTGTTTAAATGAGCATTCCTAATTTTTCAGACTGTGTCCTGATGAACTGAACCCTGTTGTTCTAAACTATATGACAGAAACAATGGAGCTCAGGCTTTCAGAAGTTATCAATGTTTTGATAAACAACAAGCCATCTTCTATCATGGCTTCTTATTGCTTATTACTGAAGAAGTTAGTCAAGTATCAAAAAGAGCATGAAACAATGAAGGTAAGACATCAGTTTAGAAACAGCATGTTGAGGATCAACCTCTGCTCACCCTACTCACATGAGAAGCATTACCAAAGTCAGTAGGAGGGCTTGTATGAGTAAAGTAGCTCTAAATATTATGTATAGCACTAACACTGCAAACACTGGAAAAATGGTAACAGAAGTACAGCCATGCATACAGTCTGAAGAGGCTTATTCATGGCATTCTCAGAAGTGATTACTATAACAGATTTTTTTCCCAGGAAAAAAATTGTATTGTTTTCTCTACAAGCAATCAAATTGGGACTGACCATTGCAATGTTAATGGGAATTTGTTTCTTTACAGAACAAGTGATTTTTTCCAGTAGGAAAAGGGAAAGTTAGTGTGAAGTCAGGCAGAAACTATCTTGATCTTGTGACTGGCCAGTGAGGGCCTACTTTTGAGTTCACAAATGTGAATGGGAGTCTGAAAAGTTACACATTTCCATTCTTGTCTCCTATATGCATTTTAGAATTTCTACCACTATAGTTCAGGTTGAGGTTTCAACCCCGACTAATGGAGAGACGCAAGCTATGATTAGCAAATACTATATAGCAATAATTGCTGAGGTTACAATTAGCTTAAAAGTCTGTAAGCTTTTCTTTTACAATTTTTTCTAAGGGTTTCACAGTTCAGTCATAAAAATTTTGCTTCAGGCAGAAACTAAACAGACAGGAAGCCAGATTCCAACTTCTAACACGTCAGTGCAGCAGGGAATGTTTCAATTACAAAACAATGCACATCAGAGATTAAAATCCCAGTCAAAGTCTTAGCCCCCGAGAAACTATATTTTGAAAAGGTCCAGTTGACTTCTCTAGAAATTAGTTAGCAGAGTATAAGTGGGTCTATATCTGCATCCCAGCACACAGCCCTGACGTCACACTACCATGTAATGTTTCCATTTTAATTCCATCTCACTATGGGGAAGAATGGAGATATCTCCATATAGTCATATTCAAAACTCAAAAAAATAGTTATGTTTTCCCCAAAAAAATAAAATTTGGCAGGACATGATGCAGTGGGTACTTACCTCTCCTGAGAGTTTTATTTAAAAAAAACCCTGTACCTTCTGCATTATAAATAATTGAAAGTGAGCTGTTGTGTAAAGACTATTTTGGTAGATTCTCTGCTGGCATAAAGTGGTGTAGCTTTATGACAAATTACACCAACTGAGCATCTGGCCCTTTAATGTCAAATCATAAACACCTGAGGCAAGATCCTGCCTGAAGTGGAAAGGGAAAGTGGTCACTGATCCCAGCCACAGCAGGGAAATGATTAAATGTATGTCTACACTTATGGCAGAGTGTAGAGCAGGGGGTTGGCAATAAAAAAATGGTGGTCCATCAAGGTTAGTTAGGGAGCTTCCATCCCACAGCTCCCATTGGCCGCAAACAGTGATCTGCAGCCAGTGAGAGCTGTGATCACCCAATGCCTGTGGAGGCACAGGTAAATATAGCAGTAGCAGCCCACCAGGAACAAACCCTGATGGGCTGCCATTTTTATTGCCCACCCCTGGTTTACATCACAGACTCTGTATGCCCAGCTAGCATTACTCCAGGGGAAATTCTGTACCGCTGTGAATATTTAATGTGCTGGCCATATTTTATTTTATTTTTGCAGAAAAGTTGCTATAGCTCTGCCTTTTGCCCCACCAGCAGCACTGTGGAACTAGAACAGAGCAGCAACTTTCAGGCACCTAGGGAAGAGAAAGAATCAGTGCCTGTAGGCACTGTTTTCTTCCCAGTGCCTGTAGGGCAAAGTCAGGAGACAGGGGTTATGGGAGACAGACATGTGGGGATCCTGGGGGCTCATAAGGGCTAGTGGCGACGGACATTCTGGAGCAGAGGCTGAATGTGAGTGGAGGCACAGAGCAGGGGAGGGGGTGCAGAACCACATGGGGAAAAGGGATGGCTGAGTGAGGGGCAAAGAGACACAGAGGAAAAGGGGGAGAGGTGCAGGAATGCATGTGCATAGGGAGAGGTATTCTGACCCTCTTATCCAGCGTCCCATTTCCAGCCATGTCGTCCCTGGTACTTCAGCTTTGTTCATTCTACACCTTTTCCTCCTCGCCATTCCTTGTGCAAATTAGGGGCCTCAATAAGTCTATTGATAGATATATATATAGATGCTCCAAGGGTCAACACATAAACCTTATGCCCAATCTGAGTAGCTAGTGGGGAGAAGGTTCATGAAGGTTCCTCAGCAAAATGAAGGAAGAAACCTGGATAGGCCATTCTTCCAGGAAGAGGGTAGGAACACTTAGGAATTACAAATTATAATCCCCAAAAGATACTGTAATAAAAAATTTAACCATTAAGACCTTAGTTACAGTAGTTAATTTATTAGAAGCCATATTTAAAAGAGGCCAAAATACCTCCAACATATTTACAAATGAAAAGTAGAAGCACAGAACTATAGTTAAATAAAATAATTACAAATAAGAAATAAACCTGAGGATTTTTCACAGTAAATTCCTATTATTTTAATCACTTTTTCTTAAACCATCATTGAAACTGGTTTTCCTAAATAGCTAGATTCCTATTACATATCCTACATGAGGGAAATAATGTAATGAAAACACCTCTCTAGCATGCCACTTCTGATCAGATTAAGAAGGGAAAATAATGGATATTTTCACTGAGATTGTATTTGTGTTCTATAATAAAACGAGTCATAGATTTAAATAGGACATATGTCACTACTCCAACGTGGACCAAGCCAGGTATTTTAAGAGTCCCTTGACACACTTAGCATCTGAGTCAGATATGAATAACAGAATCACAGAAATTACAAATAGAAAAAAGTTAGTAGTTCCATTTTGTCCATGGCCCTGCCATTGCAGATCAGTTCACTCTTGTTCATTAAGAAGTGCTTAGCAAAGTCTACCTTTAAAAATTCAAAGATTCAAACTGCCTACCAGTTCTATTCGGAGACTATTTAATAACCCAACAGACCTTCCTGGCAGGGAGCTTTCCCAGCTAATCAGCCCAAATTTTTTGTTTATTCATTTCATCCCTTTATTCCTAGTTATACCCCTTTGTGTGGCCATCAATAATTTCCGTACCTTGGTGTTTATGCTCTACAAATATTTGTAACTGATTATATTTATCTTTAAATTTTTACCTATCTAAACCACACACATGATGTTCTTATGTTCATTGATAATTTCATGGAGGTTAGGTCCATAAAAGGCTATTAGCCAGGGGATAAAATGGTGTCCTTGGCCTCTGTTTGTCAGAGGCTGGAGAGGGATGGCAGGAGACAAATCGCTTGATCATTGTCTTCGGTCCAGCTTCTCTGGGGCACCTGGTGCTGGCCACTGTCGGCAGACAGGATACTGGGCTAGATGGACCTTTGGTCTGACCCAGTACGGCCATTCTTATGTTCTTAATCATTCCCCCAGTGAGTTCTCATAAATCATAGTTATTGGTCATATAGTCCATTTGCCAATTCCCAGAGCCCTGGTCTACACTAGGGAGTTATTTCAAAATAACCCCCCTTATTTCAAAATAATAAGCAAAGCGTCTCCACTACCAAGCCCGTTATTTCAAAATAACGGGTTAGTTATTTCGAAATCTGTACTGCCGCTTTTCTTGGGGAATAAGCTTATTTCAAAATAGTTATTTTGGGAGTTATTATTTTAAATTTAGGTATTTCAAAATAATATCCTAGTGTAGACATGCCCTCAGTGTCCTAAAGCCTGTATTACCTAGACTCACAATTGTTTTTTCACTGTATGTTAATATTTTACAGTATTCCCTTGCCGGTTCATTAGCAGCAGATATTTTATGCTTATGTCTACAAAAAGGCAAAACTCAGGGAAAGAAAGAAAACTTGCCATGCACCAAAATACAAGTCAGTCAAAGGGTGAGAGGGGAAACAGACAATGATGTAGGTATTTGATGTTCTGTATTTCATATTTTATCAAAGGTACCTAAACAGTTAGATACTCTTTTTAGCCTATATAAAGTCAAAAAATTGCTATTTGTTTGTAGAAGTCTGTGAGTAGTCACTAAATCACACAGTATAATTTCTAATCCACAATTGAATAACAAAGGTCCCAGATATGCTTTACTGTGAGCACAATATTAATGTCCCTTAGCACAGTAAGAATATACAGATGCATACAAATGAAAGCATACAAAGTAGTGCTTACAGAACTGGGGCCTAAAATATTTAAAACAGGAGCGTAAACAATGCACAGCAAACATGGCCTGATCCAAAGACCATGGAGAACAAATTTTCATTGGCTTTGTATCAGGACAAAATGTTCAACATATACTCTTGCTTTCATCTGAATAGAGATATTCCTAGAGGCTGAGATTTTCAAAAGGAGCCTAAGGGAATTAAGCACCCAAATCTTTACTTAAATTTGGTGACACTTGGATATCTAACTCCTCTTAGGAAATTCTAGCCAAAAATAACCAAAAGATTCACTAAATATTAACTCAAACACTGGGACCAATGCTCACATATAACATATAATAAAAAGATAGTAACATGGTCAAGCCAAATAACTTTGAAATTCAAACAAAAATTCACAAACGTTTTTGTAATATTCGTTCTGCTCCAATCAATAGATTAATTGAAAGTTTTTCCAGACAAAATCAAGGGAAAATGTAAATGCTTAAGGACAAATTTTCAACAAGCCCTCTAATTTTCAATTGCAAAAACTGCAAGTGCATTCTTTTGCACACACAACAAACTGTGTTTTCTTAATTCAAATAAGTAGCTGTGTTTGCAAATGCTGATTTTACACAAACTGGCATTTGTACATGCAGGTAGGGGTTTCAGTGAATGCAAATAGTCATGAATCCAATTTTTGTAGATGCAATTACAGAAGCTTATTGAAAGTTTGATCCTTAAAAGATTCTTTCCATGTTAAAATTTAAGCCATAAACGACTGGATAAATATAACATATGGCCGGTTCTCTCTCGCAGGGTTATTTCTCCAAGCAATGTATTTGCATTATGTGTATTCTTTTGTAGAAGAAAGCTTTAATGATTATAGTTTGCCATCCAGAACTTTATAGCTAGCCCTTGTCCAAAATAGTGTTTCTGCCAAAAAGCTTCCTGCCCAGGTGCTTAACCAATTAGTTCTTAAGAGGTCTGGCAGTAAAACTGGTCATGGCAAGTTTTCTGATGTACTGTATATAAGGTGACAGCTTGCAAAACATAGGATGAAAATTTGTTTTCTTAACAAGCAGTGTGTAAAATCCTGGGAGACTATTTGATGGCATTGCCTAAAACACTTATGACATCTCATATTCCCAATTGATCTAGTGTGGTTTTAACAATGTGTTATCAAACTAAACACGTTCTAATTTGTTTTATATCCACTCCAAAGACAATTTATATAATTGTGATTTAGGTGTTGCAAATGCAGAGTAAGGATGGGTTAATGAAAGAGTTTGAAGTTTGATAAACTTCAAATTTTTCCAAGCATTTTGCTAACTTATAAAATGCATTCAGTCTTTGAGAGAGCTGTTTTTCTACAAATTATACCCAATGCTTTTTGTGGGATATTAGATTAAAAACATGTTTGACAACGTTACAACATATGATAGACCAACAGTTGCTAACTCAAACCCCCTAAAGGCAGGCTGAGCACACATTGATAATAAGGTAATGGTCTCATTGGGCCTCTCTACACAGTTTTCCTACCTGCTGCCCCAGCCTTTTATCTTTCCACTGAAGATACTTCTAGTCCCCTGACTGCAACAGGCTATGTGTCTGACTCAGCTTTCAGGATGCCTCTTGCATGGCCTTCCCTCTTAAGTGAGTTCCCAGGCAGCTTCCAGCTCTCTCCCAAGTCCAGATCCGTCAGACCTCAGGCTGTACTTCCATTTTCTGATCCTTGGGATATAGAGAGTCCTCTGCTGGTTGGGTGTTGAACAGGGGAAAATGGGGGGCAAAGTCACAAAGCCAAATAATGAGGGAGCCAGATCACTCCATCACACTTGACGGTGGGAACCTTAGACATTCAAGAGCTAAGACATCATTGTCAGGGTTGCATGATTCCCTTTCTCCCCATTATTCAGACTGACAGGTTATGATTTCTCTACAGTGTAATTCTAGTCCCTGCTCAAAACTCCCGAAGTTCCGGAGGTTGCTGAGAAGGGGGGGGGGGTCCTTGCTTTGAGAAAAGAAAGACGGTTGCTAAATGCAGTGGGGCCAGGCAGGGATGGTGTTGAGTTCAGGAGCAACTAAACAGGGAGCAGATGCTCAGCAAGACTGGGGAAGGGAAACTGTTCAGTGGAATGTTAGAGGGACACAGTGGGTGAGGTCACATCTTTTATTGGACCAATTTCTGTTGGTGAGAAATAGAAGCTCTTGAGGCTTACACAGAGCTCTTCTTTAAGCTCACAGAAGCTCCTGAGCCTGTCTCTCTTTCCAACAGAAGTTAATGCAAGAAAAGCTATGACCTCACCCATCATGTCTCTCTAATATCCTGGGTCTTAGATGGCTACAGTACTGCATACAATAGTGGGATGCTGGCCGGGAAATTTATCAGGGAAAAAGTCACTGTGGAACAAATAAGCAGCTGCAAGGAGGAAGAGAGTTAAAACTAATCCCTTCAATTAAGCTATCTGCAATCCAGGTTCCCTCCTTTCTTGCCTCTCCATAGCTGTCTTGTCTCATCCACTACCACCCCAAATGAGCAATTTCCATTCCCCGTCTGTTTTTGCTCTTGTTCCATATTCAACTGCTCCCTTTCCTAGACCCAATGTTATTCTCAGAGCACTTCCCAATGTTATTTCTCATTTCCCAATGTTAACATTCCCAATGTTATTTCTCATTTCCTTTTCTTCTCCCCCTCCAATAACAATCCTTAGTATCTCTCCTTACTCACATGCCATTCTGGTAATTTGGCCTGAGTACCCCTCATCCCTCCTGGTCTGGATCTTCCTTTTGGAGGAAGGAGCAGCATTTGCCAAGTTCCCCATTTACTGCTGCGTATCATGGGGCTGCAGACAACTAGTGGAAGCAGCTAAGGAAAAAAGAATGGGAAAGGTTAACATAAAACACTTGGTTTTTATTTGATAAAGCACATCATTGTCCTAGTGGCAGGCACCTCTGCAATTTGAAGCGTTTTACTAGCATATCTGGTCCAAGAAAAAAATATTTGCTTGGAGAAAAAACTTTGGAAGAAACCTTTTTTTTTTCATTTTTTCATTAATTTTGTGTCTGGAATTTTTCATTCAGTTGAGAAATCCCCAAAGTGGGGGAGAAGTTAAACAAAGTTTAAAAGTGAGAGATAATTGATTTTTTTCCTCATTTAAATACTGTGAATAAATTATTTTCAAACTAAAATTATTAGAATTAAAATCAAGACTAACCACACTTTTAGTGAATGATTGAGGTGAGATCACTGTTTTTATAGATTGCTCTGCTTGTGAGTAGATGACAGATTCCTTTGAAGCGTGGTAAAATTGGAAGGGGGTTCATTGTGGCATGGAAAAACTCTCATTTACAGGGGGAATGAAAATACTGTGGTAATTCACCTTGAAAAAGAGACAAATAAACCAGGAAGTGATAGAAGTCTACAAAATAATGAATAATTTACAGAACACTGATCTGGACCTTCTGTTCTCCCTATCTCATAACATGAAATTGAAAGCTGGAAAATACAAAAGCAATCAAAGAAAATTCTGTTCACGCAATACACAATTAGATTATGGAACTCAATACCACATGGGGTTGTTAAAGCCAAGAATTTAGTAAGGTGCAGGGAGGGAATGGATAAGATGCATTATTGATTCAGGTTCTGATCACCTCCTTCTGCAGGTAAAACAGCAGGCGGGGGCTAAGAGAGTAAATCTACTAGCATCTTTTTGTGGACCTCTCCCTAATTGTTCTGTCAGGAAGCAAGGCCTGCCAGCTCACAAACGGTATAAATTTTGGGGATCAATGGTAGACTAATGAACTAATGAGTGCTGGCTCATTTTGTATTACATTTTGGGGTGGATTTCTGCAGGACTGATGGGGAATAAAGATGCACATTTCCATTTGTACTTGTCTGAGCTTGTAATATTTCATTTCTTTGTTTATTCGACTTCCTTTCAATTTAAGACAATATGAATTATGACTGATATGTTTTCAGAGGGAAAATGTAACAGAAAAATGTGATGGTAAACCTCTGACAAACTTGAATCAGGATGCAGATATTCAGATTTCCCAAAAAGCTGAACTGGTCAAAACAGAAAACCTCAATAACTATGACAATCAGACATTTCCTTCTGCACTAACCCCAGCAGTCCCAGATGCCATTCAAGAAGATGAAATTGCAATTACTTTGGAAAACCAAGAACATTTGCCAGAAGGTACTGTACTAAAATATATTGATGACTTATTAATCTGAAAAATGTTTCTTTAGAGCAGGTCAGCAAGAAGTGAAAACATGATTTTTTTTTTTTTTTTACAATTCTCTCCTGCTTTTTTTTATGAGGGGGGAGAGGAGAGTTCAAAAAAAATGTAGATCAGCCCTACCATCTCTTGAGTCACATAGTTTTCCCTCCATTACATTATAAGCGCATTCTGTTTGTTACTTCAGAACAGACTTGGAAGCGTGCACTCCCCTAACTAAGTCCATGTGAAGGAGATTTAGGGACTGATCTTGCATTCACTGAAGTCAGTGGGAGAACACCATCTTTGAAAGAAAGGAATGTGGCGGGAATGAACAAGGTTTACCCATATCCACCCTCCTCTGCAACAAGAAAAAAATCACTGGATGAAACATGTCCAATAGATGAGCAATGGTACAAAAATTATTCAATATGTTCAGGGTTCTTGCCCATTATACCCTTAGAGGAATTCTTTCCTGATCTCAGATTTTGGTGATCAATTTTAAAACTTTATACATGTTAGAAAAAAAAGTCATAACTAAACACCTTCCCTAGTTATTACTCTGGATATACTGACTATAAGTAACTGTCCACTATCCAAGTCATTTCCATTGTTTTCCTCATGAATTCTAGTGAGGAGGATCGTGAGGGTCCTCCAAGGTCAAGAAATTCTGAACACTGATTATTCTGGGAGAGAAAGACAGAAAATGACTTTAGACTTTGAGGTTGAATCCAGGTCTGATATGAGTCACAACTTAGCTAACTTCAACATGGTTGCACCCTCTTAAAGTCTCCATTTCCCTGTGCCAAATTAGAAAGGTAGCAGTGATGTAAAAGGGCAAGGTGCACAGTCATCGATAATCAGACCCCAGCTCTGAATTGGACTTCTAAATAAATGTCAGATGATTCTAACACAATCATTTTGCACCTAAATATTTTTGATTCATACTCTTTAATAAAAGCTGAGTAATAGCCCCAGTCCCCCACAGAAATAATAAAAAAGTAGGCAACCCTATGCCACACTATTTTCTGTTCCAAATTTGCATCAATAGCTTCCTCCTCATGTGGACGTGAGCTGTGCTGTTTAGTCATTGCTATTGAACCTTCTACCACTTACAAGCAATTCTGATTACACACCAATATAATTTTTTAACAGTGACTAGCAGTTGTGGGTGCCTCAGTCTTGAATGCCAACATTTTAGAAAGGGTTTTTTTTTCAGTGTTGGTCACCTATCCTCTGAAAATCAGGAACCTATAAAGCATCTAAAGTTGGACAGTAGTTACTTTTAAAAGCCTATATACAAATTTACGGCATTATATCAAGTTTTCATTATTTATAATATTTATTATTTATAATATTGCAAAAACTTTACCAACAATCATCAAAATTCACAATCATGAGGGGAAGCACTTTTGGTAATAATTTGTTACTTTTATTGATGATGCCAATTCAGTGTGAACTGATCTTATCCATTCTATATTGTGTTTAGTTTCCAACTTTGCAGATAGAGAATGGGTTCATCTTGAACTTCCTAAATCACCAGATAAAAATACTTCAAGTGAGCCAATGAATCAACCACTTTTGGATCTGTCCGAGAATGAGGATCATTATAAAGACTTAGCTGAAGTGAGAAAATCGTATCTTCATGAGAAGCCATCTCCTACATTAGCAAATAACCCAACACATTCTGCAGACCACAAGACTCAAAGATCTGCAACATCATGTACAAGCAAAGTAACACCACAGTTTCTAATAGAAAATAGAGCCATAGACCACAGTCCTATGCCTCATCAGGACACAAAATTTAAAGACCTTCTCAAACCAATGGATGAGAATATACCAACCCCAACATGGCTGCACTCAGAAAGGGAAAGTCCTAATCTGGTAATGATGGAAATGCCACAGCTTTCTCCTTTGCCCAGGCTGAGACAAGCTGCTTTAAGAGACACCATAGCTAAAAAGATTTCATGGATGGGAACATCAAAGCAACAAACTAGTGACTCTCCTCCACATTTGGTCAGTGGGTCAAGACCACCAATTTTCCCCATGCCCCAACAGCAAACACATATGGTGAAAAGTTTGAGGCAATCTAAAGAAAACCCGAGAACCTTTTTCAATAATAACATGAAGATTAAGAGAAACTTAGTCCAACTCAAGCATACCCATAAAGTTACTGACCTGAGTCTTCCAGTATTATCTCCACCATACCAAACCAGATCAGGGAAAAAGTCTGAGATTTTAAGGTTAGATTTTGCATAAATACAGTGCACAGCAATATAAGGGAAAAAATGGGAGGAGGGGTGTGAAAGATAGAGAAAATAATACTATCTACAAACTTTCCTCAAAGGTTTAAGGCTGATAGCGTTTAGCTGAATACCATGATGTTATAAGTCTGCTTAAGGTATATGCAATATTTGAGGTTTCAAGAAGATGACTCACAATAATAGTTGTGAATTTGTATATCTATGTACATGAATCAACACACTATTTGCAGCCGAACTGAAGATCACTGTGTTAGTGCAAAAGAACCAGAAAATAAAACTGACTAATCCATTTTGATTGTCCTAGCTGAATAAAGAGGAAAATGTAAACAAATTGTTATAATGATGGAAAACAAGATTTTAAAAATCCTCTTTGTGTTTTAACAAACAATGGCGTTAGTAAGACAGGTTAGGAATTTTTTCATATTAGCTATATGAATTTTAACAAGACAGTGGCACATTAATCCATCAATGTTCCAAAAGAAAGAGGACCAAATTTGGCATCCAACTTAACTGATTAATTAATTAATTAGAGATGCACACAAAGTCAATTTTTTCCCTTTTGTTTTAAATTCCAATGATTCATCCTCATAGTTTATATTTCCTTTTTCTAATTACTAGACTTTGGGCCTAATTCTCTTCTTATCCCAATATAAACTCTTTAATTTCAGTGGAGTTACTCCTCATTGATAATTATGTGAGCATAAGGAGAATCAAGTTTTGTGCTTGCAGCTTTGAAATGTCCACGTGAGACGTGAGCGTTCAAGTATAGGGATTACAAAGGATTTCTAAACTGTATTTTGAAAGTATTTTGCATCATCTTGTTGAGATTTGCTCTCCCAGATTTCTACCAACATGACTACCAAACAGAGAATATACTGGGAAGATCTCTGGATGGAGATAAAGAATGAGTTTAAATGTGAAAAATCTGAATACATTTCATTCAATACCAGTATGTATTGTGTGTAAGATCCAGCAGTTAGGGTACATCTACATAGCAGCAATATTTCAGAATAACGGATGTTATTCCGAAATAACATAGTGCACGTCTACACTACAGGGTTTTATTTTGAAATAATGTCGAGCTGGAGGACTTTTTACTCCAACTCATGGTAAGCGTCATTTCATGAGGAATAAGGGAAGCCAAAGGAAGAGTGTTCTTCCTTCAACTTCTTGCTGTGTAGACAGCTCCAAAAGCCAAATTAAGCTATATTGATTTAAGCTAAGCAATTGACGTAGCTCATGTTGCATAGCTTAATTCGACTTTAGCCCTGCTGTGTAGACCTACCCTTAGAAAGCATAGCTCTCAAGCATATGCTTCAGTTCTATTGAAGGCAATGGGACTTAAGCATGTGTTGAAAATGTGATTAAGTGCTTTCCTGAACTAAGGCCTTACATGGGTGTAATTCCCAGAATTGTACTATTAGCTTATATATCATCTTCATTATTAAAGCTGGATGGAAATTTCACAGCCAAACTGGATTTGCAAACATTTCCCTCCAATTTACAAAATTTTGTAAATTAATTCCAAGCTTGCCAGTCTTGTATTCAGTTTCCTGGAGTTTTATCCGAAAAAATATGTAAAAATAAACAGGATTTGACTCAATTTTTTGGTAAAAGTAGTCTGGGGCAGAGGGTTGGGGGATAGGAGGAGATGCAGGCTCCAGCTGAGGGTACAGGCTCCCAGGTGGGGCCAGAAATGAAGGGTTCAGGATGTGGGAGAGGGCTCTGGGCTGAGGTGCAGGAGGGGTGAGGGCTTTATCTGGGGGTGTGGGCTTTGGGCTGGGGCCAGGGATGAGGAGTTTGGAATGCAGGAGGGGGCTCCAGATTGAGGCCAAGGAGTTTAGAGTGTGAAAAGGGCCTCAGGGCTGGAGTGGGGGTTGGAGTGAGGGAGGGGTGTGGGCTCTGGGAGGAATTTTGGGCGTGAGAAGAGGTTCCAACCTGGTCTAGGGGGACTGGGATGTGAGAGGAGGTTCAGGCTGTTAGCTCCAACTGGACAGTGCTTACCTCAGGGGGCTCCCAGAAACAGACAGCATATCTGACTCCTCGGCAGAGGGACTGGTAGGGGGCTCTGCATGCTGCCCCTGTCCACAAGTACTATCCCTGCAGGTCCCATTGGCCCTGGTTCCCAGTAATTGAGAGCTGCAGAGCCGGCACTCAAAGCAGGCTGCCCCTGAACTTCAGAACTGGATGTGCCAGCTGCTTCTGGAAGCCACACAGAGGAAGGGAGGCTGCCTTAGCCTTGCTGTGCCACTGACCGGACTTTTGCTGGCAACCTTATGAAGGACATAAGGTGACATACTAAATATGTGGTTCTTCTGGCAGAGAGAAGGCAAGCAGTAGTATCTTGTAAAAATGCAGATGACAACAAATATGAAAAGACATTAAAACTGTAAATACCTCCATTTTCATGCACTCTGGTTTTCCAGAGACCTTGACTATAATATTTGTTAGTCTGTGCGTCATGGCTCCCTGAATTACAGTGTTTAGGCCTGTTTCAACAAGGTACTCACATGCCTCACTGTAAGCAAATGAGTAGTGCCCTTGACATGAATTGTGACTTCAGTGGGACTACACATATGTTTAAATTGAGGTATGTTCCTGCACTGGGAAAGCTGAGCCTAACCAGGCTCACCTAGCTGATGAAGCCCTGCTCCCATGGCTCTGCTGGGCATGCTCAGACTGCAGCCGAGGTATAAAAGCCTGAAGTGAGGCTCAGTCTGGACTGGCTGCTGAGGAGGAAGGAGGCATTTCTAGAGCTCCTGCTAGTAAACCGCCAGTGGGACTGGACCTGGAAACCAGCCAACGAGACATCAGCGCTACAGAGGATCTGGAGGAAAGGACCCTGGAGAGAGTCCAGCAGGGTGTAGTAGGAAGTAGCCCAGGGCAGGAGATTGTTTCCCAAGAAGCTCAGCATGTTGTGGTGGGATTCCCTGCTGAGTGAGCAGAGGTCCGCGACACTGCTACCAGGGCCCTGGGCTGGGACCCGGTGGAGTAGGGAGGGCCTGGGTCCTTCTACCTCTCCCCACCTCAATCCCCCAACCAGTAGAGCTGGCACCCACTGTATAGTGACTCAGGCTACTAGGCCACGCTGCCCCATTGAGAGGGGTGTTCATTAGTGACTCTGGCCACTAGGCTGTACTGCCCCAGTAAGAAGGGTGTTTATTAGTGACTCTGACAGCTAGGCCATACTGCCCCAGTGAGAGGGAGCTTTATTAGTGACTCTGGCCACTAGACCGTACTGCCCAAGTGAGAGGAGTGTTGAGCATTAACTTTTGGAGTTAGGCCCTATGGCCACGAGAGGGCCAGGAGTTTAGACCGGTAGAGAAAGTGCTGGACACAAGGGATTGCAGCATAATTTCAAGAGTCCTTAGGACTCGACTACTCCCCCTGGGCAGCATGAGGGGTCGATCATGACAGAAAGCCTCCTGGAGGTTCCTGGCACACACCCATTACTATCCCTCTTCAGCTGTACAGCAAATCCACCTTGTTATGTTCATGGCACAACAACAGAGAAGTTTGTTTTCTAACACAAGAAATACTCTTTCTAGAACATTGCAAAGTAATTATTTTTTATCCTCAGAATCCAAAACAATACACAGTAACTAAAGAGAGAGAGAGAAAGCAGGCTGCTCCATAAGGCAGAGAGGTACACCTCATCCTACCTTGTTCTAGGCGGGCTTTTTCCAGACTGACTCCTGCTCCCACATCACATACTTCACTTCTGAGGTCCTCCCTCCCCCAGCCTGAAAACAGGGTCAGGAACTTTCTCAAAGTGACAGCTTGCACTTCCAACATAGTCTTCCCCACACCCTTGGAAAAGTCCTGCTCTTTGGGTCAGTTTATTGGTTGAGCAGAGACTCTGGCCCATTCAAGGCACTTCCTCCATAGAAATAGGGAGGAAAAATACCTTTGTCCTCAGAGCACAGAGGACTGCAACTGGGCTTGGCCCTTACGCAGATCATGGAAAATGGAACAGGAAGGGTGCTTGTGTCTCTCCTCTAAATCTAGCCAAAAGGCCAGCCACAACATGGCCTTTTCCTAGATTTGTTCCAGTCCCATCAAATAGAGTACCTGCAGCCATCACAGAATAAAATAGCCATGGCCACTTTTATAAAGGACCTTCCGTTTATTTTATGCCTTAACATTTCTAAAGTCAAACCACTTAGTCCTTCCATGGAACTGCAGAGGGACCTGGTTAGTAGATCAGAGACAAAAATGAATCCACTGACCACAGATCACATGTTAGATGGGGGGAGATCAGGAAACACTATGTTTGATAGCCAGTAGCACAGGTCTAGGCTACAGAAACACCTACAGCTGGGCTGCATGGGTGACCAGGGTGGCGATGTGCTGCGAATATTTTAGTAAGTGGCTCTCACAAAGATGCTCCTCTTCAATGGGTGATAAATTCCATACCTTATGGATGCAAGTGCCTGCAAAGAGAATTAAGTGACTCTGGAACCTATCCACCTGTTTCTCAATGTAAAACAAAAATATTCTTGCATCATTTGGCAAAAAACAAAAAAGTAAGATGCGCTTGGCCAGAAATATGCTGAGCTGTGTAGAACAGCATGCAAGCTCTATAATTTAAATGAAGAGGGACACAGAGGTCTGAGGTATCCTGATGTGGGAAAGAATACAGAAAAGATCTAATGCTTCGAACAATCTTGTTATGATTCTTGGTGACTCGTCTCTGGTGGGAAAAATTTCACAGCATCCAGAGACAGGTGAACTCAAGGGGCATGGGAATCACACCAACCTTGCTTTAATTTGATGGCAAAACTTTACCAATGGGCTCCCACTGGCCTTGCTTCTGGGGGAGCATTCAGTCTTACCTCATGACTCCCATATTGGTCCTGCCTGTAAAGCAGGTTTATGCAGGCTTTCTGCAGGCAGCCAGAATTTGACCTTTAGACCCATATCTTACACCAGGGTCCATGCAAGCAGATCCTGGCATCTGAATGGATCCCCAGTGAAATCCTAGGAAAATTTCCTTCCTTCTTTTAATGTTATATTCCTTTATTGAAAATTCAAAGTCTACATACAGGAAATGGCATATCATATCAGCGACACAATATCAATACATTTGATTGATTTGAATATTACCCCTTAGTCTGGTTTTTAAACCAAAACCATTTCCTGATAAGCAGAAGAGTTTCAAACCACAAAAGTCATATTTATGAATATATTTTCAGAAAGAATGGTCCCCCAAAATTTCCAGGTCACTTTTGAAAAACTATGAGAAATTAAAAGATATCTGCTTTATACAATCCGTTGTCTTTACTCTGCATGTCTAAATGCATTGTCCTTCAAACAGCCAAATGCTTTACAGTTAATAATTTAGAAGTAAAGGAATTTTTGTTTGCCTCTGAAAAGTGCCTGAATAATTCAGAAGAAATTCAGACACCAAATAGCCTTTTCAATGCTGAAACAGCCACCCTGTGTAAAATGGTGACGAGAGATTGATGTGACTGAACCGGGCACCACGAGCCTCTCACATTACTGCTTATGGACACTAACCTCTGCAAATTAGAAGCCCATAAAAGGAAAGGACTGCTCACATTCACCTGCTGTGTGTGCTGGCAAGAAAAGAGAGATAAAAAACAAGTCTGATCACTTCTCATTAACAGAACATTAAATACACAAAATGAGATTCAAAGCTCACTAAAGTTAATGGAAAGATTCCCTTTGACATTTCTAGGCATCAGATCAGGCCCCTGATGCAGGGTCCATGAAATGCTTAAGAAGTTTTAAAACTATTCAAAAAGCCAAGAGCCATTTTTAAAGTAGAAGTGCAATGTTTAGAAAGTTAGAACTGACCTTAGGAGAGAAATAATATATATATTTCCTTCTGCACAAAATAAGTTGCATATATACGGTTATATCTACATATTATTATACATTGTATATATTACACTGCCTTTTTCATTCCTGAAAATAAAATAACTCAGTATTTTAAGACCCTTACTCCTCACTCACCAGTCATCTAATTACAAAGATTTCTTTGGGACACCTTCTATGAAAAGATGCTGCACAAAGCCATGTTGTGGTGAAATGAAAAAAAATATTATCCCAGTAATAAATGTAAGTGATTTCTACTAAGCATTAATTCCTGTGATTGGACCCAAACTTGGTCATAAATGAGTCCATAGTGTGGAACATGAGCACAACCAGGCTTTGTTGTCAAGGAGGCTTATTCAGCAGGTAAATCAACAGTGAGATAGGCTGTGTCCAGTTTCCACGGCCACCTAGTATTTCCATCTTTCTAGCAGGAATGCCTGGAACTCTAACCACACCTAGTGCCTAGACTTCAGTGAGGCCATTAGGGATACTGTCCAAGAAGGCACAGATGGAAAGACTGTCAATTTGGCAACTGGGGAAGAACTGAAATGAAGGTTATGTTATGCTGCCCATTAACACCTCAGCACTCTGCAGAGAAGGGAAAAGGGGGAACAGAAGAAAAGGCCAGCACGGTGAGCATCCCATCCTCAGCAAAGTTCAGTTTGGTGTAGTTTTAATAAGTGACAGGAACGTTGCTCATATTCATTTCCTCTGCCACCACCTAACTCACCAGTTAAAGTGACTGCATCATTGGGATTCACTTCAGCACTATTACCACTGACAGTAATAGAAGGGAAAAAGCAGGTCAACTGTGGAGTTCCATGCATGGCGTCTCCAAAACCTTGCCGACCTAACTCCAACCCCATGAACCAGAGCTGTGCCAGTTCCTCTGCGCTTGGGGCTTTCTGCAAGTAGAGACTGGGGAGGTGGAACAGCATTTATGAATATATTAGACGAAGTTCTGCTCATGACCACATGACTAAAGTTGTTACATTTTTATGCCCTTAACTGCAGATTGACAAAGGTTCAGAAAGGGTCATAAAGGAAGAGCTAAAGTGCACTTAAACCTTAATCACCTGCTTTTCCATCATGCTATACAAAAAACATTGCACTTTTCAGTACATCTCTATTTAGTAACAGTGACAGCATTCTGGGTCCATTAGGAATATTACAAGCAACTTTTCACTAATTGTTTTTTGTACTTTAAGATCTGTGTGAAATGGTATACAGAAAATACTATTATTTAAAGAAAGAATTTACTTGGCAAGCTTGTAATTTTAAGAACTAGGGAGGACAATGAAAAGCATTATGGGCTATTTTATGCAAGCTTTCCTCATGCTGGTAGGCATTTATTTACACAGTTAGTTTCATTACTTTTTTGTGGGTCTCTACTCAAACAATTGCTTACCAACTTGAGTAAGAGTTACAATGATCTAACCCTATGTAAGTTTCCATTTCAGCATAATTTTTTGTAATGTATTCATGGAAGTCATTGTGAGAATCACAATATGGGGTTTCTTTAAATAACTCTCAGGGCTCCTGTAAAGAAAATGCATCTTGTATCTCACTGGCAGACAGTCTTGGCCAATCTATACTCACCCACAACATGACCATGAAGCCTCATTAATTTCCTCTTCCTAATTGCATCATCCTATCACAGAGGCAGGTTTTACCCCTACTCAAACTAATTTTACTTGCTACTTATATACTCCATAGTAACCCCATTCATCCAGTGTTGTGCCCCCATGGATTCTTCACCTGTCTCTGAACCAAAAAAATCCATTTAGGACCATTTGAAAAAGAGCCATGATTCTTTAGATAAACTAATGCTGACAACTGAAACATTATATGGGAAAATCCCTGTGTACATGAAAGAGGCAAATATCATGCAGGGTTACTATCCTCTGCCTCTTCACATAGACATGCCTCCACACTCCGCTCCATATACATTTACACTGTGTGCTGGTAGCTCCAATGAGTCAGGATGGGGGCAAGGGAGAGGAAGAAATGAGACTGTGTTGGCTCAACCCCTCTCATGACAACATTCTGAAGACTGTCTAGACAGAAGAGTTTTCCACTCACGTCGTCTCCTGCATTGAACCAATGAAGAGAACAACCATACCCCATATCTGCAAAGAGAGTTTCTGTTTTCAGAAGTTCTATACCAGACCTGTTTATTTGTGGGGGCTCTAAGTGTCCTTTCCCGATTCCCACTCCTACTACTCTGATTACCTATCCTAGGTATTTCTAGGATACACATCATCCTAGAATCTGAAAATTGAGCACAAGACTTCATATTCTCCAAGATAATTCTCAGGTTCTCAGAAAGTCAGTCTGCACTGCTCCTTTGATTGCTGCCTACCCCACAGTTCCTTGTGCATATTTCTAGTATCAACCAATGACAAATCTTGAGAGAGCAAATTATGAATACTAAATAGCTCCACACTTATTGAAAATAAGAGGAAGGGCTGGACATATGCTTAGAATCATAGACTACTATAACTGGAAGGGACCTGGAGAGGCCATCAAATCCAGTCCCCTGCCCTCATAACAGGACCAAGCACTGTCTAGACCCTCCCTGATAGATGTCTACCTGCTCTTAAATATCTCCAGAGATGGAGATTCCACAACCTCCCTTGGCAATTTATTCCAATGTTTAACCACTCTGACAATTAGGAAGTTTTTCCTAATGTCGAACCTAAACTTCCCTTGTTGCAGTTTAAACCCACTGCTTCTTGTCCTATCATCAGAGGCCAAGGAGAACAATTTTTCTCCCTCCTCCTTGTGACACCCTTTTAGATATTTGAAAACTGCTATCATGTCCCCTCTCAGTCTTCACCTTTCCAAACTAAACAAGCCCAATTCTTTCAGTCTTCCCTTATAGCTCATGTTTTCTAGACCTTTAATCATTTTTGTTGCTCTTCTCTGGACCCTCTCCAATTTCTCCACATCTTTCTTGAAATGTGGTGCCCAGAACTGGACACAGGACTTCAATTGTGTCCTAATCAGTGCAGAGTAGAGCGGAAGAATGACTTCTCATGTCTAGCTCTTAACATTCCTGTTAATGCATCCCAGAATCATGTTTGCTTTTTTTGAAACAGCATCACACTGTTGGCTCAAAGTTAGCTTGTTGTCCACTATGACCACTATATCCCTTTCTGCAGTATTCCTTCGTAGACAGTTGCTTCCCATTCTGTATGTGTGAAACGGATTGTTCCTTCCTAAGTGGAATACTTTGCATTTGTCCTTATTAAACTCCATCTTATTTACCTTAACCAAAAAAGTCTGCATGTTTCAGCTAATGTTGGATGTCAATAATGTAATATAGCTCTGTGTTTACATTGTATGACTATTTTAATCTATGATAGAATGTAGCTTTAGGACTCAGAAACTCTCTTTCTAATAGGAACATATTTCTGGAAACCTTGGAAGATGCAGACTATAGAACCCGTTGCAATTTCTCTTGTTCTCTCAGGGTATGTCTACACTGCAAAGTTAATTCGAAATAACAGCTGTTATTTTGAATTAACTTTAATAGCGTCTATACATACAAACCGTTATTTCAAAATTAATTCGAAATAGCGGTGCGCTTAATTCAAATTTGGTAAACCACATTCTACGAGGAGTAACACCAAATTCGAAATAGCCATTTCAAATTAAGTGCTGTGTAGACACTTAATTCGAAATAGGGGGCCTCCAGCCCTTCCCAGGGAGCCCTGGTGGCCACTCTGGGCACAACCAGGAAAACTTACTCTCCTCTCCCCCAGTCCTGGAGCCATTAAAGGGGTAGACCCTGGCCACAGTGCCTGTGCCAGCTCCAAGCCTGCCAGCCCAGACCCATCAGTGGCCACCAGGCCCCTGACCCAGTGCCCCAAAACATGAGCCAGCAAGCCACTGGCAGCCAGCCCTCCACTGCTCCCCAGGAGCAGTCTGCCAGCTCCCAGGAGCCTGACAGGGGCTGGAGAAGGCGGGCGCCAGGGTGGACATCATGGACCTTATTCAGGTTTGAGGGGGGATACCTCCAACGTCCATGATCTCCGCACTAGACAGAGGAATGCGGCCGTCTATGGCAGGATAGCTGCCAGCCTGTCCACCAAAGGCCACATGCAAACCCAGGAGCAGGTCTGCATGAAAATCAAGTTGGTCCGGTGAGACTCCCAACCGTGAGCCCTGAGCTTCTCCTCCCCCTTCTTCCCCTTGCTTCCCCTTCCAGTTCCCTCCTCCCAGGTTTCCCCCTCCCCTCTCCCACCCTCTCTCTTCCCCTCTCCCACCTCCTTTTCCCAGTCTCCCCAGAGGTTCATCCCCCACCCCAGTTTTGTTCAATAAACCCAGTTTCTATTTTTGAACATACGTGTCTTTTGTTTGACATCAGGAAGGGGGGCTAGGGAGGGGTAAGTGGAAGGACGTGAGGGAGGAATGGGTCATGAGCCCCCGGTGGAGAGGACCAGGGTGGCTCCTCGGGGTGGACACTCTCCCACAGGGCCTCCTGGATCTTGACAGCCCCCCGATAGACCCCCCCCGGATGTCAGCCTGCAGCAAGTGCAGCCGGGCTGATGGCAACAACCCCACGAGATGCACGATTGTGCCCAGGGGCAGCTCTGGCTCCATGTGGCCGAGTGCTGTGGTGTCCCGAGTGCGGGCACTCAGGGTACTCCAAGACAGGACTGCTTTGCTGTCCCTCATCAAGGTAGACAAGCAAGCGAGGAACCCTGAGAACTGTCTGCCTGGGGTGGGGGTAGGGTCCCTTTAAGCACGGAGCTCAGATAGCCTCAGGCAGCAGCCCCACACACTAAGTCCTAACCTGATGCCCTGCCAGCACTGGTTCCGGCCAGCCTTATCTTTAGTTCAGGGTCCACTCCGTGGGGACACGCTATTTCGAAATAGCAAAACACTATTTTGAAATAGTTTTTTGTGTATAGATGCATTATTTCGAATTAGCTTAATTCAAATTAACTATTTCAAATTAAGTTAACTTGAATTAACGCTGTAGTGTAGACATACCCTCAGGTAACACACACACCAAGAATTTATTTCACTTGTGTAGAGAAAGGGACCTTCCACTTGCTCTGCCCTCAAAATGTGTTGGGGGAAAATACTTGAGTGCAAATTTCAGTGTAGCCAATGGATAAGTGTGATGCAGTTGTGAGAAAATGATTTGCACACACTAACCAAAAAAAATTAAACACAAACAAATCATCCATAACAAATTAAAATGAGCTACATTTTTTTCCCCTGCATTGAACAACAATGCAAATATCAAAGGAACCAGTTGCATTAGTGTTAATCAAGTTACATGGATTTTCACATTATTCCAATCATCTGGAGTGCAGGTTTTTTGTTTGGTTTGTAATGTGCTCAGACCTTGAGATTTCCTAAGATTTTTTTCCACTTTCATTTCATCTTCTTGAAATGAATGGCCAGCCACTACATCCATGCTTTTACCTCATTGTGATCTGCAGTTTTGTACCTATGAAAAAAAAAAGCCTAATTTCTTAAACCTACCTCCTGAAATAGTACACAGTTGCTTTAAAATCTGTCTGCTTTTTATGATGGCTTTAAAAGTAAATGTTCTCAGATGAAAATACTGGGGCAAACTATGGCCCTCCCTCATTTAAATAGCCTGTTTACATTAAAATCTGAAATGAGATATGAATTTAAAGCCTTTTTGTTTTTGACCACCTGGAAAAAATTATTAATTCTTAAGCATTCACTGTAATAGGACCAAATATTAAAGAATTCTTAAGTTTCAATACCTTGTTTTAAATTGTTTTATATCAACTTTTAATTTAGATGTAATAAGATTCTAATGGTAATTTTAAAATACCATTTGATTATTGAAAATTTATTTCTATAGGATCAGCTTACAGGATTTAAATTTAGAATATTATTTTAAATAGTCATTTCTTATTTTAAAAGTGATTCTACTAAATCTAAACATAATTAGTATAAAATAACTACAGGAGAACTTCAAGAAATATACGCATTGAGAATTAGCCATTTTATAACAGACACAAATCTTGTATGTAGCTGGTCAACATCAATAAATATTTCTTTTAAAATCTGTTGGTAACTAATGCACAATGACATCTCAACATGTAAAATGAAAGACAATTTCAAGTGTTGTCATTTGACTAGTCCCCTAGTCCAAAATAAAATAATAATAATATATTAAATGAGATTTGGAGCCTAAGTCTCAGGGTCTACTTCAACTGCTTTTCGCTACTTCAGCCGTGCAAAGCAGCAGGAAATCCAGCACACCTGGCAGCCTGCTGAGAATTCCCCCTACAACAGGAGGAGGGGGATAGACCGAGTCTGTGGGGGGCGGAGGGGAAGGGCGGAATCCTGGTTAGTTGGAGCAGCCACAGTGGCTTAAGATCACCTTCCTTCTTCCAGACAGTGTGCATATATTCAGTGCATCCCACTGCTGTTTTTTTTTCCCTGTGCATCACAATGCATCCTTGGGGCTGTGAGTAGCCAAGATTAATGTACAGCAGCCTGAAGGTCCCTGGAAAGGGGAGAACTAAAAGGAGGGGTAAAGTCATCTTTGTTCTTCTGATCTAACAGTCAGCGTAGCTCAGCCAGACCAGAGATTGCAGGCCTTTAAGATACCAAGATCTTATTTAATAGTAGTTTTCTCTTTGGGGCTTAATGAAATAGCCAGTGAAATCAATCTACAGTATTAAGTTATGGAAAAGTCTTCCATTGGAAGTCCCTTTCATTGAGGCACAGAACATAGATTATAGGAAAGAACCTTACTCTGGCAGATGGGTTCCCTATATAACCTAATAATTCTGTTTTGTCATTGCTTTCCATGATTTAATTTAGCATCATATAAAACCCTGAATTTATTATTTACTTTTGAGGCTCGTCTTTAATATTAAATGGTTCTTCTGCCTTTTGGATTTAAAAGGTCAAATTGTTTCTGTGTTTTAGTGGTTTTGCTACATTCAGCTTAAATCTTGTATTTGGATTTGGATATCAATTAAAGCTGAGGTAAATCAGACAGGTGAATAAGTAGCCTAAAGCTCAGAGATGTGGAGCACCTGCAGCTCCCATTGAAGTCAATATCTAGGAGCATTTCTTGTGACTGAAGCTTCTCTTGACAGAAAACCTATGCAATGACAGAAATGCTGCCTTCTCTGAGGGGCTTGGAGGTAATTTAATGCTCTCTGTGCCAATTTTGCTGCCACCTTCCCTTTGCTCTAGATTAGTATTAGCCCAGAAACTAAAATTAATCCTTACAATTCCTGTCTGATTTGATTCTATTTCCTATGAAAATTAAACATCCACTTAACTGCCATAGAACTCATAGAATATAGCAGAAACATGCTATTCTTTGATCTGTGAGAACCTTCAAAGAAAGGATAAGACTACCAGAAATCCACATCTCAGACTAAATGATTGTTTATGCCTGAACTGGTCCCTGAGCTTTGATACTCTGCAACGAATCAGTGCTCAGTAATTAAAAGCATCTTACAAGTCAGAACATGAGAAGAATAAATGCTTGGGAAAACATGGTTAAATATTAGTGCCTTTGCTCGCTCTTGGAATGTGGTGGCACTAACCTGTTACATTTTTTAAATAAGCTATAAAACCAATTCAGACAGGAGTAAAATTACTGGTCCAGGTTCTGCCCACAGTTATATGTATGTGTGAATCCACTGGCTTCAATGCACTTCTGAGGAGAAATTTTGCTTAGTGTTAATACCTAAAGTCAATCATTAAACAAAACTTTATATTAGAATACTTGGAGTGTAGAAAAGAACCCCCAATAAAATATATGTAGAATGAGTTATTGTTATAAGTGTAATGCTATCGGTGTTATTGATATATCTGATACTGTGCCTTAGATGCTGGTATTTCTCTAGAAAAAAGTGATCAGGTTCTAAATCCATTAAAACTAGATGTTTCAACTGTCTCCTTTTCTTACCATTGAATATTTATTGTGCTAGGGATGGGAGATTCTTGTGGTGTCATAGCAAAGTGCCAAATATCTTTGAGAAGTTTGGGATGTCACAAAACTTTGAGTAGTGCAAATTATTTTCCCCAATATTTTCTCTTAGAAATGTTTAAGAAATACAGTTTTTCTAAATAAATAGTTGATGACCTGCATGGGTGTTCAGTCCCTATAAGATGGGACTCAGAAGATGCTAATAGTTGAGAGCAGATGAGGTGCACAAGCAAACAGTTACCCCAGTTTAATCAGAAAGGGAGTGTATCTAAGGAGCTTGTAAGTAATTTAAAGCCCTCTGTGCCAACTATGCTGCCATCTTCCCTCCCTCCCTTTGCTCTAATTTAGTATTAGCCCAGAAACTAAAGTTAATTCTTATAATTCTTATTTGATTCTATTTCCTATCATATTTAAGGGTCCACTAAACTGCCATAGAACTCGTAGAATAAAGCAGAAACATGACCCTGAAATTTGCTTCTGTTCCTCACTCATCGTAGTTGAATTTATTGACCTTGAGGTCACATTATGAATCAATATCTATTAAACCTGGGAATAGAGGAGGAAGAATGGGAGTGAACTGTGTGAGAGTTTTTGTTCGAGTGGTTTGGCTGGAGTAGGTGGGTTTGGATTCTAATCCATTTTGTAAATGGTATTGGTTTATAATGATAATCTTATATTCAGGCTTGATTTTTGTTTGTTTTACATGGACACTTCAGACACAGTGCTTTTTTTGCAACTTAAAGAGGCTTTCATATTTTTTGTAAAGTAACCATTTTAAGAAAAGGAATTTTATCAGAATGAAAACTCACTTTTTTCTGTATCACAAATAAGGAGTGAGCTGGGGCATAACATGGGATGAAGATGACTACATTACACTAAGTGACTTCCCAAAGGAGACTCATCATGAATTAGTCTTTAAAAAAATGCCACCTCAGAGTATTGCCTGAATTTTTTATGCCTATTCACTCTACTTTTTTAGGAATTTTCCATGATAGAGGCTGTGTGGGGACAGGTAAAAAGTGGCTGCTCTCATAGCAAAGCAGTGAGAAAGGCACCCCAACTGGAGAACTGAGGGGACACAGCTGTTCAATAGTTCAGACTGTACCCTTCAGAATGTTACAATCACTAAATCCTTCCCCAAATAACTCCAAGAAAATAACTTCATTCTCCATGAACCCACCCTAAGGCCCCTCTATATGCTTCCCAAGATAGATACATCATATCAGTCCACAGCACTCTTAGTGAAGGAATAGCAGAACTCATATAAGCCATACCATAACCACTTGTCATACAAAGGCAGAGTAGATGCCCTAAAAGTCAGACTGCACAGTGACACTGGCTTTATGGCTCATTACAACAATCTATAACCCACTAACCTTCCTTTGTCCTAAAACTGAGAGGTGTTTACTGCCTTGAGTGGTTTCTTCAAAAATGCTTTAATGGGTTTTCTTAATCTGTTCCACCTTGTATTTACCTGTGACACTCAGAGTATCTTTCCCATCCCTGAAGACCTCTGTGTAAGCTTGAAATCTCAATTCCTTCATCAACAGAAGTTGGTCCAACAAAAGAGATTACTTCACCCACCTTCTCACTTCTATTGGGAAGCATACTAATTAGGTTTATTCCCAATACTTAGAATTAATGTACAGGAAAAATTACTGTCCTCTATTATGTCACTCATTTCTCTGTTTGAAAACATCTATCACTGTATTTTAAATCAAGAGATTCGGGATTCCAGGCTATATTAGAGATTCAGTAAACATAATTTTGGGCCTCTCCTTTGGTATTTTTTTTCCATGCAGATTTACAGTAACAGAAAACAAATATTGTTCCATGTTAAAAACTGGAATTTACATTTATTTTTCAAAAAAGGAACTTAACATGATTTCCTGCAAAGCAAGTGGGGATAATTGTTTATTAATTCCCCTTTACTCTTGGTTCTGTGTTCTAGACTTTAATTTGAAGGAGTGAAAGAAAGATGAACTGAAGACGCACTCCTGGGAATATTTACCTCAACAAAAGTATTCCATGCATATATCTGGTTTCTGTTTTAACTACCATCATGATCAGTCACTCATAAGATATAGGACCATTGATTTTAACAGCATGACTACAGTAAGTAACATCCTGCTGGTGCGAATAAGGGGTTCAAAAATGTGGCCTATAGTGAGCCCCCACAGCTTCCTAAGCAAAGTAGTGTCAAGCCACAAACTGTTCACACAGGTATCCTATATAAAAAGGGAAACTGCCTCCTAAATAATGAGGAGTCCTGTGACACCTTAAAGACTAAAAAAATTTTTAGGGCATAAGCTTTTGAGCGTTACAGCTCACTTTGTCAGATGCATGAAAGCTTATGCCTAATAAAGTTGTTAGTCTTTAAGTATCGTGGGACTCCCACTTGTTTTTGTGGGAATAGACTAACATGGTTTCCCTTTAAAATCTGACTCCTAAGTATAATCCTAACAAGAAAACGAACCCGTATGAATCCACTTCTCAGATTAATTCAAAAGCTTTTTCCTCCAAAAAATAAAAAGGGCTTTTTTTTCCCAAAAATAAGAATTCTGATAGAAATGTTTTTCAAAATTTTGCAATTTTTCACCCACCAACCTGAAACTTTAGAGGTTTTCTTTCTCTCTTCCTCTCCTTCATTCCTTTCCCCATTTTTCTTCCCTCCTTTTCCAGTAGCAACATGGAAAAAGAGAAAAGGGGAGGATAGAAAAAAGGATAGGGAAGGAAGATGAAAAAGGGGACTTAAAAATTGAAAAAGGTATTTCCCATTGTGTAGGGAATAATTCCGGACACACTGGGTGCAGGTGAAAACAAGCTGAGGATTTATTGAACACCAGCACTGGTGGAGTACCAACCAGGTGTTAACCTGGAGAGCACTAACTTAACCAAAACATACATTAGATTATATAAGCAGCAGATGGGCGGAGGGGAAGTGATTTGATAGGTCTAGCGGCGGAAATGAGATATGCACATAAGCCAATGAAATATAAAGGTTACATAGGATCCCCGCCCATCGCCAATTAAACATGTTATCACTAATACAAATAATTATTCCTAACAAGCTAAATAAGCCAACATAAACAAAGGCATGTTGATGGGAACTTGTTTTGCTGCAATTATGATATGTCTGTTCCAAGATGACTACTTCCTTGCGTTGGCACAGTCCTTGGGATTCAAGCTGATTAATCTGAAATTACAGGAGACAGTTAGAGAAACCGCGCAGCCTGGCTGGTGTCAGCCAGGCCTTATCAGAGTGAGGCCCCTTTGGAATGTGTTTGCCAGGGGAACCAGGGTCACAGTAGCTACTGTCTGTGTGCTTCTCAGGCCTGGCCTTAATAATGTAGGATTTGAGTTCTCAGCAAGATACCATGGACTGCCTCAGTTTACCCTACACATTGAAAATTACAATTCATTACAATTTTGAGAAAGTGGAAAAAGAAATGGACAGTTCTCATCAGAAGCAAGCACCTATTTCTGTTAGTGCAAGTTACAAAGAATTAACCCAATAGCCTGCACAATTCCCTCTTTAGGGGAGCTCTTAGACAGCAACATGCGAGTTCATATCAGCATTCTCTCTGAGCATGCGTATTTGAGTCCTGATATCAACAACGTGAGCAACAAGAATTGCTAGCTCTGAGAGTTCCTATATCTTACGTGAAGGGCCACACTACAGAGCAGTTTTTGTAAAGAGAATCAAGATTGACCACAAGACAATTTAAGACATGCCCCACAGATGCTCCATAGCCAAGCTCCTTTAATCAGAATGAACCTGATGACAGCAAGTTTACATTCAATGTTATTTTTCCAAGTAAATCTGTGCTCATTTACTCTTGATTCATAGGGAAAAGTTTTCAAGAAGCAAAAACAGAAATGGTGGAATAATCTGTCATGTGTTTTCTTACTACATGTCCACAGACAAAGTCTTTAGAAATAGGAGTGATCCTAGGAAAATGGCATCGGGGCAGCAAGCAAGCAAGTAGACAGCAACCTGAACCCAACACAACCTTGAGAAGATTTGTCAGCCAGCAAAGCCAGGAGTAGCGTCAGCCAAAGAAGTCAACCACAAATCCAGAGGCAGCTGCTGGAAAAAAAACACATTCCAGGTCCTACAGTCAGCTGCCAAGTACACCCCATAATTATACCTGTGGACTTTGGAGAATACAGAGGAAGAAGGTGAAAAGGAACAGGCTTAACGTTGCCTCCATCAGGAGCAGACAGTGCCAAGAGAGCATTGATATTACCAGTAAATTCCATTTTGCTTTGTACTTGCATTATTTGAATGCAGATACTAGCTATATATTTTCAAGGGGAGACAGGAGATTTTATCTTTTTTGGAAGCAAACACAGGTCTCAGCAAAAGTGATAATGGCCTTATATTATATGGCCTTTTGCCCCAAAGGATCCCAAAGAATTTTGCAGACTTACACTGATATACAGCCAATGTAAGCAGGGATATATTCATCTGCCAGTGAAATGTAGCCATTCCTGGAATGCCCTGTGATAACTGCTAAGCAGCACTACAGAAGTAGCACATCATAGTTCAGACTGGGAAGTGAAGAATACCTTGCCCAGTTGAAACGAGATGAAGAAGGCAGAATATAAATCACCCAAAGTGAAATTTGGCCAGCACACCAAGGTCACAACTTCTATTCTTTCCTCCACGCCAAAGAAAAAGACCATAAAATCATGAGTTATTAAAACTGGTTACAACCTTTGATTAACAGTGCCTTGAGCAATATTGTCCTCAGCAAGACACTGAAATCCTGATTCACTGTTGATGGACATTGATGCCACCTACTGAATCAACACAACCATTTTATTCTGCAACTGCATGTCCTTTAAAAGTGCCCCATCCAAGGACCACCCAGGCTGCTGCTCCTCCTTCATGCTGATAGGATCACAATGAAAATGAATATGGCTATCATGTCAAAAGCTCTCTGTTTAAACAAAATCTTGAATGTAGCCACAGCAAAATGTCACCAGTTTCAAATTGAAACCAATTATTTGCTGCACATGATATGTTGCCATCCATAACATTCCTTAAAAATGTGAGAGAACATCTCACATTAGGTGGCTGAACAAGTGGATTAACTCTTATCCATTATTCACTTCCCTTTCTTAACCATACAATAGAGTTTTCTGGCCTAGTGACTATTTTTTTTTAACCTCACTGGATTCTAATGGCATTTCCCAAAGTCTCTGGATCACTGGTTTATTTAATGGGAATCAGGGGAGGGAAAAGACCTTATGGTCGCTGTAGAACATCATGCACGTGAACAATGGAAGAGAAGCATTGATGCCGTTCAGTGTTTTGCATACAAGCACTTTGGAAAAATGCTTCTTAATAATGTAAAGGTTATAAAAACAAAAAATATTTCAAATAATACATACAGTCACATTTTTCAATTTCTCCACTAAGATATGGAAGTGGATGTTGTAACATTCAGCCAGTACATTTTATTAAAGTTCACAGGAAACCATGGGAAAATTTACTCTGATTCATTCCATTCTGTTTTTAACATAATTCTGTCAATCACCCACATTAATTAAGTGAGAATAAATCTCTTCTCTTCAACGTTTCAATCACTATAGTTTTCATGAACGAGGCTAGACTGCTGCAGCCTTGTAAGGTGAAGTTGTCAGTTTATCAAGAGAACAAGGATAGCAAAGGCTATAGCAGTACAAGCTTCCTTAACAATATGCTCAAATCCCAGCCTAGAGATAATTTCTAGAGGTGAGAGCAGTTCTCTCTGCATGACAGTTCACATATATCAGAAGCTTCAGGGGGTAGCTGAGTTAGTCTGTACAGGAAGAAACAACAAATGGTCTGGTAGCACTTTATAGACTAACAAAACCATCTACATGTTGTAGTTCACATATATGTTAGCCTGCCTGGTGAGACATTCAACAATACATCACCTTGTAAGGAACAGCTAAGACTATGTCTAAACTGCAGAGTTTTGTCACCAACACTTACGATGCTTTAATTAAACTGCTATTGCATGTCCAAACTATTCTACTTGTGCTGGCAGAGTACATCCACACAGCAGCTTTTGCAGACACAGAGAGCAATGCACTATGGGTAGCTATGCACTATGGGTAGCTAGCCTACTGGCTGGTGTGGGCTTTGGAAAGGATTTGCAATGCCCCCGGGGCAGGTACAGTGTCACATGATGCAGGTTTCTCAGTCCCATCATTCCATGGGCATCTTACTAGATTGCCAGAGGCTTTCAACTGAAATGGGGGGGAGAAGTGTGTGACAGGGAGTACGTGTGGTCAGGGGAGAGAGAGAGAGAGTGTGTGTGTTGGGGAAAGTGAGTGTGCCAACCTGCTGTCTCTCCTAAGTTCAACCAGTCCTGAGGCTAGGGGAGTGGAACACCTCTCCCTATGAACCCCAGCCTTCTTCCCTGGTTCTGCATAGCACAGCAGTCAGTCTCCCCTTCTCTCTCACACATACACATCTGTCTTCCCCTGCCTGCCTCTGTGCTCTTAGTGTGGGAGAGAGCAGAAGCATTCCACATTGATGATTTGCTCTTCACTGCCTGGCATAGCGCAATATGCTCAGCTCTCAGAATGGAGCTTTGAAAGGAGAAGGGTGAGTGCCTGCAGGTCTGCTGCATTCCCAACACTAAGCAGAATGGCCACAGCACTCTGTGGATAAGGAGGGATAAGGGGCGCCCTGCCGGTCAGGTGGCATTGTGGGATACTGGAGGAGGCCTCTTCTGGAGATATAATGAACACCAGTGTCTACGCTGACACTTTGTTTTTTTAACTTTGTCACAAAAAGCTTTCTACCTCTCGTCCAGGTAATTTTATTTTGTCATTGCAACTAAAGAGTTTTGTTGCCAAAAGTGGCATTGTTGCGTTTACACCTCCTGCCTTTTAGCAACAAAACTCTGCAGAGTAGACAAGACCTAACAAACCACTCCTCACGAAACTACCTAAAACATCAATCCATTATGCTTGTCTTAGGAAATATCTCTTTATCAGGTCTGCACGTCTTGAAAAAGTTATCCAACATTCATAAATGTCAGGAGAGCTCCAACAGTGTTTTTGACACTGCTTTTAAATATATTGTGGCTCTCTGTAAAAACAAACCAGTTTTTAAACAGATTACCCTATTTAATGTGGGCAGGATCTTAAGGGTTTTTTCCCCTGAAAAATTAAAACACTTTAGTTGGATGTGGAATTTTGTAAACACCTTTATAAAAAAGGTAAAACCAGAAAAAAATACATAACCTTCCAAAAATTTCACAAGAAGTCCAAGGAAAGTACACTAAAAGCCCTAGAAATATTGAAAATTAACAAATGTCAAGCAAATGCTAGGTTTGGTGCTTCCTAACATGCCTAGCTATGCAACTCTAACCTATTTACCTTACTAACTTGTCCCTACTTACTTGTGACCTTGGCCTGTAAGCTACAAGTCTGAATAGAGAAGGTAACTCAAAATCTGGTTTTTTTCCAGTGAAGGGGATCAGGGGCAAAACAGAAAAATACTTTAAAAAGCACTTAATTAATAGCTAGATTTTCAATGTTAGGTACACCCAAATGTTCATAATCATATGCACATATGTATATATATAAACATCTATTATGTATGTATACACCAAGTGTTTGCTCGTACACTGAATATTGGAATGCTTAAATTAGACAGATACAAGTGAACACACATGCTTAAATGTAACAGTCTAGCCCTGTCTTCCTCCTGTTTCCACAGGAAGGTGAAAAGATAGGAACACATCCAATAAAGTAGCTGCAATTTGTTAAAGAGGGAAAAAGCTCAGAGAGAGAAGATTAATGTGTTGACTGAAACAAATATTAAACCAAGAAAAAGTCAAATTTTTTGCAAAAGTAAGTTGGCAGCTTCAGCAGAGATATGCAATTATTCACATTGTAATTACTCACCTTACCAAACATACATAGTCTTTTCTCTTTAACGTCTGAGTAAAGGTAGGCAAAAATGGCTATTTTGGATCACTGGCAATTCCAAAATGTCAAAATAATCAAATAAAAAATGACTGTTTTTTGAAAATTTTCAGTGGGTAGAAGAGTCAAAAAAAACATTGAAATAAAGTGAAAGGTTTTTGCAATGTCAAAGTGAAACCTTTCATTTTGACCTACAGTATTTTTGTTTAGATTGCTGGGTAATTTGATACAAGGAAAGGCAAGAATTCACAAAATGGCTGGAAGTAGAAGAGCCTCCTTTGCAAGCCTTAGTCCAGCGGCTTTAGGCACCCACGTGGGATGAGAGAGACCCAGGTTCAATTGAATGGTATGAAGAAAATATTTGAATTTAGTTCTGCTGCATTGCAGGGGACTACACCGACCATTGGGCTATGAGATATACTGGTAAAGGGCTTCCTCAGTCTCACCTGTTCAAGCTGTTCCGTTTTTTATAAATAATTTATTAATTGGAGCAGGGATTTGAATCTGGTCTCTCATAGTCTAGGTAAGTGACCTAATCAGGCTATAGACTGATCCTCACTTTTTTTCCTCTGTGGCAATTCTTAAGGTCTGTCTTCACTTTGAGTACGCAGTGTAAATTCTATACCCACCAAACAAAGTAGCATGCTACAAATGTAATGTAGCCACTGTGCAAAAGTCTAGCCACCCAAGTACATACTCATCCAAGATGTGAGGCACATACTCAAGGCAGCTAGCACCTCCCACCATGGTGGTTACTACACTCAGTCAGAACTAGTGCAGGTATGTCTCCTTGAGCCAGGATTTCTGCCCACACCTCATATCTAAAGTTATCTATGATGACAATGAACAGTCATTGGGCAAGGGGCAGAGAATGAGAATGACTCTATGGCGTGGTAGTTAGAGAAGCAGCACCACCCACATCCTTCATCAGCCATTTTTGTGAATCCTTTCCTTTGCTTTTGTCAAAATCCCTCAAAAATCAAAACAAAGTTTTGCAGGTCAAGATGAAACATTTTGTTTCAACATTGTCAAAATCTTTTGACTTTTTGAGTTTGGATGAAACTACAGAGGAAAACTGAATGTAAATTTGCAAACTGTCTCCATTGAGCCAAAACTTCATTTTTCAGTAAACTATTCACCCCCAAAACCATTCACCTGGCTTTACTTCCCAGCAGCACTTCCCTGCTGAAGAATATCTCTCCACAGCAGCTTTTAATGAAGACACTGATTGATCTTCCTTGGTCTTCTCCTTCCTGGCAGCAGAATCCCTTCCAGATCCTGACTTAGCCCTTTTTCAGAGAATTACTTAATATCTACAATGCCAACCTCTTCCAGAACTTCCTTTATCTGACTGTCAGTGTGTCCTGATTTTCCATATCAGCACAAAATGACACCACAGCAGTTTGTAAAGTTAAGAGAGTCTTTTTCCATCAGCATTTTAATCTCCTGTGAACAGTAAGATGCAGCCTTAGCTTTTGCTACTTCTGGATAAATGTATTTTTTCAGAATATAGCCAAGTCCTCTTTCAAGGTCCTTCAGGAGCAGAGCCAACAAGCATTTATGAAAGGCAACATACGGAACATTTGTCACTGTTTTCTGCCTATGCTTAACAAGCACCTCATAGCTTGGACTCCAGTTTGCACAATTTTGGCATTTAGAAAATATGAAACGCCTTGAGAGATTAATTTTACTAAGAGGAGAGTCCATCTCAGGCATTGAACCCACTCAGTTTTATTACTTATGCTTTCAACAGACTGGGAAAAGATTCAACATTGCATCTGAAAAATTTGTGAACTTTTACTAAAAAAAATACCTGAAGCTCTGGCATCTACATACTTTTCAAACAACAGACAAAAAAGCTTAGTCTTCAAATATATCTTACCTAGTAAGATTTGCATGTAAGTAAATATTAGTGTATGTTATTCATTTTCTCGCATTTCATTTAAATAAACTATCCTTTATCTACTACTTCCTTAGGTACCCAATATGTATAACTCTGACCTTTTATAATTTACATTCCTGTTTCTGATGGGGTGAAAGAACAAAGTGAATGCTGGGGCATTTTGGGGGTGAAAGAACAAAGTGAATGCTGGGGCATTTTGGGGTCAAACAAAAGCAGAAAAGAGGGAGCTGAAAACAGACTGGAAAATGTCTTTAAAACCGCTGCATAAAGTAACAGGAATGCTCTGTGATTCCTGGTTGAAAGTGGGGGCTGCTGTCAGGAACCCACTTCCTCATTGGCAGCAATGACTGCATGCCCTCCTCATTCATGGTGCAGTAGAATACGATTTTAATTAAGGATGCCAGTTCCAATCTCAGTGTCTGTTTTGTCTGTTTGTGATACCAGTCTACCATCGCTGTGATACCTGTGGGATGTCTACACTGCATCTGGAAGCATGCCTCCCTGTGGGTCCATAGACTCACACTAGCGGGGTTTGTACAAGTGCTCTAAAAATAGCTATGTAGACAGTGCACCTTAGGCTGGAACTCCACCACTGAAGTCTATATCATTGCAACTTCTATGTAGTTACTTTGAAAGAGCCAGGACAACCCTTATTCGCATGAATATGGACCCAGACTGGGAGGTTCGCTCTCAGAGGCAATACAGACATGCCCAACAAGTTGTGCTAAACCTTCTTTTTTGCTGTGCTAATACCAGCTCTCTTATTGACCTCATTTCTTCCTTGGGCAATGAGTAAAGTGTGATTTCTAAGGCAGTAGTTGTCCTCAGCCTAACTTGGTGGCATGCACACTTGTTCTGTAAAGCCTCAGAGTGATAAAGAAATTAAGAACTTTTTACAACATCATTCCTGCGCACCTTGGCCAAAAGAACAGAATAAGAGAAATAGTAAAGTAGGGAGAAAGAAGAAAAGAGAAAATTGAAAGATGAGGAGGAGAATGAGGAAGATTGGTCCCAATTCTCTTCTCACTTACACCAATGTAATTCCAGTCAATGCAATCCCGATTTACATTGCTATTATACTGTATATGCAAGGGGAGAATCAGGTTCATTGTTTCAGCAGCACCATTATCCCTTGCTAGACTTTTTTAATTATTATTACACAGCCAAGCTGGCAATTCAAGCATTCATTGGTTCTCTCAGGGTGCCAATTAACCCTACCACCATAAATTTTCATTATTTCTTTCCTGCTTAAGGTCCAGCATCAGGGTTTTTTTCCTAGGCTTCTGCTATACCATAGCAATGCATAGTGATAACATGTTCCTCCAAAATTACCAATTTTCATGATCTTTTGAAGCCCTATATAGCAGGGGTCAGCAACCTACGGCTCGCAAGCCAAATATGGCTCGCTAGGAAGCCAGATATGGATCTTTTGCAACTCAAGCTCAGCCCCCCTTCCCCCCCCTGCAGCAGGGAGCCTGCGCTGATGCTCCAGCCTCACAGCCCCCTGCAAGATTGAAACGCCAGCACTGGTTTCCTGTGAGGAGGGGGAAGCCCCGAGCCTCCCTGCCAAAAGAAGAGGGATCCAGGGAAGATGCCAGAGCCAGAAATGGCTCCGCGCACTACCACTTCCCTTACCCCTCTAGTGTCTCAGCCATATGAATGTACTTCCCGTGGGAGCATCAGGGAAAAGCCTCCGGTTCCTGGGAGTGGTGCACAAAAACAAATAAATGCCCCCGCAGTCCCTCATGCCCTGCCCCTGCCCCCTCAACCCCCTCATGTACTTCCCTCCTGCAATGAGACCCCTCACTCCCACCCTCTTCCTGAACCCTCCCCCTGGCCAGCCACCCTGCCCCCAGCCTTCTCCTACACCATCCCTCCTGACCAGACCCCTACCTCCACACCCTACTCCTGCACCCTCCCCCCTGGACAGACACCCTGTCCCCAGCCTGCCCCTGGACTCTCTCTCCTGGCCACGCTCTGCACCATCCCTTGCTCCTGCACCCTCCCTGTCCAAAAAAAGGTTCCCCACCACTGCAGTAAAGACAATGTTGAAACCTTTGTGTTGAACATAATACTTTACTTTATTTAAAATGAAACCTGGCCAATAAGCCCCCAAATGGGGCTCAACTCCCTTCTGACTGCAGCATCTTATCCCTGGAACTGATCCTGGGGCAGGCCCAGTGGTCCGGCCCCCATTTGGCCACAGGAAGGGTTGGTGGAAGCTCCCCTCCTGCTGCGACATGGGTAGGAGGGGAGACCATGATCCTGCTGCGTCAATCCTGGCCTGGCCCCTCATCCAGCTACTGCTGTCCCGGTGCAGCAGCCCAGCCTAGCCAGGTAAGGTAATCCAGCCCTAGGGCTCCTCCATACACTCTACTACCCAGCCCCAGAGCCCTTCCCCCTCCATCTCCCACACACCCCAACCCTCTGCCCTGAGCCCCTCATACACACCAACCCTGACTCCTGCCAACCTCTTCTATATAAGGGTCTTGAATGTTTATTTGTTTATTTAAGACTAGAAGGTTTATCTGGCATTGCTCAGGTCCTTAACCCAATCGATTTTTGTATTTCTTCATTTCAATCATTGCTCTGCTGTGGGGCTGGAGATGAAGGATTCAGTAGGCAGGTTTCCTCAGGGAGAAAGGATTACCCCCAGCCCTTTCTCACAGCAGCAGCTTGGGGCCAAGCGAGAAGCACCTCTCCATGGCTGCTGCAGCTCCAGCAGGCACAGACTGAGGAGAGGTGCATGTTCCCTAGCTGGGTGAGGTCCAGGTTCATCTGTTCACTAATATCCCCAGAAATGCAGCAAACTGTGCACTTTCCCCTCACTTCCTGATGGAGAAACAGCCAGCAGTGCTCCCGTATGAATGCAGGGAAGCTGCAGCCTCCTTCTCCCCCCACACACCTTCCCTAAAGGATGCCTGGAGGGTGGGAGGCCTGAGATAGGGGGATTCCTGGCTGGGGGGGTGCACCCCCAGCCAGCCTCTTCCACCTGTCTGGTGATTCTGTCTCTTTTCTATATGGTTTTATGTACCTCTGTATGTATGGGGGGGAAAGCTTCAGTCCCCCCCGCCCAAACATACACAAACCCTGACCTTGCTTTAAGTTAGGATAAGAGAAAGCTGCATACCAAATTTGGTCACCCTAGCTCTTACCATTTAGGAGGAGTTCTTGAACAAATGGACAGACAGACAGACTCACTCAATTGCTCACAAACTCTCAGATAAATAGTAGACTAGAAGATTTACCTGGCATTGCTCAGATCCTTCAGGGCAGGGGCCTGGAAGTGTAGGGGGTGCAGGAATCAGGGTTCGGGAGTGAAGAGAGGCTAGGTTGGGGTAGTGGGGAGGTGGGGGCAGGACACAGCAGGGACCAAACTGACTAAGTAGTGACTCCCTGGGGCTGGCAACTGCACGGCAGCAACTGGGGCTGGAGGTGGCTTCCTAGGGCTGGTGCAGGGGGGGCCATGCTGCCTAAGCGACAGCTCCCCAAGGCTGACAATTACATTCCAGCACATCCCATTGTCCTGGCACAACCAAACCCTGACCTTGCTTTAAGTTAGTCTCAGAGGAAACTGCATTCCAAATGTACTGGTCCTAGCTCTGACTGCTTAGGAGGAGTTCCTGAACACAGAGATGACAGACAGACTTGCTCACTCATGCACAAACTCTCTCAAATATACAGCAGATTAAAGATGATCAGAAATGGGGTTTTCCCCATCATAGTGAAAATTTTCAACTAAAGTAGAATAAAATCGTTTTAGTACAACTTTTCTACAGAAATATTCATCAAGAAATCAAACAGCAAACAGTTTTGATGTAATATTTTCAACCAGCCATATTTAAATTGGCCACTGTCTCCTGTTACCCTCCATAGGAAAGAAGCTAGGCTGCTTTCCATATAGATGTCTGCCCCGGCTCTATGATTTGAAAATAAAACAGGAAACTTTGATGTGCTGGATGGAGGGAGACTGAAGGGGCAGAAAAATGCAGGGGCAGCTGAATATAGAGAAGCTCACAAGGTAACTGAGGCAAGGGTGAAACGGGGGTATAACAGGATGGAGGAGACTGGTGGTGGAGAAAGAGATGGGTGAATGCAAGAGGCCGAGGAAGGAAGACAGAGTGATGAGAGAGGTAAAAATAACAGACACTCCCACTCCATGGCTATGTCTACACTGGCGCGATCTTGCGCCAGAAATATGCAAATGAGGCTAAGCATGGACTATCGCTGAGCCTCATTTGCATATCTAATGAGCCACCTTTTTTTTCAGAAGAGGCTCTTGCGCAAGAAGGAGCATATACACTGCCCCTTCTTGTGCAAGAAAAACCCTCTTGTGCAATACCGTTACACCTATTACTTTTCAGAAAGAACGGTATTGCGCAAGAGGGTTTTTCTTGCACAAGAAGGGGCAGTGTATATGCTCCTTCTTGCGCAAGAGCCTCTTCTGAAAAAAAATGGTGGCTCATTAGATATGCAAATGAGGCTCAGCGATATTCCACGCTTAGCCTCATTTGCATATTTCTGGCGCAAGATCGCGCCAGTGTAGACATAGCCCATGAGTTCAAAGACAGCAAGCGGAGTCACCCTTCTGGCAGTTATAGTCCCTGCAATTTTGCACATGCATTTTATGTGCAGTTAAAATGCAACTAGGTGTGAGGTTTCCTCTAATGACTCAAAAGCTCAGGAGGCAGACTGCTCAAAACATGTTTTATCTGCAGTGTCATCCTTCTGCTGACTGGTAGCAGACTTTGACGGCTTGCAAGTCAATTTCCTGTTAAAGGGTAAATCATCAGTGATATAGGATATGGAGGTTTTCCAAGAGTAACTTGCTTTCTTACAACATACACACCCATCCTTGAACAGAGATGATCACAAACAGCATGAAAGAAGTGCCCTCTTTCTGAAATTTCAGCCCTGTCATCAGTGTCTGCTTCTCAGTGAGCAACGGGATATGACTTTTGTTCAAGAGATTAAGACACAGAACAAACTCTCTTGCTGTTTGCCAGAGCTTTGCCCGACCCCACCTGAACTCTTTTCAAATCCAAAATATCCTTTTTGAGATTGGGTGACCAAATCTACATGCAGTATTCAATCTGTTGGTGTATCATGGATTTGTATAGCGGCAATCTGGCATTTTCTCTCTTATTATTAATTTAAACCACATAATTTGATATGTACTGTTTGGATTCTATTTTGCCATGTGTATTACTTTGCATTTATCAACACGAAATTTCTTCTGCCATTGTGATGATCAGTCACCCACTTTTGTGAGATCCCTTTGTAACTATTCACAGTCTGCTTTAGACAACTATGTTGAGTAATTTTGTATCATCTGCAAATTTCGCTACATCTCTGTTTACCCCCTTTTCTCAGATCATTTATGAATATGTTGAACAGCATTGGTCCCTCTGAGGGACACCACTATTAACTGGAGTGCCTGGCAATGCTTTCAGGATCATTTACTTTAATGACAAGCCTTTTGTTTGTCTTAATCACCCTGCCTCTGTTTATAAACAAATGTCCTGCACCAAAGGGTGTGCTGCTCCCAGTTTCCAGACTCTTCACATATCAAACACTCAAGCTATTCTGCAGTTAAAATTTCTGTCTGGGGCTAAGGCGAACAGACCTCCAGTACAAAACAGACTGGGGGACTAGAGCCTCCCCCTCCCCCCCATTAAATGTCACTCCTGACATTGAAAGTTGTCTCTTAATATCTTCCTAACTTACACAATGGCAATCCTGAGCTTGACCAGAGCATTGTATTTTACTCACTATTACGGTCATAAAGACACAGACATCGCCAACAACAATTTGTTCATGCAGTTTGAAATATATTACATCCCTTATCCACACTGAGGGTTCTTTAACCATCAGCAGATGTGTGGCTTGTTTTAGTTTTATTTGGACAAAGCTGAATCTATTCAGTCCCAGAATCCCTATGGCTGTTCTGCTGTGTCTCAAACCCAACGCATAACTAATTTGCTGCCTGTTCCATTGTGACTACTAACAGCATGGGTGAAGAGTTGCAGTAGATTTAGTCCACAACCTGCTGCCTTTCTTCCTTTTGCTTTCTAGGATTTTATTCTTTGAGAATCTGCAGCTAAAGCTGCTGCTGCTTTGTGATATTAAAACCTTAAACTGATTGATTCTGCAAACCGTTCAACCGTATTTTCACTTTCAACCTTTTAAAGACAGGTCGTCTTTAATTGTAAATCAGTGGCATTGCACTATGAATTCACAAGTCAATTTATAAATACAGACAAAGCATAGTTACTTCTCCAAAGCATACAGAAGCTAAACAGAAAGCATAATGTAGTGCACCAGTTATGGGGATAATTAATTACTAGACATGGACAAGCATCTTGAATCTAATGCAGTGAGAGGCAGTGGAGGGATTCAAAGAGGAATGTTTCCATCTTGCATTTGTATTCATGATATGGCAATAGGGTAGCATACAGGAGACCCTGTTCTGAATGTTAATGGAAGCTTGTGCTCATGAGTCGCTTGCAGGGGCATTTTGCCCTGGGGATTAAGGAGTAACTAGTTCTTGACAGCCCTCATGAGGCTGTTTTGCTTGCTCTTAGTCTATTGTGTCCCCACATTTTCCATACCTCGTGCAGGTTATTGTCATCAAATAATCTTTTTTTCCCCTTATACACCTTCCCATTCTTCCAGACTTTACAATTTTTTGCTGAAATCGGTAATCCAAGAAGATAAGAATTACAGATATTGGTAGAATTGCTGGATCTTTTTGGTTTCGGTGTTAATGCTTTCGGATCCCTTTCTATAATACTATTAAAAATAGATTTGATACTTCTTCAAGTAACAGAGGCCAAATTTCCAGCACTATTATTTTGTGAATCTTCAGAAACACCATAAATTCTATCATTGTTCCTCCAGGATGTGTTTTATAATCACCCCATTTCACTCTTTAGAGCCTTTTCTGTTTTAGCTATGTCTCTTGCTCAAGTGTTTTCCTCACTTAAATAAATTCTTCTCTCACTCTTTCTTTGCCCAGCCAAGCTCTCTTTTAGCATGTGTGCTAGTTATCTTACTGAAGAGACAGATGATTCTTCTTTGAAGTCTAAGCTCATTTTCTAAATTCCCTTATTCAGTATTGCCAAGTCTTACGATTTTATCATGAGGCTTTTAATATCTGGTATTCTTCCAAATGGTTATTTTGTGAGAATCTCAGCCATCATTTGTTTTTGAAAAGTACATTTCTAGCCCTCATGGTTGCAAAGAAAAACTTGAATGTCTCATAAATATTGAGGAAAGTATAATCCCATAGAAGACAATTCAAAACAAACATATGTCTGAAAGATAATCTCATTGTTTCTGAGGGCCTGAAAACTGATTTTTGAATGCTGAAGGTTGTGATGCTGTGTAGCAGCACCGCAGCTTCCCCCTTCTACCAGCCAGCTTTCTTAGGAAGCGATCTTGGATTGTACTACACACCTAGTTGCAGTCATTTTCTCTTTTCTTTTGTTCAAATATTCCTTTCCTGGTTCTGCATGATATAGAAACTCTTCTACTTCCCTAGTACTTTCAGAAAGATTTCTCTGAGTGTTAATATGGATGTGGCTTAATGGTGGCAGGTGCTCTGCCATTCAAACAAGTCAGGAGGCTTGAAGATGTGATGACTGCTTTTATAAATGTTGCATTAAGGAATGCTGTTAACATCAATTTAGCATTACCTTTTAATATTAATAGTCATTTTATTGCCCTCCTCTTTTTGTTTTTAACTGGGTAGCCTAATTTTCTGATTTAATGTGGCATTAACTGGAAATTATCATGAGTTATCTATGCAGTATGCATTTTTTAAAAAAATATTTTTGTTCTAGCATTTCAAAGCTTGAACATTAGACCAATTTTTCAGACATACCTGATCCAGTGTTGTAAGGAGCAATAATTCCATTTAGTTGAAAGTGCTATAGCTATATAGACACTGTACTATAGGGCTACTCAACTTTGGAAGCCCCAGGGGCCACAGTGATACCCACTGCACATGCCGAGGGCCACAGCTTAAGTGTGATTGAATATACACACAAATATATATGAAGTATATGCAAATAGCTTCTTTCACACTGACAGGCATGAATACAAAGATTAAGGCAAGACTACACAACACACAGGCCCCATTTAAGTCAGTTCTGCTGATATTAGTAAAATGCAATATCTACCCGATTTCCACCCATATGACAGCACTTTTAGGGTGTGTCTACACTGCACTGTTTTTCTAGAATAAAGGCCGTTATTCTGAAAAAACAATACTAGCGTCCACACAGCAACTGCGTTATTTCGAAAGAAAATCAAAATAACGGAGGGCTTTTTCCAATGTTGGTAAGCCTCATTCCATGAGGAATAACACCTCTTCCAAAAAAGCTCTTTTGGAAGAGGGTGTGCGTGGATGCTCCACTGCTACTATCTCGAAATAGCTCCTCAACATGGCCATTCTAAGTTATTCCTCCCCAGTGCCTTCTGGAGCTCTAAACCTAGAAAGCGCATCCACATGAGGGGAGCCTGCCTCAGACTAATTTGGAGGCTTCCCTGTAGTGTGGACACTCTATTTCAAAATGAGCAATTCTGGAAGATAGTTTCCGGAATAGCTTATTCTGAAATAAGCTTTCAGTGTAGACGTACCCAAAATGAGCAATGACAGTCCAGGAATTTAACTACTAAAACACTTATCAACAGAAGACCATTATATTAACTCACCATTGTGGAGCGTGTTCCCAGTGGATGCCATGTTCAAAGGATCCCACCTGTGGGCCACATATTGAGCCCTGCATAAACCCAAACCGCCTCGTGGGCCACAAACAAAGGGGCCAAGGGCTGAGTAGCCCTGGTGTACTACATGCTGAAAATGCATAGGTTGCCAAGCCAATTTGTAGCATCCTTATCAATTAAGTGCAGAGCCCTCAGACCACCATCAAATCTGGGCAGAGGATGGTCATCAGTGACAGGAGACATTGTCTATCTGTGGCCACAGCCATTGGCCCCAGGTCTGAAGGCTGGCTGTACAACTAATCCCCTTCAGAATCATTCAGAAAGGCACCCAAGCAGCATGGTAAATCAAGGGTAGGTACACATATCCAAATCAGTTATAAGAGACTGGTTTCTGACATCAGCTGCAAATCATTCTTCATGCCACCTCAACGTCCTGCCCAGATTTCTGTGTGACAATTGGTCCCACAACAGGCATCTTGACAACAACTGTGTTCTTAAGTGGTCACGGTTATTTACATAGACACACGAAAAAGAACAATCTTGTTAAATGGAGCTATCACCATAACAACTGAGACTCCAAAGTTTTATTAATGCGGCACACAGGAGTATTAAGTATAGAGATTGAAAACATAAATGAACAATGGAAAAGCAGTTAAACAAATCCTACTCTTATGTCTGGAGTGCAAACCAGATCAGTGCAAGGCTGAGTCATAACTTGCCCTGTAACTCTGTGTGCTTTACCTGCTCTGCTGCTATTGCGAGTAGAGAATTATGCACTATTCTGAGTGTCTATGTGCAGTGCAGTTCTGGTTCAGGGCTCTGACCTCAGCAGTCAGCCCACAACACAAAACTCCATTCTAGTCTCTGTCATGCTATCCTTTGATGGGGGGGGCCCAAAACACTCCCAGTCCTGAATTTCCACAAAACTATCTGCCCTCAAGTGTCCATCCCTCTCAGAAATACTCAGAATATGCAGTAAAATAAAGGTCATTTGCTCCTTTGAAGAAACAAGAAATTTTATTAGCTTAATTGGGTAAATAGATCCTTCCCTTGAAGCACAAGACTGAATTGGTTTATTGTTAGAAGTCAGACAAGTTTATTAAACAAAATAAATAGGTTAGGTGATTCCAAGTAGAAGGAACACAGGTTTGAAAGGATTGCAAACAAACAAAAGCAGTAATGTGCTTCTAAGACTAAAACTTAATTTCAGTTAGTTACAATCTTGGCTTAAGCAGTTTTCTCACTTACAGTGAATTTTCACCAACTTTGCCCCTTTCATTGAAAGACATATTCTGCATTCTCATTGGTTGTGGCTTCTTTAGTCCCTCAAGTAAAAAAGGATGCTTAGATAGTTTCTCCTCACTTCATATATCTCTTCAAACTTACTGTTTTGCCACTGGACTCAGGATGACCTCATGCTGTTCCTCCTTTCTTGTGGATATCCCATCCCTTGAAATTGAATGTTAATTCTTTTGGCTACCCCTTGCTTACTTTCACTGGAGACAGATACATAGGTGCCTTCCCTCTTTTCTGGGAGAAAACCTGATTCTCCCTGTGTTTGGTCACAGACCTTAAAGCAGAGTATCATTAAATATCTATATTTTTCACAAATAAAATAGATGCAATTCACAAAGATATTAACTACCAGTGTGTCATTAGCTTTCAGAAAAGACCTTACTTGATAAAATTTTATGACTTGGTAATATTGTACACGATTCAATTGCTTACCATTTGAGGTTCAGAGACCCACAAGAGACTATCCTACCACTTGCTAAATTGATGGCTTTGTTTACCTTTTATTTAAGTGTACCTTCATTGTTTATGTCTGACAACAAGCAAATGCACATTCCTTTGTCCAGGGCAGTCTGGGCTTATGTACTGCTTGCCAAACACATTCTAAGAATATAATTCTATCACATATTCATAGCTCTTTGTACACACCTTATGCATATATCGTGAAAGAGTATTAATGATCAGTGAATTATTAGTTTTCAATTATATCTTACATGACTGCTTTTAGATACCAGTGTGTGGGGTGTAGTGAGCATGTCTGGTCTGACAAGAGTTGCTGTCACAAAGTAGTGAACCACAAATGGGCCTCTGTTTCACACCTACACAAAGTATCATGGCCTGGAAGTTAACAGATTCAGAATTTGGTGGACTACCAGGAAGAATGGATTTCAGGGCTTTCAAATGAAAAAGCCCTATCAACAGACATGAGGTGTTCAAACTCTGTTAGGGGAGCCTGGACTGTCCTGTCTTGACAATAAATGGTGAGGTCTGCCTTGACCATAGTGCAGATCTCTAAAAAGCAAAACCCAGGCCTCTCTCAAGTCTGGTGCACGTAGCACACGGGCAAGGTCGAGGCAGAAGCTTTGAGACACATAAATGTGTTGCATAATAATGCCGATTAAGCGGTACCACAAGACCATGTCAAGAACACACAACAATCAACCTTTTACTGGTACTTCTGTTTCTAATTTCTAAGCAAAATTACAGATGCAACCATAAAACTGGTAACTATGCACATAGTTTTTGCAACATCCTGAGTAGCAGGATGTATCCCAAATAGGGCATTGGGCATTTTAGGTATCCTACAAAATACGTAACCAATTGGTAAATATTATTAGAACAACCAAGTCTCACTTTGCTATAAAATGGGATTAGCAAGAAGAATCGATGGGAGGGAATGGGCAGGATTGACCCACAGGTCCTGCTCAATGTAACTAGAGGTAAATAGGCCCTTCACATCGGCGACCTCGGTGCATGGCATTCTGATGGGTGGGAATCAAAGGAACCACGACCTCCTGCCTTGGTACTGTAGGTAGCAAATGGTTGAAGTGTAAGTGAACTAGGCTTTATAATTGTATCATAGTAGATTTTCTATTAATAGCTTTTGCATTGCTTTGCGCTGTATTAATTGCTTTAGAATTTATATATTAAAGGTTTAAATTGTATAGTAATTGTTTTTAAGGCTTGTAAAACTTAAAAAACTATGTTAACTGTTTAAAGCTTGCAATAAATAATAAACTGGTTAAGTCTCTCTGGAGTGTCCTCGTTTCCCTTGGATCTAAAAGATTATCTTAAGTACTCTGGCAGAGAGGAGGATGGGAAATGATCACCATGAAAAATTATAATTAACACTTTGAACTATATTCAGAAGTCAACTGGGTATCATTGCAGAGATTTGAAAACAGTTGTTTTGTGTTCACACCAGCTTATGTAGCTCCGACAGGCAGTACTGAATCTGGGATTGCTGACCATCTACAGCTTGAGCTATAAAGCCAGCTGGTTGTCAGCTAAGTGGTTTAAGTGCCACTACAGCACACCAAACCTAGAAAGTGTGTGGATTACATACTTCCCCGAGCTGAGGAAGCACATCCCAACCCTGGAGCTTAGTGCATGAGATTGTACCATGTGAGCTAAAAGCCAGCTGGCTCTCAGCTAAGGCTGTGGAGGAAACTCATTCTCTCTCTCAGAAAGTGGTCTAAGTGCCACTACATGGAACAGTACAGCACACCCAGAAGATGTGTGGGTTACACTTGCACTATGCAAGTGGAAGGCAGCAGCATTTTTCACTATCTGGAGCTCTCATGTGGACAATATTCTACCCTGAAATTAAAATAAAAGTGTCTTGCATTGACACATGGCTTGTAACTTGAATGAATGTCTCTCAAATATACAATTTTAGACAGGTTGGTGTGTTGCATCTAGTTTTTTATCAAAATAATTTTTGATACTATTGTATGTCCATAGCTGAAGAGTCCAACTTAAAACTGTCACAACTCTGTCACTTAAAAAAAAAGGATCCATTTATCACATTTTTTAAAAATTCTCTTTAAGTAGAATGGCAAATTTAAAAAGCCAAGTTGTGGCATGTGTGCTAAAAACAACTGTTATGTGGGTTCTCTAAAGAAGCTGTACAAGAATGAATTTTATTGTTTTGTTCCTGGCTGTACTATTGTGATATAGTGTAGGAGTGGGATTTTATATTTGTATTTTAAGTTTAATAATGTAGTAATGTATGACTTAATTTCATCCTGCTAGCCACCCTTTTTTTCATGTGACCCTCATTAGGCCCTTTAGATAAATATACATTTCTTTGTTTTAAGGTTTAGTAATTGAGAGACAGGATTTTGTATTGTGTCTATGTTAATGAGATTAGAAATACTGAAGGCTCGGGCCTTCAGTGTGAACGGTTTTGATTACAAGATTTAGTAAGGTTTAATTTACAATGCTTTTTGCTTTTGCTCAATATAAAACACTGCTGTTTGTATCTCTGTGAAAGACTGTGTGAATGAGGAATGTATCATCAGAAAGAGATAACGTGTGAAGGCCGTTGTTAAAACCAGATGGTCAAGAGAAGAGGGGGCGAAGAGACTTACCGATGCCAAAGAACCATCAGTGCGTATCCATGATCAGGGATTGGCAGATTGACAATTCTAGGGTGGAGCTGGCACCCCTAAGGACAATTGATTAAGCAATCCAGGACAGGATGAGCCTCTTGGAGGTGTTTTGGAATGTTAACATCAAAAGATAACACCAATTCCATAGACTTTAATAGAGGAAAGAGGATTATAAGAACAGGGTGCTTTGCTATGGGACTTTGGGTTTGCCTTGCCACCAACTCCAGGAGCATCGGATCGCGACCAACAAAGCACGGCTCCCCTCTGCGATAAATCTGGCTGGCCACTAGATTGATCCAACCTCTGGACTGGTAACTATAGCATCGACTGGCAGGACTGTGTGCATGGTGTGTGTGTGGGGGGGAGTGACTAAAAAGCATATGCTAACTGTTGTATTCTCAATAAATGTGGTGAACTGCCTTCTCCCCTATAAAAGATCTTGTGTGCTTTGTATGGACATAAAAATAGGAGGACATTATTTAAAATATTGTATTGTTGAACCTTTGCCATCAGCAACTACGTTATCATTTGAACATTCTAAAACAATTGGATCAACAAATAAATCTTATAATGCAAATTATTCAGTCACTTTCTCACTATTTCCAGTGACTGAAATAAGTTAAAAATTGAGTTACTTAACACATTTTAACTTCTTGACATTGCTTTGGACCATTATTGAGCAGAACCCATCATCATCATCATCATCATCATGGACACATGTCCTCTGGAATGGTGGTTAAAACATGAAAGGATATATAAATTTTTCGCATAACTGGCACATAAATATCTTGCAACACTAGCTACAACAGTGCTATGCAATTGTTATCACTTTCAGGTGATATTGTAAACAAGAAGCAAGCAACATTATCTCTTACAATCTTGTTGTCTAAGCAATTGGTTGAACAAGAAGTAGGATTGAGTGGACTTGTAGGCTTTGAATTTTTACATTGTTTTATTTTTGCATGCAGTTATTTTTGTATATAATTCAATATTTGCCAGTTCAATTTTCATTATAAAGAGGTTGCACTACTGTATTTGTATTAGATGAATTAAAAATACTATCTTTTGATTTTTTACAGTGCAAATATTTGTAATAAAAATAAATATAAAGTGAGCACTGTACATTCTGTATTCTGTGTTTTACTTGAAATAAATATATTTGAAAATGTTGGAAAACATCAAAAAATACTGTAATAAATGGCATTACATTATTGTTTAAGAGCATGATTAATCATGCAAATAAACACAATTAATTTTTTTAATTGCTTGACAGCCATAATTTGTGTTTCATAATTTGGACTGTAGTCACTCAAAGAGCCATTCAGTTCATGAGACCATTTGTTTTTCAGTGCATTAAACTGCAAAACTTTTCAGTGGTTTATATACTCAGATGGTCAGGAAGGTGGATTAAGTCTTCATTTTCCTCACAGGTCTATAAAAACCTTGGAATTGCACATATTTGTTAAAAGAGCATACAAAGCTAATGAGTTCCAAATGTTTCCTTTTCTTAGATGAATGTTTCTTACAAATCATGTGTTTTTAATCTTTGTAAATTGCCCAAATTTGAGTTATTCCAACCCTATATAATCCAAGAGATACTATAATTTGTAGAATTTATGCATGTGCTCTTTAATTGCCTGTGGTTTGTCAATGCATGGCGATATTAATAGGATCTCTCTACAAACAAATTGAAAAGACTATAATATTAATAGATGCAAAGTCACTCTATTATAAAATATCATTACAACAGCAGCAATTATTTGAAAGGCATTTCTGCCACTGAAACTAAATGTTCACATCCTGGCAAATCCCTTTATATTTTCCCTAATACTTTGGAGATAAGATGGGAGTTAGAATTATATTTACACAAAGATAAAAATGATTAGTACAGGGCAAACATAAGGTAACAATGAACCAAAGATAACAAATATGTCTGAAATCAAGACACTTTTGTATCTGCTTATTTTCAAGTGCATTGCTTGTTCACTGTTTGCATGGAAAGAATGCATTGGCAACACTGAAATTCATTTTGAGAGAAATAAATACCTCAAGCTCTAACAAAGTGCTGTCGGAGAGACTGAAGAACAATGTGAATGTAGACTAATCCTGGACTTTTTTATCATTGAGCTGCCTGTGTTAGATGCAGATTGAGACAATGCATACTGGAGTTTTTATTCCCCTAGGATGAGATAGTGTTGCTATTGCTCTAAGTCTACACTGCAGTAAAACACCAGTGGCTAGTTTGTAACGGCTGACTTGGGCTTGCAGAGCTTGGGCACTCAGGCTATAAAATTGCAGTGTGGATATGCAGCGCCGTGGCTGGAGCCCAGACTTTGTGCCCCCCAAGTGGGAGGGTCCCAGAACCAGAGCTCCAGCCCAAGTCCAAACACTGACACTTCAATTTTATAGCCCTAAAGCCCAAGCCCTCTAAGCGTGTGTTCAGTGGTACGGGCCAACCACAGGTGTTTTATTGTCATGTACACATAACCTAAGTGCCCTTTGACTCCTACCTCCTGTGGAGGCTGGAGAAGCATCCATTATAACTTACTCTTCCCTAGGAGGCCTGTCCAAGTTAGGACTGCCTTAGCGGGATGCCCTATGGGCTGCACTGCCACCCAGAATCTCTCCATACTGTGGTCCCATCCCCAGCCCACTCCTTATGTTAGTCCTCATCAGTGCCTACACCAGGGGAATCCTCCCCTAACATATTCAGTGGTCCTTTATGGCACTCTGGCCCTTTTACCATGTGTAAAGGGTCCACAGCAGAGGGGAGGATCTCGCCCCGGTCTCTTCTATTGATTAGTCAATGTGTCTGCCCCTCATTTTAAGGACTTAATATTCTTGTGCTTCAACATTAACTTTTAGAATCCCTGAAGTATCCTTTAATTTATTCTATAAAAGCCAGTAGGCATATCCCATTTTAAATATTGACTTGTACTGTGGCATTATGTTTGGGTATTATTTTAGTCTTATTTTGTAAGTTATGGAAAAGTCACCTAGAGTGTATGGGTGCCCATTCTCCTTTTTCAGGGGTATAAATGTAATTAAACAAGGACTTAAAATAGCATATTTAAATACATTTCATTTGCTTTTATCATCTAACACATAACTGCTAATAGTGGAAGGATATAGATAGTAAATTTCAAAACTTTCATTTTAAATGATAAAATCTACTATATATTTTGAAGAGTTTGTGGATTTGTTTGTGCAACATAAAGTCATACTTCGTGACTACCTACAGATACCAAATTTTGCATAAGCACTCCTGCCATTTAAATTAACTGAATGCACCACTCTTTATGCCAGAATATGCTGGGTGAAAGCTTTAAATGATGATTTTTTGTTTTTCCATTGGAAAAAAGTCATGACTATTATGATTAGAGTTCATAAAAAATATTTGCTAACAAAATTAAAATCAGATCATCTATTCAACTGTCATTTTAGTGCAAAGAAATTTTTTACTGTTACAAATCACAAAATAATTCAAATTAGTTATGGAAAGAGTAATGGAACTTTACTTGATAGGAGTTTTCTTTTTTGGCATTCATATTTGTTTTGCTTTTTACTTTTTAAAAATGTATTCACATATTATTTACTAATATGATACATTTTATTATACATAATCAGAATTAATTGCTTGATATCATTGTATAAAGATTGTATGCACCAGTGATTTATTTTAATTTCATTTTTTATTTAAATTTATTTCTATATTTATTTCGAACAATACCAGTTAATTTTCTTCACTAATTAAGAGTTTCTGATTCAAATTTACTATGTATGGTAATTATTAAAAAAAAATGAATAATGTTTGAAGTTGAAATCCTACAAATTTAAAACTGTTCTTTTACTTCCCTTTTGCAAGCACATTAATAAAAAATTTGATAACATATTTAATTTCTTAAACTTTCCTATTAGTGTAATCTATGCAAAATGACTTTGCCTGGTCAATGAGGGGCTTCACCTGCTAGTTAATTATAAATGCAGTAAAACACACTGTGGTAAATATGTACTAACTAGGGATCGGCAACTAGCACAGCTAATTAAACAAGAACAAACCAGAGCCGACCTGGTCCCTCACACTGACCAGTCAAACTTGTAAAGGTCCACTCATCAATAGCACCAGTGCATTTTGTTGTGCGTTACAGGTCCCATTTTACACCACATTTCAGCAATGCACTATTTAACATCACATGGAATGTGACCACTTTTTTAGTAGAAAACATGAAGGACCAGATCCACAGCTGGCATAAGTTGGCATAGTTTAATTGAAATCAAATATTTCAGTTGATTTGTGCCAATTTACACCAGCTGGGAGGGAGTCTATGAAAGAAAGATAAAAGGACAATTGCAAAATACCTTTGAGCAACATTGTTGGAATTATGTTTCATCCTTTGAATATAATGTGAAAGGTAATGAAGCTAATAACAGAAGGTGGGAAGTAATCTCTTTTTCATCCTTTTTGAAACAGCTTGAGCAATTCTGTATTGTGCAGTTGCTTAAATGACTTGATTCTTGGGCTTCCTATTTACGTATTGGTGATATTAAAATTCTAATAATGTAAGGCTTTACAAGTGAGAATCTGGCAGGTGGCACGGTAAGCAGACTTTTCTCTCATCATTTCTGTTGTGCAAATAAAATGATGTCATAGAGAAGATGCTAATTAATTTTTTTTCCACTCCTAGGTCTAGAAAAATTAACCTATTTTTTGCGCAGACAAAACGTATTGCACCTCAGAATCTCACACTTGACTTTCAATATACCCCATGCTATCAAGCGTAATTACAATGGTCATGTCTTGATATGAATCCTGAGGCTCTTTGACACAGCACACATGAAAAAAAAACCTACCTGACTCACATTTCTCATGGATATAATAACTGCAGACTAATGTTACTCATCAGGTTTCTAATTAACTGTATTTATAATTTATCAGTTTTCTCCGGGGCAAAGCAAGGAAATAACTGGAAATTTTGTTTACTAGAATAAAATTAACTGAAGGGAGAAATGTTCTTCCCAGTTGTATTTAAGGGAGCAAAGATAGGTGATGGCAAGAAGTTTAAATGCATTAAGTAACTTCATTTTTAACATACTCTAGTCACTGGGAGCAATGAGATAGAGACAGTCTTGTAATTTGAGCAAATAAAATGAAACAAATTATCATTGCACTCTGTTATTAAATACACTTATTCTTGAATTTCCAATAAAATAATACACAAATTATGCTTAACCTTATAAAATAAACACAAGTAAAGAGTGGTAATTTCTGCCAGACTTTGAACAGAATTTGCCGAAGAAGTGGAGTTTCAGTTATGCAATTGTCAAGTTTAAATTCTTCCATCAATCTAACAAGACACGCTCACTAAAGTATATAATTCAACTGTGTAAATGACTGACAGGCTTCTTTAAATAATATAGCCCCCGAATCTGTAACTGCAGTCATGGAGTGCAGAGTCTCAGGAGACGGGACCACGATGGAGGCTTGTGTGCTGGATTAGTTCCCCAGTATAAATTTACCTGCCAATGGCCCCAGCCAGGGATCCCCAGGGATCACACAGTCTCTCCAACAGCGCAGTTAAGTTAACATCATAGTGTGCGTCTAGACTGCAGATTTTTCTTTTTTGGAAAAACAGCCCTTTTTCTGAAAAAACTTCACTTACGTCCACACTGCTATTGCATTCTTTTGAAAGGGGTTTTTCTGACATTGGTAAACCTCATTCTACAAGGAAGAACGCCTTCTCCAAAAGAGCTCTTTCAGAAAAAGGCAGAAGAGGGAGTTTTTTCGAAAGAAGAGGCCTCCAGGAAAAAGCACAGGTGTCCTAGAGGACACGCCGTCCACACTAATCACAGTTCTATAATTCCTGTCTCCTGCCAGCTCTTAAAGCTGCAGGCACCCTGACCACTAGCTCTCTGCTAAAGGCCTGCTGATCCATGGCACAGTCACAAGCCCCCCAAGTCCTCCCTGGCCCACACAGGGAGCAGCACCAGGGCTCTGAGGACCCACCATGGGGCACTAAATGCCGGGTACCCTCCTGGTCCGGGGCGGAGATCCTGTGCCTCCTCGAGCTGTGGGGTGAGGAGGAAACAATGCAGGATCTCTGGAGACATAATGTGGACATTTATGGGCACATGGCCAAAGCTCTGGCCCAGAGGGGACACCACCCCCGCACCTTGGACCAAGTATGGAGCAAGGTGAAGGAGCTCCGGCAAGGGTACACCCAGGCCAGGGAGTGCAGCTCTTGCTCCAGAGCAGGACCCCACTCCTGCCCCTACTACAAAGAGCTGCACCAGATCCTGGGGGGTGGGGAAGCCCTTTCCCCACCCGTACTGATGGACTCGGGTGTGGAGACACCCATGCTCGCCCACCCAGACCTCCTTGAGGAAGATGATGACAATGATGATGAACAACAGCTGCAGAAAGAGGATGACACTGGCAGCATCATCACCCTCAGCCTGGAGCTGGTACCCCAAGCCCTGGAGATCTCCCAGGCATCATATGATGCCAGGGAGGGATCATCAGGTGAGTGCTCTCATTTTGTCACACACACAGGGCGGGGGAGGCGGGCTCAGAGGGGATGGGGTGCGATCATCGCTCGGCCTGGACAGCGTGCTGCTGTCCGTGCATGCGCAAGCACGTGCAGTGGCAGTGTGCACCACATGGTCTCAGGAGCCAGCTCCAGAGCGCACACAGGCTGCTGCTCACAGGCTGGGGGGAGGCTGCACACATGTCCGACCCCTAGGAGGGATGTCCTCCCTCCACCAGCCACCACCGGAAGCAGGCTGGGCACAAGGGTGCACGCACGACCCCACACAGATTAAGGAATGCCGCACACAGCACACGGCCATGCCTGCACATGTGAGGTACTACCCACTCCAGGTGCAGGTGTGTGCGCGGGCCCCAGGGAGGGCCAGGCTGCTACAGGCCCCTCTCCCGTACATGGGATCCCACAGTGGCCAGACACTTCCCTGGCCTGCTTATCCATGGGATGGTGGGGAAGCGGGAAGCATGGTCCCCTGGGCACCATGGGTCCCCTGTAATGCCTTGCTCTCAGGTCATCACCAACCCCTGCTCCAGGGACAGTTGCTCGCTGCTCACAGAGGAGGGCACAGCTTCAGGGACAGTATCTGCATGGATGACTGACCACCTTTCCTCCTTCTCCTCCACAGCTGAACCAGCTGTCGCTGAGGGGTGATCCACACCATCACAGGCAGCCGCCTGAACCCAGGAGAGCCGCAAGCGCTGGAGGATCCACGAGGACCTCATGAGGGAGCACGTTGCAGTCCTGCACAACATGTAGCAAAGCCTGGCCCAAAAGGTCCTCAAGTGGCGCAACCGCATGTGGGACCAGCTCATGTGGCAGGTCAAAAACATGTGTGCCACCATCCGCAAAGTGATGGCACACCTGGCTCCTGTCCCCACTCTAGCCCTCCCCCTCCTACTCCGCCCACTCCAGCGCCCCCCATTCCCGCTCTCCCCGCCATGCCCATGCCCCCTTCACGTGCCCCCCCACCAGACCTTACCCCACTCCAGCTCCCCCTTCTGACCGCCCTCCTGTTGTCCCCAACCAACCCTGAGTTCATTGAGGTCCCCGGACCCGAGGTGGCACTTGCAGCCACACCATGCAACATTCGCTGCCCTGATTCCCCCTCCTCATTCCCCCATCCAGGTTCTCAGCCCCTCTTCCACCCAGTTATTTTTTGTTTAAAAAATATACAAAGTTTTCATTGTTCAACTCACAACAGTTGTTTTTATTGATTGTACAGGGAAGGAGGGCAGGGAGGGGTTGTGGTGGGAAAGGTATTGGGGGACAAGACAGGCCCCCATTGGCGAGGCCCTGGGGAGAGTTACTGGGGTACTTCAGAGAAAGTCTCCCTCAGGGTCTCCCGGATGCGCACCCCCAATAGATGGGCCTGGTGGATGGCAGCTGTCTGCAGCTGTTCGAAGGCTGGCCAGCCTCTGCCCCCCACCCCAACCACCCCTGGGTGTTGCACTCCCCCACGTCAAGGAGGGTCAGGAGGCACCTGAACCTGGCCTTGAGGTGCCCAAAGGCACATTTGACCTGCATGAGGGCCTGGTTGAGGTGCACATTGAACTGTTCCCTAGTGGGGTCCAGGTAGCCAGTGTAGGGCTTCATGAGCCACGGTATTAGTGGGTAGGCTGCATCCCCGATGATGCACAGTAGCATCTATACATCCCCCACACTAAAGTCCCACTGGGGGAATAATGTGCCAGCCTCCAGCTTGTGGTAGAGTCTAGAGTTCCTGAACATGCAAGCATTGTATGCCCAGCTTAACCACCCAACAAAAATGTCCAGAACCTGTCCACGGTGGTCGACTAGGGGCCTGCGGCACCATGGAGAAATAGCCTTTCCTGATAATGTACTGTGTGGCTCAATGCTGTGGTGTGCGGATCAGAATGTGGGTCCCATCGATCGCTCTCTGCAGTCCGGAAAGCCCAGGGCAGCAAATCCGGCCACAGTAGGGTCCAGGTATCCGAGGCGGATGACCCTGTGCAGCAGGCGGAGTTGATGGCCCTCACAACCTACAGAAGGAGACAAACAAACACACAAAACATAGAATGAGAGGGAGCACCTGAGTCCTTGGGAGGTGCCCGTCCTCTTACCCCCCCCCAAACAGCCCAGGAGCCACCTCCTATGAGGCCGCCCACCCAGCATCAGGGCTGTGTGAGGGCAGAACAGCACAAGCCCCCCGAGGACGGGCCTTCTCCCCACTCCCACTCCACCCCCACACACCTTTCCCTAGGGTCCTCCTTTTCCGGGACTCCTCCCCCCCACAGGAACTGCAGTCCAAGAGTGCCTTACCTCCATGAGGAGGACCCCAACAGTGGACTTCCCCACGCCGAACTGGTGGCCCATCGACCGGTAGCTGTCATGGGTGGTGAGCTTCCACACACCAATAACAACCCACTTCTCCAGGGGGATGGCGGGCCGCAGGTGGGTGTCGCATTGTCAGAGGGCAGGAGAGAGCCAAGCACACAGCCCCATAAAGGTGGCATTCCACATGCGGAAGTTGTTGAGCCACTGCTGGTCATTTCACCACTCCATCACCAGCCAGTCCCACCAGTCGGAACTGGTGTCCAGCCTCCAAAATCGTCTCTTGACCATGTGGTGCGGGTGCAAGGGCATTGCTCCCGCACCCAGGCAGAGGGACTCACAGATGAGCTTTGAGTTGAGCTGGGGCAGGATTGTCAAGATGGTCTGCCGAAAGTGCTGCAGAACTTGCAGAATGGCTGTGTGGGGCTATTGCATGCTCAGGGGCAGCTCCAGCTCCATAGCAAAAAAAAAAAAAATGCTGTGGCATCCAGCCAAGCTGGACAACTAGAGCACGCACTGCTATAGCTTTGCTGTCCCTCGTAGAGGTAGGCAAGCACTCAACAGAACCTGAGAAACGGCTGTCCAGCGGGATCCCTTTAAGCGCGCGTCTCAGATAGCCTTAGGCAACAGCACCCGGAAGCAACTGCTGATCTAATGCCCTGCCTGAAGTGGTTTTATGCAAGAGAGTGTCCAAACTGTGTGAACACTCTCTTTTTAAAGAAGTTTTTTCAGAAGATCTCTTCCAAAAAAGCTTCTTTTGAAAGAGAGTTGCAGTCTAAACATACCCGTAGAGTTCTTTGTTTCTTCTTCCTAGAGAGCTCTTAAGGAAGGAGGAAGCCACTCTCTGGTTCTCTGCTTAAAGGACATGACATGTGTTCTGCTGCTCATCCAACAGCTAAACAATTTTTTTTTCCCCCAGCCATGATGCTGTCCATAGGGAGAGGGTCACTTCGGCATAGGTATCTTGGCTATATGCCATTGAAGGATCTCTTTAGGCTGGAGGGCTTGTCTGTAGTGGAAACCACACCACAGTTGTGCTGCTGTAGCTGCGCCACTGTGACATGTCAGCATAGATACTCCTATGATGATGGGATGTGTAGGTAATCCACCTGCCCAAGAAAAGTCAATGAAAGAATTCTTCCAATCAACCTAGCACTGTCTACACTGAGGATTAGGTCAATTTAACTATGCTGGTTAAAGGTGTGGATTTTTCATACCTGAGTAACATGTTTAACCCATCTTAATTTTCCAGTGTAGACCAGACTGCAGTGATCCTCCCATCACCAATTAAGACCTGGTCTACACTAGAGTATGGACGTGAAAAAGCAATTCAATTACTGAAGTGGCTGTATGTCAATGTGACTTAGGTCAACTTAATTTTATAGTAGAGATATACCTAAGCCAGCTTTGTGGGCATAGAAGTCTAGCAAAGCAGCAAAAGTAGAGGGTAGGGTCTTTAACCGTTTTTAAGGCCAAAAGTGGCCAAGAAACCTAATCTGACCTTCTCTACAACACATGTCTAAGAAGTCCTTAGAAGTCTAAGAAGTCAACATATCTCTATGTCTTTTGGAGCAAAACTGATTTAGAGTTATGAAATTTCTTCAGATAATAATTCTTTTTAGTTTTTTACTAAAAGCATTTATGAGAAATAGTGTTTTGGCCCAAGGATGATAATAGTAGATAGTGGCAATTAGAGAGAATGCCAAGGATATGCAGTATTACAGCTTAACTTTATTTTAATTGAAGTTACACATTTATATGCAAGCTCCATGAGTGAAATCCAAGACCTATTGACGTCAACAGATGTTTTGCCACTGAATTCCACAGAGCCCAGATTTAGCCAATAGCTTTTAGCATTGTCTGTATAGACCCATAGTTTTCCATAATTGAGAGAAAGGTAGCTGCCCTATAAAGACTTAATGAAGCAATTTCAATTGTTTCTCGCAGACTACATATTATTTTTGCCTATATAGTACCATTCCTCAATGAGAGGGTTAATGTAGTCTGAGAAGTAATGAGTTGGCTGGCTCTTGATGTGAACACAATCTGATTGATTATATGCACAGCGCACTAACTCTCTGCAGATGATGCCTGTCTGTGTATCATGCATTCAGCAATCAGCAACATCTTTAATACAGATGTAAACCTTTGTATTTATGCCAGCTCAACTCCAATGATGTAAAAAGGAATGTCAGCTAGTGAATGTTCATTCTATTTCAAAGGGGCCACTCACAGCAGTGCAGCATGCAAAACTACACATTGCACTGTGCTGTCACCATTTGCCAATGATATAATTCCTGTTTAATACCAGATGAGGGCTGAATCTGGCCGTGATAGAACTGAGTATGCCATGACATTAGGTTAAACAAAGTCCCTCTTTATCTTCACAATCCTTTTTATTTTTCTTGTTAACCCCTCCACACAACCAAATATGCAAGTTACACTAATTCTTCCCCTCTGTAGTGCCCTGTGGCTCCCAGTTAGATTACTCTTACACATTCATTTTCTGAACCATCAATACCTGGCATTTAATTCACTCCACCATTTAGTGCCATTGCTGAATTAGGTCAAAAGACTGCTACGGGAGTTGCAGCTGCCTATTACAGAATGAAGTTAGCCAACTTCAGCTCCAGATGTTCCCCTATGTTTGAGGCTAGATTACATTCAGAGGGTCTCAAACTCTCAACCCTTAATAACATAGGAAACTGAATGGGATCTAGAAAATATTTATATAGTGTCTTTCTCTCAGATTTACATGTCAGGATAACTAGCATCTGTACAGCAAGATAACAGACAGATGAACCAGGACAAACTTCCACTTGCTGTTTCCAGTCTTCTTTGGATTCAACTTTACTGAGATAAAAATGTCAGGAAGAAAGATAAATACAGGATGAACCTCTCTGATCTGGCACCCTTGCGATCTGACTGATGTCGAACCAGAGAATTTGCTGGACCACGGGAGGACAATATTTTAGAAAAAATTTAGGGGTATATGAGAGCTACATACAGCACAGAACTCTGAGAGCCAGGGCTGGTGGTTGTAAACAAACTTTACAGGACCACAGGAAACTTGGCCACACCCATGATAAGCTAATATCTGGCTAACTAAAATCAAGCCAAACTATTGATGTTGCCTACCAAAGAGTGGGGGACTAGAGAAATTCAACCTGTATAATTTACAATTCGAAGGAAAATAGCCATCCCAGACTCTAGAAATTACTAAGGAAGTCATATTTAAGTGTGGTAAGAGGGGTATATTGGTGGTTTTCAGAAGGAATCCTCTCCTATAAAATTTAAATGTTTAAAAATCTAAGAAAACTAACAGAATTATCAAAAAATTTCAGCCTTTCACTATACATACATCAGAAGCTAACGACACTTTAGTACATTTAGGTTTGCCAATTCTATCACATCTTGCAAAGAGGCCGTGTGCACTAAAATCTCTGAGGAAGAAAAACTGCAAAGAAGATAGAAGTTGTAGAAGAATAATTGAAATTGAATGTATACATGTATTGGAATTATTGATGAAAGTAAAGATGCAGAATTGATTAAATATATCTAACTCCTTACAAACACTATTGTGAACAAAAATTTAGTGCATATAAATACATGAATCAAAATCAAGCAACCTTTCTCTTCTTCTGATGAAGCAACTCCAAAAACAGTAACCACAGAGCCTTTGGCCTGGGCATCTGAAGCATTACAATATTTGTATTTGTTTTCATTTCCTTTAAAAGTATATGTGAAAATGCACCCTGACAGCCACTCTCTTGAAATTCCTGTTAAGTATGATTTTTCCAACAGCTACAAGTAATTCAAACCCTTATGATTATCCCATTAAAGTGCCTCATTTTTAACTGGTCTTATGGTAGGGCTTCTGCTCCTAGTATTAGATCCAAACTCTCACCCCTTACTCTGGGATGGGGTCCTGTAGGAGACCTGTCCTACAACCAGAAATCACTCCAATGCTGTTATTAGTGTCAATCAACTTTCCCTGCAACACTTCTGTTTATCCTTAAACAGCCAGTTCCAAGCTAGTGCCCCCCAGCACCAGCCCTGAGGCAATGACCAGGACACCTCCTTTCCTTTGGGGTCTGGCTGATTTTCACATGTTGTGCACACAGGCGCTCAGAACTCAGACTCCAGTCTTTTTCCTGCCAGCTCACTAACCAAGCAGTTCTCAGAGGTGTGAAGAGACCAGCTCTTCCTCTCTGCCCATTCCCCAGAGGGTCAGGGCCAGACTTTGCAGTGCTGATGATGATCTGTGGAGTGGGAGCTCAGGGATGCTATTATACCTTTTGTGCAACTTTAGTTAATGCTTCTCCAAACCCAGAGCCCCAAGTTGGTATCAGAGTACCAGTCTATAACATGCTGCAGATGGTAACCTACCTAGCAAGCTTCTTGGTCACATATAAGAAGCAAAGGGACTATAGAAGTGCTCCTACTCTATTTCCCACTAATCATATACTTATCTCTCTGTCTCAGCACCATCTAAGGAAAGGATGCATTTAGGGGCTAGCTATAGTTCTCGTGAGAGGGCTGGCAGTCTTTCCCTCAAAAGACAGACTGGTTCCTCACTTGGAACAACAGTCTTAAAAGGGAGACATCTACTTAAGATCAGATTTCTCCTGAACACCATAAATAAACTGTTTGGAATAGCTAGAAAACAGTTTTACCATAAATTCGCTGTTCTTTTGTTCGGCTTGTATCTCCAAAAACCAGAGAGAGAGAGCACAAATACTGCTCTCCTCCCTGCCCCAAAATAGGAACAGAGCCAAAAATTTAGCAAGGCCATGCTTGTAGTGAAACCTCAAAACCTAAGCAGGACAGCAAATAGGCAGTAAAATGATCAGTTACATTGGAAAGGTCTAGACAAAGGAAAGGACAATAGAACAAACAATTTCTTACCAATAATTTCTTTTCTGCTAGCAGCATCTCCCACAATTTTGGACATCTGGGTCGCCCTCCTCTCTCTGCAGCTCAAAGAAGCAGATCTGCATTTTGGTGCCGCACTGTCTGGCCACACCTCCTGTGCTCCAGCTTGCTGTCAGATAAATTATTCCCAAACTGTAAAAGTTACATAACATCATTATTCAAAAATATTCCAGAGATAACAAAATAACTATGCACTTTAGACCAAGCAAGACAGTCATGTGGTAACGATTCCACTTCATATCTGATTCTTGATTCATGAGCAATCCAGGGTGGGTTGAATTGTGAGAGATGCTGCTAGCTGAAAAGAAATTATAACTAAGAAATTTTCCATTCTGAAACCCAGTGTCTCCCACAATTCTGGACATCTTGGAAATAGTAAGCAGTGGTGGAGGGAGGGTCACTAAACAAAAAAATTGGTAAGAAAAAAGTACCCCCTCTTCTAGTGAGCTCACTCAAAAATCCATATTATTGCTTGGCTACCATTTGCAACACCTTCCTGTCAAAGGAGGCCATTGCAGAAAACAGAAGGTTCACTTTATAATGCTTGATGAAGGTATTATCTATAGACCAAGAGGCCACTTCGCAATTTTCCAAAGTGGACATTGCTTGCCCATTCCAATCCTGAAGCTGCTAAGGATCTCATGAAGTACACTTTGATCCCTTTTGGGATTTATGCACTTGGTCAATACCTAGTTTAATCCACCTAGCAATGGAGGACTTAGAAGCTCTGAGCCTCTTGCATATCAGGTGAAAGGGCAAGAACAGGGAGCCTGATCTTTCTGTGTATTTTGTATCCTTGAGACAGACTTTCAGTGCTCTTCTGACATCTAAGAAGTGTCATGCATTTTAATTTGGATATTGTGGTTTTGGACAGAATGAAGAAAGCACAGCACGAAAGAAAGAGAAATTTACCATAAGAAAAAAAATCGTTTTGGTATCCCGAGTACCACCTTGTTGTATTGGAACGTGCAGTAAGACTCCTGTACAGATAACACTGACACTTGCCTGACAGATGCAACAGCTACTAAGAAACAAGTCTAATGGATAAATAATTTGTAGACACTGAAGTCAGAGGCTCAGCAGGATTGTTTATCAGGACCATCAAAACTAGCAGAAGGTCCCGTTTTGGAAAGAGTAGCTTGACCATTGATCTAGCTAATCAGACCACTCAAAAGAATCTAGCTAACTGTGAAATATCTGCCAGGGAGCCCGAGGATCCTACAAATAGCATGTTATTAAGCACAGACAATGTGTCATACATAGTACAGGGTGAAGGCTTCTGTCTATGCCTTTTTGGAGAAAGTCTAGAATGGTTAGATTTCCTGAATTTCTGGGATTTGCACTGTGTTCTTGACACCAGCGTTGAATCTGGACGAGAGGCATGAGTATGCCTCTAGTGTCAATTCTCTTCTAAATGAAAGCAACATCTCAATGACTAGGGAGGACAGGGTAGGACCTTATGCTTCTCTCTCAATGACCAAGCTGTTAGTTGACATTGTTTTGGGTCTGGATGAAGAGAACCTTTGTGAGGCGGATGTCTGGTCTCCCCAGAAGCTGGAGTGAGGGTCCCAGTGACAGTGCTATCAGGTCTGAGACACAAGGTCTCCTCAGCCGATGAGGACTAATCAGTATTACCATCATCTGTTCTTATTTTCTTTTCTAGATCTAAACCACCTTCCCCAAGGTTATGTCTACACTTGCACCCTCTTTCATGGGAGGGATGCAAATGTAAAGAATCGAAATTGCAAATGAAGCGGGGATTTAAATATCCCGCGCTTCATTTGCATAATCATGGACTGACGCTTTTCTGCAATAGCACTATTTCGGGATATCAAACTCGGTCCCCGTGGGGTTATTTCGAGAGAAAACCCTTCCCTCGAAATAACCTGTAAACCTCATTTTTTGAGGAGTAAGGGTTATTTTGAGGGAAGGGTTTTCTCTTGAAACAACCCCACAGGGCCCGAGTTTGATGTCCCGAAATAGAGCTATTGCAGAACAGCGGCAGTCCACGATTATGCAAATGAAGTGCAGGATATTTAAATCCCCGCTTCATTTGCAATTTCGATTCTCTACATTTGCATACCTCCCTCCAAAGAGGGTGCAAGTGTAGACATACCGCAATAGTGGAAAGGGTGGAAAAGCATAAAGCAGGCCATATGGCCAGCTGTGCAATAAGGCATCTCTCCTCATGGATTGGGGTCTGTCTCCCTTGTCAAGTATTTTTGTTTCTTTGCATTAATACAATTCATGAACAGGTTGGTTGAAGGGAGGTAAATGATGAATGATGAGATTGAAAACTTCCTTGTTTAGGCACCAGTCAGAGCTTTTCACCCTCTGCCCGCTGATCCACTTTGCCTTTTGATTCATGTTCCCTTTGATGTGGATCACTCTGGGGGAAAGGAGAAACTATTTTGCCAACCTAATTTTTTTCAAATGCTGTGTATTCCCTCTTTATTATGTAAATATGAGATTATAAAAATCCTAGCAGATTTACCTGCCATTCCTTGGATCCTTAACTCTTAATTTTTTTTAAATAAAAGGAAAATGTACAGGCTTTATTTAACTTTTTGAATAAATTATGTAAGGCTATATTTTTAAGAACATAAGAATGCACTTTCTTTGCTTTACCAGGCCTGTAGGAGAGGAACTAGCAGGGAGGTACGTAGTAGAGGCTCAGGAAGAGTTAAAGTTCCAAGGCAGTTACCAAACCAGGCAGGAAGAAGAATGCTGCCCCCACCACTGCCCAAAAATAAGAGCAGGAAAATTAAAATTGAAGAAGGCGTTAGGACAGGAGCAAAAGAAATCGTCTGTGCGGGCAGGGAATCTGGCAACACACAGGGGCCAAGGTGGCATGGTCAGACAGCACTGTGCCAAGCTGCTGATCCACTTCCATGAGCTGCAGAGAGAGGAGAGAAGCAGCCAAGACATCCAGAATTGTGGGAGATACCAGGCTGCCGAGAGCTGTTTTAAATCTAGCCCAGTGATGGGAGCAGCCAAGCCCTGAAGAAACTAGAGAAGAGGAGCCTGACAGAATTAGGCCTGCTCAGAGGGGGCCTTTGAGATCAGCTGTGAGCTGTGAGGGGAGGGAGGAGGGCTGGAGGAAACAACCACCAGTGTATTTTAAGCAGATTCACTTTGTTCACGTGCAAACGGATGGAAGCCCTTGTAACATCAGTGACTTTCTGAAACAGAGCTAGAAGATTGCATTGGCAAAGAAAATAAATAGTTTGTCAGAAAGAAGAATCTGCCCCATGTTAAAAGCCTATATATGGATATAATTGACCACATTTCATCTGAAGGGAAAAGAAAAAGTTGTGGCCAACTTCAAAAGGAAACTGAACAAAAGTATCTGTAATGATTAATGAATTAACATCACTGAATAAATGAGCTATTCTGAATGTTTGCCCAGGGCCAGTCCTGGGAGAGTTTCCAGAACCATTGTCATTTTTCCTGGAACTCTGTTGCCTTTAAGGATTCCACAGCTGCAAGAATTGAGAGGACACTTCAAAACTGGCAAATTCCTCCTTCAGGATTAGATTTTATTTGTTTCATCTTGAGAATTTATTCCACCCAGCTAGGAAATGTCACATGTCTATTAAGCTACTGGTCAATATTTTTTGTATTGATACTATTGGAGATTAAAATTTACTGTCAGAAAATCACTTGGGAACAAATGTTGCTGTGGGAGGCATGCGCATAGTTTCCATAGAGCCAATGAGGAATTATGTAGCTTTTAAAGTTTCTTATGTATCTCTGTTTAAACAGCCTAGAAGTCTTGCATTTGAATACAGAGATCACACTAGCGGTGGTCCGCATTATCATAACACAGTTTAGTCCCATTCCGGTAGGAAACAGAATAAATCTCAGCCATTTTTTGTTGAAAACAAAAGCATTTAGCTTTGTCTATTATTTCTATAGCTCTGATATATTCTGTATCAATAATTAGTAATCAGAAATCCTCTGTCCTGTCAACAGTGAGTTAAATATGTATAACAATCTTTCATTTAAAACTAAACAGGAGAAGATGTAGCTTTGAGTGGAACAGATCTCTGCTCCCAATCACTGAACTCTGCTCACTTCAAAGTTTCCCACACTCCTCTGCTGTGATGCTTTACAGAAGCAGCTCAATCCTGCTTCAAGATGCTAAGCTAGTAAGAACAGAAGATGCATTTGTGTTTTCTTCTTGCTCAAGCTTCCAAGTGCTGAAGAAGCTACATGAAGGCCTCCCTGCAGGCAAGTACTGTGAATGGAAGTAGAAATTCATTCAGTTTGACGTCCCAAGATTTTCCCCTGGCACAAGAGGTCAGTGATGAGTGCAAAATATGTATAAGGCCCTGCTGTAGTAAGTGCTAGTATCAAAGTCTAATATGTTATAGATATTTTTTATACTTATTGCCACTTGGTGGCCAGCATAAGAGTAAATAGCTATTCTTAGAAGCCCCAAGGTTGTATTGAGTATGCTCCAGATGGTTTTGGGGGGAGTGTAGAGGAGTGAGGGCAATTAGTTGTCTAGGTGTATCAGAATAAAAGATCTATTTCACTTCAAATCTGGTTTGAGTCTCCATATACTACACAGCTGAGACAAAGAAGCTAAAAATCACCACCAAGTTCTACACACTATGTGAGAAAGTAACTTTTTCATTGCAAAGAAAAATGTCTGCATGCGAAGCGGTGGAAAAGTACAATGAAGAACAGGAGGACTGAAGTCAGCACTCAGAAAGACTCTTCACTGCAAATGCTATGAAGATGGCAACAAGAAACATATAATTTTACTGGTGTTTGTGGAACAAAAACATATAACTTAATTAAAAGTTTGGAGGCACCGGAACAGCCTGTTGTCAAACCCATTGAGGAGCTGATTAAAGCTGTCACACACTGTCATAACCCCATTAGAGATTGTTCAGTGTTGTAAATGTAATAGTTTCTCCTGCTAACCTGGAATGTCTATGTCAGTTTTTGTAGCAGAACTGAATCATTTATCAAAGCACTGCTGGTTTGAAGGTACATTAAATGCTGTGATTTGGGATAGACTTGTTTTGATATCAGAGATGAAAGAATACAGAGACATTTGTTGACGTAGTCCATCTCAGATTATTTTTTTTAAAAGATCTGGAAACAGCACAAGGCATAGAAGCATAATTGTATCTCTTTGAATGATACTAATTTAGATCCCATCATTTTATACGGATAGCTGAGATTAAGTTTTCTAATGTGCATTACTTTGCATTTATCATCATTGAATTTTCTCTGCCATTTTGATACCCAATTACAGTTTTGTGAAATCCCTTTGTAACTCTTCGCATTCTGCTTTGGACTTAACTATTTTGAGTAATTTTGTATCATATGCAAATTTTGCCATCTCAATGTTTACCCCTTTTCTCCAGATCATTATGGATATGTTGCATAGTACCTGTCTCCGTTCTGAAAACTGACCATTTATTCCTACCCTTTGTTTCCTAGATTCTAACCAGTTATCAATCCATGAGAGAATCTTCCCTTTTATCCCATGACAGTTTAATTTGCTTAAGAACATTTGGTGAGGAACCTTGTCAAAGGTTTTCTGAAAATCTACGTGCACTATATACGCTGGCGACCTCTTGCCCACATTCTTGTTGACCCCTTCAAAGAATTCTAGTAAATTGGTCAAGTATGATTTCCCTGTATAAAAACTATGTTGATTCTTCCCCAAAAGTCATGTTCATCTGTCTGACAATTGGAATGTGGCCTGTCACAGATGAAAGCTCTGCAGACACTGCTCATCAACCCAAACCCACATTTTGATGAGATCCCACCAGTCAGTGCTTGTTTCTTGAGCCCAAAACACAGGTCTACCACCTTCAAATGATCTGTGAATGAAACCAACAACTATGGATTGATTCTTGCTGTGTTCCTGGCTTCCAAGGAATCCTCATGTTCCCCACTCATTTGATTCTTCTGGGGACTCATACAACCTATGCTTGCAAAGCTCATGAAAATAGTGCAGAGGTGTGCAAGGATCCATGATTTTGTCAAAGATGCTGGTCTGTAGGTTTTTGAAATAAAGACGTGAAAATTATGGAACACAGATACTGTTATGGGATAGAAAGTTGCAAACTTGGATGATGATCCCATGCCTACAATCATTCCTGTAGGACTCGTTTTGGCCCCATCATGCATTTCCAAAATTTCCCAAAAGTTAGTGTACTGGAATGTGGAGAATTGCACAGTGAGATTCCAATCTATGGTGCACTGCACTCTGCATCAATATAAGCACTCCTGGTATGTACACTGCTGTCAAAAACTCAGTTATGCTTATGCACAAGCATTGAAGTGACTATGGAGGATATATGCAAAGCTAATTTGAATTGACATAGGTTTGTGGCCTACACATTGCTTATGTCTACATTGCAGTGCAGTGAGGATTACAGGGTGTGAATTGCAAAGTACACCAAAAAGTAATGTTCTAACTAGCCCATGTGGATCCTGCTGGATGTGGATCCTGCTGGAGCAAACTAAAACTACTTTGTTTGGGTTAACATAGTCCTTGTTTGAAGGGGGACTATGTTAATGCTAATTAGGTACCTTTTCATTCATGTCAGCATTGTTTATATGGGGCAATTAGTGTGCAATATTTTAGTGTTCTTTGCCATTCACACCTCCATAATCTGTACTGAGCCACAGTACAGATAAGACCTAAGAATGGCAAATTTTTCCCATGTGTTTATTTGACTTAATTTTTAGTTTACATTGTGCAGCATAAAAACTCCACAAAAACTGAAACCTCCTCAGAACCTCAACTGCTCAGATGAATAAGTTTCCAAAGAATGGATCTCAGGTCCCACTTTGATCCCTTCAAACCCAAGCAGCCAGCAAGTCAGTGTCATTTCCTTATAATTGTTTGTATCCATCAGGTTATCTGTCCTCCCATTCTTATTTATGTTCCATTTCAGCTACTAGCTCCTCCTTTTGTCTAAATGTATCATATATTGTACAACAGAGAAGAGATTTCTGAAGGTACTTTCACCTAGCAGAAGGTGGAGTAACAAGATCCGACATGTGGAAGATGAATCCAGACAAACTCAAACTAGAAATAAGTTGCACAGTTTTAAGTGAAGGTGCTTACCCATTGGAATAATTTTACAAGGGAAATAATGGATTCTCTGTCACCTGAAGTCGTTACACTGCGACTCAATGTCTTTATAACATCTGTTTTTATAGTTCAAATAGAAGTTATAGGCTTGATGTGGAGATTATGGAGTGAAGTTTGATGGGCTATATTGTTATGTAGGAGATTGGATTAGATGATCATAATGATCCTTCTTGGCCTTAAAAAATCTCTGAACACCTCAGTATAACACAACACATCAAGAATGATTTAAAACTGCATTTTTCAAATGCAGCCACTGTGCCCACATTCAGTCAGGACTTTGCTGGCAGCCACAGTCTTGTGGGCTGTGATTGGTGGGCAAAACAGCTGCCCATCTCTCTCTCTCTGCTGCTCCTGGAAGTCTCACAGTGGGGTTGGTTGCTGGGGGTTGCCAGCATAGGTTAGGCCCTGCCCTCTCTCCCGGGGAAAACCTGAGGCACAATGCTGGAGGAGCAAGCAGCCTGTGAGTTCCCCATCTTCCCAGGCTTCAGCCCTGCGGTGGCAGAGTGGCAAACTCCGGCCACAGAGCTTCAGGCTTTGGGCTTTGTCCTTGAGTCCTGGCTGTGGGACTTTGGGATCTTTCTCCATCCCCTGGTCACAAGACTTTGCGCTACAATCTATTTCTCAATCTATTGTATACAGCCAAGCCCTAAGATACAATTGGATTTGCTCCAATCCCACAGACAGAGACAATCACCTACAGGATATATATAGGGCATTCTTAAAACTGAAATACCCACCTGGAGAAGTGAAAAACAGATTGACAGAGCCAAAAAGTACCCAGACATGAACTACTTCAAGACAGGCCCAAAAGAGAAAACAACAAAATTCCACTTGTCATCACCTACAGTCCTCAACTTAAATCCCTCCAATGCATCTCTGTGACCGAGAGTCTTCCAAATCTGATCAAATCTTCGGATCACTACCCCTTCCTGCTTCTCCATGTAGGAACTAACGATATGGCCAAGAATGACCTTGAGCAGGTCACTGCAGATTATGTAGTGCTGGGAAGAAGGATCAAGGAATTTGAAGCGCAAGTGGTGTTCTCGTCCATCCTTCCAGTTGAAGGAAAAGGTCCGGGTAGGGATCATCGAATTGAGGAAGTAAATGCATGGTTGTGCAGGTGGTGTCGGAGAGAAGGCTTTGGTTTCTTTGACCATGGGACTCTGTTCCGGGCACAAGGATTGTTAGGAAGAGATGGGATCCACCTAACCAAGAGAGGAAAGAGCATTTTCACGGGCAGGCTTGCAAACCTAGTGAGGAGGGCTTTAAACTAGATTCATTGGGGGACAGTGAACAAAGCCCTGAGGTAAGCGAGGAATTAGGATACCAGGAAGAAACACAAGGAGGAAGGAGCAACAAAGGAGGACCCCTGACTTGAATGGAGAAGGTAGGGCGATCAACTGGTTATCTAAGGTGTTTGTACACAAATGTGAGAAGCCTGGGGGAAAAAGAGGAAGAATTAGAAGCCCTGGTCCAGTCAAAGAACTATGATTTGATTGGAATGACGGAGACTTGGTGGGACAACTCACATGACTGGAGCACTGTCATGGAAGGATATAAACTGTTCAGAAAGAACAGGTGGGGGAGAAAAGGAGTTGCATTGTATGTAAGAGAGCAGTATTATTGCTCAGAACTCCAGTATATAGAGGGAGAAAAGCCTGTTGAGAGTCTATGGGTTAAGTTGAGAGGTGGAAGCAACAGGGGTGATGTTGTGGTTGGAGTCTGCTATAGACCACCGGATCAGGTGGATGAGGTAGATGAGGCTTTCTTCAGACAACTGAGAAAAGCTTCCAGATCACAGGCCCTGGTTCTCATGGGGGACTTTAATCACCCCGACATCTGTTGGGAGACCAATACAGCAGTACACAGACAATCCAGGAAGTTTTTGGAGAATATTGGGGATGACTTCTTGGTACAAGTGCTGAAGGAACCGACCAGGGGCCATGCGCAGCTTGACCTGCTGCTCACAAACAGGGAGGAACTAGTAGGAGAAGTAGAGGTAGGTGACAACCTGGGAAGCTGTGATCATGAGATGGTAGATTTCAGGATCCTGACCAAAGGCAAAAAGGAGAGTAGCAAAATACACACTCTGGACTTCCGAAAAGCAGACTTTGACTCCCTCAGAGAGCTGATGGGCAGGATTCCCTGGGATGCTTACATGAACGGGAAAGGAGTCCAGGAGAGCTAGCAGTATTTTAAAGAAGCCTTATTGAAGGCACAGGACGAAACTATCCCGATGCGCAGCAAGAGAAGCAAATATGGTAAGTGACCAGATTGGCTTACCAGGGAAATCCTTGGTGAGCTTAAACACAAAAAGGAAGCTTACAAGAAGTGGAAACTTGGACAGATGACTAGAAAGGAGTATAAATATATTGCTCAAGAATGCAGGGGAGTTGTCAGGAAGGCAAAGCGCAATTGGAATTGCATCTGTCAAGGGATGTGAAGGTTAACAAGAGAGGTTTCTACAGGCATGTTAGCAATAAGAGAGTGATCAGAGAGGGTGTGGGGCCCTTATTGGATGAGGGAGGTAACCTAGTGACAGATGATGTGGGAAAAACTGAAGTACTCAATGCTTTCTTTGCCTCTGTCTTCACAGACAAGGTCAGCTCCCAGACAAATGCACTAGGCAACGCAGTATGGGAAGGAGGTAGACAGCTCTTGCTGGGGAAAGAACAAGTTAGGAACCATTTAGAAAAGCTAAACATACACAAATCCATGGGCCTGGATTTAATGCATCCGAGGGTACTGAGGGAGTTGGCAAATGTCATTGCAGAGCCTTTGGCCATTATCTTTGAAAACTCATGGAGATCGGGAGAGGTCCTGGATGAGTGGAAAAAGGCAAATGTAGTGCCCATCTTTTAAAAAGGGAAGAAGGACAATCCAGGGAACTACAGACCACACAGCCTTACCTCAGTCCCCAGAAAAATCATGGAGGGGATCCTCAAGGAATCCATTGTGAAGCACTTGGAAGAGGGGAAAGTGATCAGGAATAGTCAACATGGATTCACCAAGGGCAAGTCGTGCCTGATCAATCTGATTAGCTTCTATGATGAGGTAACTGGCTCTGTGGATATGGGAAAGTCAGTGGATGTGATATACCTTGACTTTAGCAAAGCTTTTGATACGGTCTCCCACAATATTCTTGCCAGTAAGTTAAGGGAATATGGATTGGATACATGGACTGTAAGATGGATAGAAAGCTGGCTAGACTGTTGGGCCCAACGGGTAGTGATCAACGGCCTGATGTCAGGTTGGCGGTCAGTTTCTATCGGAGTGCCCCAAGGATCTGTTCTAAGACCGGTTTTGTTCAACATCTTTATTAATGACCTGGATGACGGGATGGATTGCACCCTCAGCAAGTTTGCGGATGACACTTAGCTAGGGGGAGACGTAGCTATGCTGGAGGGCTGGGATAAGGTCCAGAGTGACCGAGATTAGAGGATTGGGCCAAAAGAAATCTGATGAGGTTCAACAAGGACAAGTGTAGAGTCCTACACTTGGCACAGAAGAATCCCAAGCATTGTGACAGGCTGGGGACAGACTGGCTAAGTAGCAGTTCTGCAGAAAAGGACCTGGGGATTACAATGGATGAGAAGCTGGATATGAGTCAACAGTGTGCTCTTGTAGCCAAGAAGGCCAATGGCATATTAGGTTGCATTAGGACAGCCGTGGCCAACCTGAGGCTCGCAAGCTACATGCGGCTCTTCCCCCTCCCTCCTGGGTGCAGCTCGTGAAGACTCCCGCCTCCCCCAGTAGGTCGAAAGCCACCCCTATAGCCCCCAAAATGGCCCTCTCCTCCCAGCTCCCTGTGCTGACCTGGGCAGGAGAGCCGTCCAGTGTGGCCATGAAAGCTACAGAAATAAAGATGGCGGCAGGCAGCCTCAAAACGTGTTTAAATGTGGTTTCTTAAAGGGGCAGAGCCTTTTCTTTTTCAGAGCTTTTTTTTTTTTTTTCTCGACAGCTTTTCCCTGGCACTGGATCCACTGCTATCTTGGCTCTTTGCCCAGAATGGGTTGGCCACCCCTGCATTAGGAGGAGCGTTGCCAGCAGATCTAAAGAAGTGATTATTCCCCTTTATTCGGCTCTGGTGAGGCCACACCTGGAGTATTGTGTCCAGTTTTGGGCCTCCCACTACAGAAAGGATGTGGATGCACTGGAGAGGGTCCAGTGGAGGGTGACCAAAATGATTAGGGGGCTGGAGCACATGACCTATGAGGAGAGGCTGAGGGATTTGGGTTTGTTTAGTCTGCAGAAGAGAAGAGTGAGAGGGGATTTGATAGCAGCCTTCAGTTTCCTGAAGGGAGGTTCCAAAGAGAATGGAGAGAGGCTGTTCACAGTAGTGACAGCTGGCAGAACAAGGAGCAATGGTCTCAAGTGGGTGTGGTCTAGGTTGGACATTAGGAAAAACTATTTCACTAGGAGGGTGGTGAAGTACTGGAATGGGTTACCTAGGGAGGTGGTAGAATCTCCATCTCTAGAGGTTTTTAAGACTCGGCTTGACAAAGCCCTGGCTGGGCTGATTTAATTGGGATTGGTCCTGCCTTGGGCAGGGGGCTGGACTTGATGACCTCCTGAGGTCTCTTCCAGCCCTAGGAGTCTATGATTATCAACAATCTACAACCTATCCTGGAAAATGACCCCTCACTCTCAGAGGACTTGGGGGAAAAGGTCAATTCTTGCTTACAGACAACCCCATAACCTCAAACAAATGCTTTCCAGTCACCATGCAACACACCTCCATCATAATCATCCAGGAACCCACCCCTGAAATCAGCTCTGGTGACAACTCTGCCCACACATCTACACCAGCGATTTCCTCACTGGACCCAACCACATCAGCCACTAAATCAGAGGCTCATTTAACTGCACATCCACTAATGTGATCTATGCCATCAAATGCCAGAAATGCCCCACTGCAATGTATATTGGCCAAACTGGACAGTCTCTACGGGAAAGAATTAATGGACACAAATCAGATATCTGAAAAGGCAATACACAAAAACCTGCTGGAGAACACTTTAATCTTCCTGGACACTCATTAATGGATCTCCAAGTCACTGCTTTGTTTCAGATCAATTCCACAAGCCAAATACACAGAGAAGGTTTAGAACTTAACTTCATTCACAAGTTTAATTCTTATGCAAATGGTATGAATTGGGATATCTGCTGGCTCCCACATTATCTTCCACATCTTAATGACTTAACCAATCAACCAAACAATGAAGGTGCTAATGGTTCTTATCAGCCTCTTGTAACTATTTAGTCTTTAAAGTGCTACTAGACTATTTGTTGTTTTTTAAGTCTTACCCCTTACCAGAGAGATAACTCAGCTACCCCCTGAAGCTTATCTACTCACTGTCTCTTTTTTCTTCCTCCCCTCCATTTTTTTCCTTCTCCCCTCCATTCCCCCCTCCTTCCCTTATTTATTCTTGGATCTTGACTTCCTACACTCCAGTCATCTGAAGAAGTGGGTTTTGCCCACGAAAGCTCATGATACCATCTACATGTTTTGTTAGTCTTTAAGGTGCTACTAGATTATTTGTTGTTTTTTAAGTTTTTCCTGTTACAGACTAACTCAGCTAACCCTCTGAACTCCTGATGTACTAGTTTGTTGCACTTGGCTAAAGGATATGGGAAAGAGACAGCGTGATGTTTCAGTCTTTACAGGTAAGTTCTTCGTTTTTGATGGTCCATTATATAAAATCAGTTCAGCTGAGGAGAGATTCTATTTTCTTTTTCTTTTCATTACATGCAATACAGTTAAGGAAAAAGACTTAGTCCTAAAAACAAAGAAATTGGGTCCCAAGCTTCAATAAAATATTGAAGAGAAAAAGTTGTAGTATAATTTGTAAATATTCTGTGGCTGTATTAAAATGACTTGAGGAAATAAAGGTAAATTTCCACCCTTGGAATGACAAACAGAGCTCCACTGTAGTCAGTGGGAACTGACCATATACATCCAGAGGTAAAATTTGACCCTGAGTAATTGTCAATAGTTTTGAAAGATGCAGTGCAGTTTGCACTCAAGGAGCAAAAACATTAAAACTAGAAAAGAAACATTTTCTCCTCCCTCAAAATAAAAACAACTAAACTGATTCCTATTTGAGGCTCTGTCTAGACTTCAGGCTCCTTTCAGAAGAAGCTTTTCTGGAAGAGATCTTCCAGAAAATCTTCTTCTGAAAGAGAGCGTCTACACAGCAAAAGCACATTGAAAAAGCGATGTGCTTTTTCGAAAGATAGCGTCCACACTGATTGGACACTATCTCGCATTTAAGGCCACCCAGAACCAGTTCAGGCAGGGCATTAGGTCAACAGTTGCTTCCGAGTGCTGTTGCCTAAGCCTACCTGAGACATGCGCTTAAAGGGACCCCGCTAGACAGCCATTTCTCTGCTTCTACTGTGTGCTTGCCTACCTCTCCAAGGGACAGCAAAGCTTTAGCAGTCCATGCTCTGGTTGCCCAGCTTTTTTGGACACCACAGCATTTTTCTTTTTGCCATGGAGCTGGAGCTGCCCCTGGGCATGAGATGGCCCCACATGGCCATGCTGCAGTTTCTGCAGCAGTTTACACAGGCTGCCTTCATGGCCCTCCACGAGCTTGACACCGAACTCATTCTTGAGACACTCTCCCTGTGTGCGGGAGCAAGACCCGGTCAACCACACTCCACAGTGGAGAGACAGTTATGGAGGCTGGACACCAATTCTGACTGGCTAGTCATGGAGTGGTGGAATGACCAGCAGTGGCTCCAAAACTTCTGCATGTGGAAGGCCACCTTTTTGGAGCTATGTGCCTGGCTTGCCCCTGCTCTCCGATGACATGACACCCACCTGCGGCCCGTCATGCCCCTGGAGAAGCGGGTTGCAATTGCTATCTGGAAGCTCGCCATCCCAGACAGTTACCAGTTGGTGGGCAACCAGTTTGGCATGGGGAAGTCCACAACTGGGGCGCTCCTCATGGAGGTAAGGCATTCTTTGGCTGCAGTTCCTGCATGGGGGGCAGAGGCCTGGAAAAGGGGGTCCCTAGGGAAAGAGGGGCTGGAAGTCGGGGGGGACTGGGCCTGGAGGGGAAGCCCCATCCCCACAGGGTTGTGCCACACAGCCCTGCTGCTGGGGGGGATGGCCTCATGAATGGTGGCTCCTGGGGTGTTTGAAGGGGGGGAGGGGAAGGGAGGGGGCAGGCACCTCCAAAGGCCTCGGGCACTCCCTCTCATTCTCTGTTTTGTGAGTTTGTCTGTCTCCTTCTGCAGGTTGTGAGGGCCATCAGCTCCATCCTGCTGTGGAGAGTCATCAGTCTGGGAAACCTGGACCTCATCATCACAGGATTTGCCACCCTGGGGTTCCCAAACTGTGGTGGAGCGGTCAATGGAACCCATGTTCCAATCCACACACCACAACATGGAGCAGCCCAGTATATCAACTGCAAGGGCTACTTCTTGATAGTGCTGCAGGCCCTGGTCGACCACCATGGACAGTTTACTGATATTTTCGTTGGGTGGTCAGGCAGGGTGCACGATGCCTGCGTATTTAGAAACTCCAGCCTCTATGGGAAACTGGAGGCTGGCACATCCTTCCCCTCCGGGACTTTGCGGTTGGGGATGTGCAGATGCCACTGTGCATCGTGAGGGACACGGCCTACCCCTTCATGCTGTGGCTGATGATGCCTTACACTGGCCACCTGGATCCCAGCAGGGACCAATTTAACTCCCACCTCATCCAGGTGAGGATGCAGGTGGAGTGCACCTTTGGCCGCCTCAAGGTGCGGTTCAGGTGCCTCCTGACCCTCCTCAATGTGGGGGAGCACAACATCCCCAAGGTCACCTCAGTATGTTGTGTCCTCCACAACATTGTGGAGAGGAAAGGGGAGGCTTTCCTGCCTGGGTGCAGGGCAGAGTCCAGCCGTGAAGGGAGACCCTTCAAGCAGCCATGGACAGCTGCCATCTGCCAGGCCCATCAGTTGGGGGTGTGCATGCAGGAGGCCCTGAGGGAGAGTTTCTCGCAAGGACCCCAGTAACTCTCCCAGGGCCACCCTGCTAGGGGCTTGGGCCTTGCTCCACTATCCCTTCCCACCACAACCTCTCCCTTCCCCCCTTCCCTGAACTCTGAAAAAAGATACTTGTGTGGATTTCAACAGAACAAACTTTGTATTTATTTTTCCTTAATAAAAGCTGGGGAGAGGGGGCTCATAACCTGGAGAGGGAGGGGGGCTGAGGGCTGGGAGTGGTGTGGGGGGCGGCTGGAAGTGCCACCTTGAGTGCAGGACCTCGGCGAACTTGGGGTTGGGTGGGTCCTGGGACCACAAAAGGGTAGGCAGGAGGGGGGGCTGGACCGGGGTCAGGGATGGCAGGAGGGCAGAGAAAGGGGGCATTGCATCACTTGAGAAGGGGGCAGAGGTATCACTTGGGGAGCAGGGGAAGGGGGAATGGGCATAGCAGGGGGGGCAGGAGGGTGGTAGGCAGGAACAGTGACAGCAGCCAGGTGTGCCATCATTTCCCGCATGATGACACACATGTTATCACCCTGCCACATGAACTGGTCCCACATGCAGATCCGCCACTCTGTATTCTCCCGGACCTTCTGCGCCAGGGTCTGCTGTATGTCACGAGGATGCCCACATGCTGCCTCATGAGGTCTTCCTAGACTCTGATGCGCTTTCGGGTCCCCCAGGATCAGGCGGCTGGCTCAGGTGGCATATATCCCCCTTCAGTCACAGCTGGTCCGGCTATGGAGAATAAAAAGAGAGAGCGGAGGTCAGTTATCCATGCAGACACTGTCCCTGAGGCCGTGCCCTCCTCTGTGAGCAGTGAGCAACAGTCCTCGGGCCAGAGGATGGGGATGTCCCGGGAGCAAGTACATGTGTGGCCTGAACAGCAGGCCCTGCCCCACAGGGGTCCCGAGGTGCCCAGGGAACCATGCTGCCCACTTCCCCCTCCCTTCCATGGACAAGCAGGCAAGGGAAGTGTCTGGCCACAGTGGGATCCCATGGGCAGCAGGCGGGCCTGGAGCAGCCTGGCCCTCCCTGGGGCCCACACACACACCTGCGCCTCGCAGCACTGTCCACTGGAGCGGGTGGTGACTCGCACGTGCAGGTATGCCCGTGTGCTGTGTGTGGCACTCCTCAGCGTGTATAGGGTCATGCCTGTGCCCTTGTGGCTAGCCTGCTTCCAGCCATGGCAGGTGGTGGGAGGGCGCCCCCTTCCCCCAGGGCCAGACGTGTTTGTGGCCTCCCCTGAGCCTGGGAGCAGGATCCTGGCTGTGCTAAGGGGCTGCCTACTGAGTCTGCATGGTGCACAATAACACTGCATGTTGTTCCACGTGCACAGAGTGCAGCACAATGTCCAGCCCGAGCAGGCTGAGCGACGATCGCACCCCATTCCCTCTGCGCCAGCCTCCCCCACCCTGTGTGGGTGGAAAACTGAGAGCACTCACTGGCATCAGACAATGCCTGCGAAACATCCAGGCTTATGGGTACTGGCTCCAGGGACAGCGTGACAATTGTTGCTGGGTCATCTTCCTCTTCCTACCCCTGCTGTCCCTCATCGTCCTACTCCTTCACGACCTCTGGCCCGGAGACAACAGGCATCTCAAGTCCGGAGTCGACAGTCACACGTGGGGAAAGGGCTTCCCCCCCCCCCAGGATCTGGTGCAGCTCACTGAAGTAGGGGCAGAAGTGGGGTCCTTCCCCGGAGTGTGAGTTGCATTCTCTGGCCCTCACATAACCCTGGCAGAGCTCCTTCACCTTACTCTGGATCTGTTCTAAGGTCTGGGGTAGGTGTCCCCGCTCCATCAGGGCTTCAGCCATGTGCCCATAAATGTTGGCGTTTTGGTGTTTGGAGCAGAGATCCTGTAGGGTCTCCTCCTCCCCCTCCCCCACAGACCACGAGGGGGCCCGCCACTTGGTACACTTTGGTGGGTCCTGGGAGCCCTGTTCAGGGCCAGGGTGGTGTCGGGGGTCTTGTGACTCAGACATTGCTCAGAATGGCTGTGGCAGGGAGAGCTGTGCCGTCAGGTGCTGCTCCCAGGGCTGGCTTCCTGCCACAAGGCTTGTCCAGAGTGCCTGCAGCTTTAAGGGGTACCAGGAGATAGGAACTATAGAGTTGTGATTACTTTGGACAGAGTGGCCACCAAAGCACCTGTGTTATTTCCTGGAGGCCTCTTCTTTCGAAAGAAAACCCTCTTCCCGGCCACACACGCCTTTTTCCATAAGAGCTCTTTTGGAAAAGGCGTTGTTCCTCATAGAAAGAGGTTTACCACTGTCGGAAAAACCCCTCTGTTCTTTTGACTTTTTGTCGAAAGAACGCGATTGTGGTGTGAACATAACTGAAGTTTTTCCAGAAAAACAGCCATTTTTCCGAAAAAATTCTGCAGTGTAGACATACCCTCAATATAGGATACAAACATATTCCTAGGTTGAGAGCTTGTGTGCTAGATTTAATACTTGAATGTTTCCCTTTCTACCCTTCTCCCTCTCCTACCCCCACCACAGTTGAGTTCCAAATTGTAAAGTATTGTTTTACAGTGGAAAAGCGGATCATTAGTGGTTTCACTCGGAAAGGTTCACTGAATAGATTGTAATAATGCTGCAAAAGTACATGCAACCAATATGGTAGTCATTGTGAATGTACTGCATCTCAAAAGAATTTGAACTGCGAACAGCAACTTGAACATTAGTTTTACTGGCATCACTTTCCCAATAAGTGGACTCCAAAGTTGCAGAAAACAGTAAATAGATAAGCACTTTCATTGAGAGTATTAAATTAACCAGCCGAGTATTAGACTTTGTAATGTGCAGCACTGAAGTGTTAACGAAGACCATGTGTGAATGGTAATGGGGACCATGTGATAGATCTGGCTAGCAGAGTGAAAAGGAAATGCTATGGAGGAAGAAACTAGAATTCTATGCCAATATGAGTGATAGAGTAGAAAGTGAAGTTTTGAAATTGGAGCAGGCCAGTGGGGTGACAGAGAGAGATCAGGCCCCAGCAAGACATTTAAGTAGGCACTTAAGTCCCTCCACATTTATCAAAATACTTAAGTATGTGCTTAAAGTAAAGATGGTCTAGAATCTGGTGATATTTAGCCCTGCCTTGAATACAAGGCCTGGACTAGAAGACCTCTCGAGGTTCCTTCTAGTCTTACACTTCTATGATCCGATCTACTAACTTCCCATTTATATCAATGGAAGTTAATACATGCCTAGAGGTCAATATATGCTTAAGTGCTTAGTTAAATAGGGATGGCCTGCTGGGTCAGGGCTTCAGTGCCTTGTTATTTGATGCCAAGCTAACCCTATAATCTCAGCTTTCCAAATCCCTCAAGGTGGGTCTCAGTTATAGATAAAAAAAAACTGACTATTTTGTTTATATTTTGTTCAAATGGTTTTCTTAAGGAAAAAAGGAAAAGAAAAAAATATGATTACCAAAGGAAAAAAAAAGTTATAACATATAGGAGTTCAAGAACAATTCAAATATCTTTCTTTGGGTACAAGATTGAATTCAAACCATTTAATAAATATGTATCTTTGAAAATAGTTTGTTATTTATAAAAAAACACACTGCATATTACAAAATAATTCAATGACTATACATGTTGTTATAACCATCTAGTTCCCCTAAGCCTGAATACTCCATGTTATCATAAATATGAGCTGGCAAGAAATCACTTTAACAGTAGAATATACATTTTTTCTCATCACCAAATTTTAGCTGAGAATACTACTAAAATATTAATTTTTACTGATTCAGATTTAGAAATCAACAACATTAATATTTCTATTACTATGAGCTCCTAGATCAATAGGAGTAAACGGGGTTTTTTTTTTCCATTTTTAAATGAAGATATTTCAGTTTTACATGCAACCTTTACAACTTGCTCCTAATTTACAGTGAATGAAAAAAAAATACCATAGAAATAGCACAGGCAGTTGCAAGCCATAAAGACACTAATAACTTTCACTATTTCTTCCATTTACAGATGCTGTTTTCATGCAGCTAAATGACAGATTTGGAGCTTACAGTAAAAATGCCTCCAACTTTATTGCTTTGTTGACTACGTATTTCAAGTGAACTCGAACAATCAGGGACTACTACTTTTCATAATTAGCTGATAAACATCCAGTGGAGCAAAGGGGTTGTAAAGATGCCCTAATGGAGCAGTTGTGGCCTTCTCCAGAGCAGTGAAATCACTGGGTGGCATAGTCAGCTTTATGCCACCCCATGTGCATGGGGAGAAGGCACATGACCAGAGTGCTGTGCTCCCATGATGTAATGGGGCCCAGGGGCTCTTATCAGGTGCCAAAAACTGTATGACAAAAACTGATCTTGACGAAAAACAAAATTAAGTTCTTTACTTAAATGTATTAAAAGAGGGAAAGAAGAAAAACAGTAGCTTAAAAAACAGTTTGCTTCTTTTGCCATGAAACACTTTTATGTTTCAGACTGGAGACCCTCACTGTCAGCATTTCCTGCAAATGCACTGAGGAAAAGCCACAGCAATACAGTATTTCTCCAATAGATGTGTTAACTTCTAGGAGACTTACAATGCAGCTAAAGTTCAGTGGCTGGTTAAAATGTTCTCAGTATTTCTAACTGATTTGGAATGGAGCCAAACCTTCCAAAGTGCTTTGGCATTTCCACTTGCACCTTTGCTGTGACAAAAAACTCATCTGAGGGAGATAAATACTTTTAAAGTATTGGTAGGATTTTGTTTTTTAGTTTGGGCTCTTTATTAGTTATAAAAAGCCTGGTCTTCTCTCTTGCCCCTGCAAGCTGCTAGTCATCATTGCCATCCCTCTAGTCAGTTGAACAGCACATGATGCTGGCCTAGCACAAATACAAAACAGGTTCTTATGGAATCTCAAACACTACTTCTACGTCCTGCCACTGACCACAGCGGAACAATAGTGTGCCAGTGATATCGGGTTGGGGGAGAAGGAGGAGGGGAAATAACTCTATTTTCTCTCTCCTTCTATGCCTGTGTCTGAAACATACCTAGCCCCAAAGCTATTATTTATAGTTATGAGGTGACAGCTGAGAGCTAGCAGTCTGGTGAGTGGAAAAATGTTCGCCTTTATTCTTTTAGAGATATCCAATACACATATGGATGATCAGCAGCTATTCATACTGGACAAAGAGATGTAGCTAATCCGCTATAGTACTCAGCATTGAGAAAAGAAAATTTAACTTCTTTTGTGCAAAATAAGACTCATTTACAAAGGCTCCACTTTCAGGATGATTCAAAATGGAAGTGAACGGATTTAAAAGGAAAGACTATAGCCTCAGAGGTCAACAAAATAATACAGAAGCATTTTCAGAATATTGTTGTAAACATTTTTGTCTACATTTCAAAGATTTAAAATTGACCACTGGATTAGCTGGTGGGAAGACAGCAGTTACCATGACACATCTGGCAACATTTCAAAAAAAATTAAAGTAGCTTTAAGCCTCCATCATGTGATACTGGTGACTTGGAAATCCAAACTTCGACAGCTTATATCTGCTTACAAGTGGACTTCTTTCATTGAGCTAACACTCGGGTCTTTGTGTGGTGGGGCAACTGCCCCACAGAGGCAGAAGAGTTAAAGTAGCCTTGGGGAAACTGCATAGAACCCAGCCAATTAGAAGAGGGCTTACTGAGCTAGCCAGCAGGAAGAAGGTTTATTGGAGCAGCCAGCCAGGGCCAGGCTGGCCCATATAAAAAGGGCTTGTGAGCATAGCAGAATTAGTCTTTCCCTGCAGGTCAAAGAAGAGGACCGGCTGCTCTGTACAAGTATTGGGAGAGACAGCTCCACAGATAGAGCAGTGCTGGTCAGGATCAGGGGAGCAAGAAGGAGCTCAAGACTGATGGCTGCCAGACTGAGGCTCTAATACCAGGTCAGAAATGGTGCTAGGGCTACAGAGAAGTGGCTCAGGGAGACAGATGGTGGGGGTCGGAAGTGACTCGGCATGTGGCTGCCAGCTATATTGTCCCTGGGTTGAAACCTGGAGTAGTGACCTGGGCCACCCCATTTACCCCCACTTGCCACTGAAGGGAGTAGCCAGTGCATAGACTGTAGTTTGCCACTTAGGCAAGTGGCTAGACCAGAGGCTGCAGTTTGAAGACTGCTGATCCCCCAGAAGGGGAAAGAGCAGGACATGGCCAAAGAGCTGTGTCCAGAGGAGGATGCCATGGTCTGAGGAGCAATGTGGGTTCTAGAGATGGGGGTGAGAGTGATAACAGCAGGACACCACTAGATGAGGGCACACCAGTGACTCATGCAAGAGAGAATTCCCAGAATAGTCTGCAGGAGATGTCACAGTCATGAGTCACACCCCGTTACACTTTGTCTTAGAATTTCAAAGAATCCAATTGCCTGGATCGTTCTCATACACCAAATGGGACTTCCCAAGGATGAGGAATGAGGAAAATGGTCTTATGAATCAAAACTCATGTCCTTGACTAAAGCACAGTGGAAATCTGTGCAGAACTTTTCTCAACAGGCAGGCATTTCTGGAATCTTGTAAAGGTGTCACGGAGTGTGAAGAAGATATGAAAAGAAGGAAAATAGATAAGAGAAGTACTTTCAAAGTGTATAGTCAACACCAGACCTTGCTAAAGTGAGATTAAAATAACTTCCTAGCCAAGCAATAATACTCTCTCTGAGGCTAGGTCTAGACTACAGTCTTCTATCGGAAAAAGCTACACAAATTGCACTCTGCAATTTGTGTAGCTTTTTCCGATTGCTTTTCCGGAAGAGGCTTTTCTGCCATTTGGCCCTGTCTAGACAGGGCCAAATGGTGGAAAAGCCTCCTCTTTCAGAGGAGCCCTTATTCTTTGTAGAATGAGGAATACCGGGCTCCACAAAAGAGCGTGTTTGCTCTTCTGCAAAAAAAAGCAGAAGAGCAAACGCATCACCGCAGTGTAGACTTAGCCTGCGCCATAACTTTCTTGTCTGGAAAAATACACAGACAAAAACAAATGCAAAATAATCTGCTAGTTTTCTGTGACTCAGACTAATTGCACTGTCTATTGTAGGGAGTAATTAGAGGTGATGCCAGAGGGATGTCTTTTAATCACACAGAGCTTAATGATCCACAATGAATCCTGGCCCTAAAACTCATGTATCCAGGAGGTCTGGAACAATTTTTATAGTGTGGAGGCTGAGAGCCATTAACCAAACTGTAAATCCCTGTATATAACAGAAACTGCTTAAAGTCAGGGGATGCTGCAGCACCCCTTGCAACCGTACTTTCAGTACCTATGCATAGATCTTCAGACATGTACATATTGCATGCCCTCAGATACATGGCCAAGACCCTATGGGACCTTTCTGGCAGATTCTGAGCAGTTGGAGACTACACACTATCAACACCTGAGGAGCCAAGAAAGGGATGGCACAAGAGCAGCTACATCACATATCCTATGTGAGGATTCTCCTACCAAAGTGTGAGTCTTCTGACAGTCACATAAAATGGTTTTCCAACTGCTTTGCATCACCAGAGTAGCACAGAACATCCCAGACTAGGATGAGAATCTTACCCTACATGTAGCAAAGCTTTATAAATGATAGCTCCATTCCATGTGCAGTATTACATGTGCCACAGCAGAAGGAGAATGCTGGAAACATTTTCCATTGAGTGACTTTTCCTATTTCTTTGTCAAGGTATTTCAAAACCATTGAAACTGTTTCACAGTGACATCAAAGCTGAAGCAAATGGCAAAACACTGAAACGGAACTGACTGGCAGAGCAAAGGAATCATGAACAAACAGCCCGTAAATTATTCAGGTGAAAGTGGGTGCATCCCTCAGTGTGAAAGTAAGAAATCCTTGGAGGACTAAGAGGAAAGTACAAGCAGAGAATCAGGGTCATGTACACATAGATCAAGAAGCTCTTCCCTGAGCACTGCAGACTAGATGGGAACATTTAGAAGAAAGAGTCCAGACCAGGGGTGGGCAAAATGGCCTCCGCGGGCCGAATCCGGCCCACCAAGCGGGTTGATCCGACCTGGGGAGGCCCCGCCATTCCCCCACTTCCAGGCCAATTAGGGCCTGGGGGGCCGGGGAGGGCGCAAAGTTTCCTCTCGCCCTGTGAGCAGCCCCAGTGCTTTGAAGCACCACGCTCTGCTCACAGGGAGGGAGGAGACGTCACGCACTCCCCCACCCCCAAGCCCTGATTGGCCTGGGGGCAAGACGAGCATGCGAACTTCAAAGTGCCGTATGCTAGCACAGGGCAGGAGCAGGGTGAGGGAAACTACACATAGCTCCCCCCACGCCCAGGCCAATCAGGACAGGGGAGCACGTGACGTCTCCTCTCACCCTGAAAGCAGCACGTGGCCCTTTAAGTGCTACATGCTCCTTGCAGTGTGGGGGTAGGGTGGGAGGAGGCTTCGCGTGCTCCCCCACCCCCAGGCCAATCAATGCACTCACCTACAACATCTAGCTGCCTCTTCCCTCACTTATAGACAAATAAGCCACTCCTGGGCCTGCATTAGTAACAAGATAATATACTAAACCAGAAATAGCATCTTGATCTGAACTAACACTCTGGATGCTGAGAACATTGGTATACAAACACAGGTCCCCTTCTTAATAATTTCTTTTAGCAAATCCCCTTCACAGCCTGAGTTAAGCTCTGCATTATATTGTGAAGAAATCACTAGAACTATTATACTGATAGTGACTTTTAAATCAAATGAGTTATAGGGTAGTTAGTGCTGTTCTGCAAAGGGTGGAAAATGGAGGTGTCGTAAATATCTGACTTTATCATCTGTTGACTCATAATCCAGATGCCAACAGGATATAAATCATGTAAAGCATGTTTCCAGATTAGGCAGATCTGACTATATCACTATTGTTACTTATTTTACATTGACAACATTTTCATCATATGGACCCACAGGAAGGAGACCCTTGAAGAATTCCACAGGGATTTCAACAACTTCCACTCCACTATCAACCTCAGCCTGGACCAGTCCACACACAAGAGATCCACTTCCTTGACACCACAGTACAATTACACAACGGCCACATTTCCATCACCTTATACCAGAAACCTACTGACCGTTACACCTACCTATATGCCTCTAGCTTCCATGCCAGACATATTTCACAGTCAGTTGTTTATAGCCAGGCTCTAAGATACAGCCGGATTTGCTCCAATCCCACAGACAGAGACAAACACCTACAGGATCTATTCCAAGCATTCTTAAAACTGAAATACCCACCCTGAGAAGCAAAAAAAAACAGATTCACAGAGCCAGCTGAGTACCCAGGCTTCAGCTTCTTCAAGACAGGCCCAACAAAGAAAACAACAGAACACCACTGGTCACTTTCTACAGCCCCCAACTTAAACCCCGCCAGTGCATCATTGACAATCTACAACCTACCCTGGAAAATGACCCCTCACTCTCACAGGCCTTGCAGGACAGGCCAATCCTCACCTACAGTCAACCCCCAACCTCAAACAAATTCTTTCCAGCAACCACTCAGCACACCTCCACCACACTCACCTGGGAACCCACCCCTGCAATCAGCCCCGGTGCCAACTCTGTCCCCACATCTTTGCAAGCGACATCATCACAGGATGTAACTACATAAATCACCACATCTAAGTCTCATAACTGCACATCCACCAATGTGATCTAGGCCATCAAGTGCCAGCAATGCCCCCATGCCATGTATATTGGCCAAACTGGACAGTCTCTACGACAAAGGATTAGTGGACACAAATCAGATATTCAAAATGGTAACACACAGAAACCTGTTGGGGAACATTTCAACTTGCCAGGGCACTCACTGATGGATCTAAAAGTGTCTGTATTATTTCAAAGCAATTTCAAAAGTCCCCTGGAGAGAGAAACTATAGAACTGGGTTTCATTTACATATATCACTATTGTTCACTGTGAGGTTTAAACAAGGACCTGGCCTGGATAGGCCACTACTTTCCACATCCTAATGACATAAAATGCTAAGCACTGAATACTTAGATTACTTCTAGCCCACTCTATTAGCCTCATTTAGCATGCACACTCTAACTGACAACATTTTTCTCCATTTTTTCCCTTCTGTTTCCCTCCCCCTCCCCTCTCTTTCTCTGCTATTTATTTGCAGCTGAGACCCCTTTACTCCATTCATCTGAAGAAGTGGGTTGTGCCCACCAAAGCTCATGATACCATCTAAAATTTTTTGTTAATCTCTAAGTTGCTGCAGGACTCTGTTTTTAAGTCACAAACTAACTCAACTACCCCTCTGAAACTATTGTTATAGGGTACCACATGAGTTTAGGGTTAGCAGTGCCCTCTGGTGGTAGATACCCAGTATTAAGAATTAATTGTTTTTTAGAATAAGGTCATACTTCAATACACAATTTCTTTATAGTTGAAACACCATTAATTTATGTTTTTCTGCATGCATAAACAACTTTGCTCAACTTAGATTTGTTGAAGCAAAAAGATTTTAAGATCTGTTTCTCCATTCCTATTTTTATATATACAGACAGACATTAAGGCCCCAATCTAGCAAACTCTTATGCATGTACTTAACTTTAAACATGTGAATAGTCTATTAACTTCAAAGTTAGGTACATCCAAAAGTGCTTATATGTCCTGGGACCAAACAGAGATGCCAAAGGGATCTGACTGAACCTCACCAATGTCTAGAAAGTCAGATATAAAGCTGAAAACCAGAAGCAGGATTTCAGCGAAGGTTTTTTCTCCTCAACTTTGACTCTCTCTGTCTCTGAGTTATTAAGAACATTAATGTCATTTATAAAATATTTAAATGATAATATTTATCATATGAATATTTTATTACAAATAGAATTAGTGTCTGATAGTCACATAACTGGATTAAGTTCCAAGTTTGCAACTGGTATTATGCACTTAATACTTGTTCTGTTCAGTCTCTTCATAAATGATTTAGAGAGTGCATAGAGAATGCACTTATAAAAGTCTGTGAATGATACAAGCTGGGAGAGGATAGAAATAAAGGATAGGAATAAAGGACAGGTGTTTTTGAGGATAGGAATAAAGGTGGGCAAATAATTGATTAAAAAAATAAAAAATTGTTTGTGGTCAAGCCAAAATGAAATAAAAAAAAATGGCAAACCAAAAAAAAAAAAAAATTTGGGTCAAATAAAATAATGTTTTGTTCAACCTGAGAAGAAATATTTCACTTTGTTTTCTGGGGTTGCTTAAGTAAAATTGACATAAAACGGAAAGTCATTTCAAATTAAAAATTCAAAACATTTTATCTTGAAATTGTCAGAACAAAACATTTCAATTTTTGCAGATTTGTCTGTTTTGGTATGATTTTTCTTCCTAACCAAAATAATGTGGTAAATTTGACACAAAGTCATGAAATATTTCAGCCATAGGCACCAACTCTGTGGGTGTTCCAGGGCTAGAGCACCCACAGAAAAAAATTGAGTGCTCAGCATCCATCAGGAGCCAGCTTCTCCTCTTCCCCCCATGCTCCTTCCCACTAGTGGCCCTGCTGATCAACCCCCCGCCCCCCCCCCCCCCAGCGCTGCTGATTTACTGCAGATCATCTGTTCTGCAATATGCTGAGGCACTGGGGGCAAGGGGAGGAATGGAAACAGGGTGCTTTCAGAAGAGGGAACAGAACTAGGTGGGAAAAGGTGGGGCAGGAGTTTGGGAGGGGAGGAGTAGAAGAGCGGGGGAAGAGTCTGGAGTGGAGCATGGGCAGAAAGGGATGGAGAGGGTGAGGGTTTGTGGGCCTGGGGCAGAATGGAGGTTGAGCACGTCTGGGACAAAGAGGATGCTAACACCTATGATTTCAGGTGACCTGAATCTGCATTTTTCATCAAAAGAAAAAAATCACATAGCTCTGCCTGTAACTACTGATCAGACATGACTCTAGCAACACATAGGGTCTGCACATTGCCTCAGAGGTCACATTGAGTCTTTTCAAGTTTTGCCTAAGCAAAACTAATTCGTTAGCCTTCTGAGAAGGGATACCATAACTCAAGTAGCTATGAAATTGGTACGTCTGTATATTGTACCTCTACATTTCTAAACAACCTGCCAATGTGTAAAAAGAGCAGCCATTTTGTTTTCAGACTCATTGCAATCTGTTCCAAAAATTGCTCAAACATACTCTGTTGTTTCATAGTATGCCCACATCTTGAATACTGTGTACAGATGTGGTCTCCTCACCTCAAAAAAGATATTTTGGCCTTGGAAAGGGTTCAGAAAAGGACAACTAAAATGATTAGGGGTTTGGAACGGGTCCAATATGAAGAGAGGCGAAAGTGAGTGGGACTTTTCAGTTTAGAAAAGAGGAAACTGAGGGGGGATATGGTAGAGGTATATAAAATCATGAGTGGTGTGGACAGGGTGAATAAAGAAAAGTTATTTATTAGTTCTCATAATAGAAGAACTAGAGGACACCAAATGAAATTAATGGGTAGCAGGTTTAAAACTAATAAAAGAAAGTTCTTCTTCACACAGCACATAGTCAGCCTGTGGAACTCTTTGCCAGAGGAGGCTGTGAAGGCTAGGACTATAACAGATTTTAAAGAGAAGCTAGATAATTTCATGGAGGTTAGGTCCATAAAAGGCTATTAGCCAGGGGATAGAAATGGTGTCCCTGGCCTCTGTTTGTCAGAGGCTGGAGATGGATGGCATGAGATAAATCACTTGATCATTGTCTTTGGTCCACCCCCTCTGGGGCACCTGGTGCTGGCCACTGTCGGCAGACAGGCTACTGGGCTAGTTGGACCTTTGGTCTGACCCAGTATGGCCATTCTTATGTTCTTATGGTTACATTATTGGGGTTTTTTTCTTCTCTCTTTAAATTCAAAGCAAATGACATTTTAGACTGAAAATAGATGGCTCCTCTCTGTACATGGATGCAGAATAGAGAAATTATGGCCTCAGGTAAAATATACCAGCAGCAACTCTTACCTACCCTTTGTTCTAGGTTTAGAACCACAGAGGAATTCCCAGCCAGTGTTCCATGTAAGCTTGGTGCTCATGCAGCTACTCTGGAGAGATTTAAATACCACCCAGCTGATTATCAGAGCACTCACAGCTAGGTGTTTTGTTTCTATTGAGGATGCATATTTGCACATGCCTCGGTGCACATAACATTTATTTTGCACATGGATGGAAAAGATTAGAGGGAACATTGTTCCCAACCTGTCCTTAAAGCTTCAAAGTATTCTGATATGGGATTTTTTTAACTTCCATTTCCAGCTGAGATTGTTACCAAAAGTGCCAAACACCATGAGAGAGGCTATTCTTGCAGCATTTCTGTTAGGACTGCAAATGGAAGTGTCAGAAAAATCTCCTAAGAAAACCTCTTCAGAAAATTTCAAACCTAGTTATGTAGCCTCAAGAGCTCTGGATGAACTTCAGATCAGAATGTAATTTTTGGATGCCTCCCCAATGTGAATCTGAACTGTGAACCATTCAAGGGTTTTCTTATGCCTAGCTCTGAAGTAAACACACCAAAGGCTTTAAAATCCTGACTTCACAGAAGTTAATGGCAAAACTCCTACTGATTTCAGAGCTAGGAATTCACCCAAGTTATTCTACAGAATTTGAGCAGTGCTTTGTTCATTAACATCTACAGTTGTCAAATTGCTTCAAGACAATTGTCCTCATCCCTGATTTTTTTAAATTATTCTGCCTCCTGCTGAAGATGAAACTGCTCTTTATTTTCCCTCATCTGTTACTGTCGCGCTAAATCAGGCTGATGCCAAAGGACTATGTATTCCTTCACATTATGAGAAGGAGTCTGCTGCTGTTTGAGTTCAACACTGCTGAGTAGTGTGCAGCAAGCGCCAGTTTCTCTATGCTGCCTCCTCCTTTCCTTGCACCTGCTAAAATTCTTTCTCTGAATTTGGAATGTTAAGCTAAGGACTCTCCTGAGAGAGATAAGAAAAAGGGGAAAACTTTAAGTTAAACTGGAGTATTGAACTGGGTAGAGGCACTGGAACTATTTTTCTTCACTTGTAAAGCTTTTGAAGAGGGAAAAATTCATTTTTATTTCCCAGTTTGTAAATGGGCCCATCATATTTGTTGGAATGAATCATTACAGCATATTATCACAACAATTTAACCATAAATTCCTTCATTAAATCCAAAGGCTAACTGGTCTTTATTCAGCTGCTCCAAATGTTCCTTCAGTGTCTATTCTACATGCATATAGTCACATGTAGTTACAAGTAGCAATCAGATACTTAGAACTAGATTGAGGGTGCTTAAACCCATATTGACTTGGTCCAACTTATCCAGTCAGGTACTTGTAATGATCCCTTATACTCAGTTAGATTTATTCATGGGACTATCTGAGAATTTTATGACAAAAGGTAGCCCATTTGCATAGAAGACTGACAATATAAATTTCAGCTGCTAATAAATAAAGACCTTTATTATTACTGTTTCTATCTTTTAACAAAGTTTATAAATCAACATTATTACCTGTGTTTGTGGCAATCTCTAAAGGGAGATGTGATGCAGACATTCTCTGGCAAGTTTTGTGAAGAGTGGTTTGACAGAGGTCAGGGTAAGACACATGCATGGTTGAAGATGCACATATGTCATGCAATTGTGATGCTGTTTTTTTTTATAATGCTCATGGTAGAAAACCCAGACCTTACTTGACTGTTGGAGAATTTCTCTCTTTACATCATTTGGCATCACCCCAAATTTCACTGGCGACCATCCCACGGTTACACTCATATGGATTTATGAAATGAGGAATTAATAATACACAATAGGGTTAAACTAAAAGGGATTGAGCTTCTTATTGAATGCCACTATAGGGTTAAACTCAAGGGAAGGAGCTCTCTCACACACAAACATTCATTCTTGCCCTCAGGCACTCACACACTTACACAGGCAAAAGGTTACAGAGCAAGCCAAGGTACATTGATTCCAGAGGTTTCCCTCTAGCCATGGATCTGGGCTGGTGAGCTGACAGGAGAGCTTCTGCCATGTGCTCTCTCCTTTTATTGAAACTGGGCAGCTCCTGTCACACACGCAGGGTCTTTCCTCCACCTTCATCACCAAGGAGCATGCCCAGACCTCCCTTGATCCAGGTCCTTTGTTTGCTTACCACAGTGGTGTCTCCGTGATTGCTTTAATTTAACCTGGCTCCTGGATCCACGTATTTTGTAGGATTACCATATTGGAACTTTCAGAAAAGAGGACACATGAATATGTGAGTTGGTAGATACTGATACAGACACATTCCTTCTCAAGAGTGTCCTCTTTTTTGAAAGTTCTAATATGGTAACCCTAGGCTATGTCTACACTCGCGGCTTCTTGTGTGAAAAATATGCAAATGAGGCTAAGCGTGGAATATCGCTGAGCTTCATTTGCATACCTAATGAGCCGCCATTTTTGCAGAAGAGACTCTTGCGCCAGAAGGAGCTGTCTACATTGCCCCTCCTTGCGCAACAAAAACCCTTTGCGCAATGCCGTCACACTGATTATTTTCAGGAAGAACAGCATTGCAGAAGAGGGTTTTTCTTGCGCAAGAAGGGGCAGTGTAGACAGCTCCTTCTGGCTCAAGAGCCTCTTCTGCAAAAATGGCGGCTCATTAGGTATGCAAATGAGGCTCGGCGATATTCCACTTAGCCTCATTTGCATATTTCTGGCGCAAGAAGCCACCAGTTTAGACCTAGCCCTAGTGTTTAGCCTTACTGTTTTCCTCCCGGGACACACCTCACAGCCTCCATTCACAACTACTCTCTTATCACAGGATGGAATGCAGCTAAGAGCAAGTTACAAGCAAAGTGGCTGAAAGTTACAAAGATTACAAAGTTGCAGAGCTCAACAATCTTACAACAAGTTGCAGAATTTAAAAGGAGAGGTAGCTGAAAGTTACAAAGAAACAATTACAAAGCTTCAAAGCTCAGTGGTTACACAGATACCTTCCAAAGCACAGCAACTGACTGAGAACAATTTCCATCTTAATCATCTACAAATCATCAGTAATAAAGTGACTTAGAAGTATGGTGAACATATTTTCTGAACCAAAATTAGGGACATGTTAGCCACATCGCCTGACCCCTGTTAGCCACACCCCATGACCCCCATTAGCCATGTCCCCTACCACAAGAAGTCCCACCCCTGGAGGTAGCACTCCTGGGGTAAACATGGACACATGACCGGAAGTAAAGGGTGCCGTGTGACCCCTCTAAGAACTCCTCCCACCGTCCTTCTACCAATAGGGATGGGTTTGGCTCCCACAGAACCCCCCATGTAACTGTCCTGCAATTGCATTAACCCAATTTGCATTGTATTAACTTGGGGGGAGGGGAGGCTGGGGGAAGTGTTCCCTCTAAGATTTTCCTCCCATGAGCAGAGTGAATTTTGTTTCGTGCACCAGTATTGAGTTCATGTGTGCTTGTTTGGATGTGCCACTGTGGCACCCAAGTTATTAATAACTCTCTTATAAACCTCTCCCTTTTCCCTCTGCTGCCATGTCTCCTACTCTCCCATTGCCCCATCTGCTCCCCTGGTGCTTGCTGCCCCCCATCCTTCACCCTTCTCTGCTATCCTGGCTCCTGCCCTTCTCACTCCCCTCAGCCCTTTGGGGACCTGCCCCCTGCACCAGCCCTTCTCTTCCCCCTGTGTCCACTCCTCCTCTAGCCCCGCTCTGATCATCTGTAGCTATCCCTCCCATCCCCTCTCCCCACCTGCCCTGCCTCTCTCCTCTGGAGCCCATCCCTCCCCTTCATGCGTCTACCCTTCTGCTCCCCCCCCCCATAAGCCCTCTGGCACCTGCATCTTCCCTTACCCCTGCACCTTCCTTGTGCCTCCCCCTTCCCTCGCTGCCCCTGCCATCCTTGTCCACTTTCTCCCTGGGGCCCACCCCCTCACCACCCTCTGCCCCAGTTCTCCTCACACCCCTCTGCATCCTCACACATGATTTGCTCCATCCCCTGCCTTCCTCATACCCAGCATCACCCTGTCCTCTCTCTTCCCCCAAGCCCACTGACAGCTTCCCTCCTGCCCTTCTCCTCATTGTCTCCTCATGACCCCCTGGCATTTGTCTCTCCTCCACCTTGCCTCTTGGTGCCTTCCTCTTTCTTCTCCTGCATGCCCCCCTCTCCCTTCAGCACAAGCCCCTTCCACTCCTCATCCCCTCCCTCTTAGTTCTCCCCCTGCCCCTTCCCTCAACTTCTGCCTTCCACATGGAAAGCAGTTTGTGGGGCTGGAGCCAGGCTGCAACACTATTTTTAATACCATGGTCCAACCCCAGAAGCCGCCGCAGCCCCAGTGACTCCCGGGGCAGGACCGTGTGGTGGGCCTGGAGCAGAGGCCACCCACAGTGTAATTTTTAGTACCGTGGTCCCAGTCCCAGTCCCCGTGGGCTGCCCAGCTCCAGCTGGAGTCAAGCAGCAGCCACACAAGGCTCATTCCAGTGAGGCTGCCTGGCTACAATGCGCCTCGTGCGACTGCTACATGACTCCAGCAGAAGCCGGGGCCGCCTGCAGAGACCTGGACCATGGTACTAAAAATAGCACCACGGGTGGCCTCTGCTCCAGTCCTGGCACCTGCCAAACCTGAGCACACCCCACCCTGCAATGCCCCAGCTGGGCTCCATGTCACTCCTGCTGAGGCTCCCAGGCAGCCTGGAGGAGGAGGAAGCGGTGCCACCAGACCAGGACCCCACGTGGCAGAGGGTGACCCATGGGGAGAGGAAGAGGAGGAGGAGAGGAAGGAGCCACACACCATCAGAAGCTGGCCCTAATGTCCTATGCACCCTGCTGGGGAGGGAGGAGCAGCATGCTGCTGCACCACGCAAGGAGAAATCACACAGCCCCCTTTCTTGCTTCTTCCCACAAGCTGGTGTCCCCATAAAGTAGTGAAATGTCAGGCAGGGCTTTTCAGGACATTTCACTACTTGATGGGGCACCGGAACAGAGAATTTAAATTTGGGACAGTCCCAGAAAAATCAGGACACATGGTCAGCATACTTAGAAGACAACAGGCTCCCTTAAACAGTGTTCACAGCAATGCAGTCATCAGCAGCTTTTGTCATTCTCTAAGTCATGTGTTGGCAGGACCTTACAGTTTAATGCATTTCCACAAAATGTATATGTGAATCAAGTAATAGCTCGGGTGGAGGCTTTATACAACAGTTGGAACCAATCTTGGTAGCCAGAGCCTCCTCATCAAGGATTTTGCTATCCTATCCATTACCTTCCAGGACCAGTTTTTCCAATTAACCCACATCATTTCAAGGTTTTTCCACAGCCAATGACACGACTTGCACTTCACACAAACTGTAAAGCCAACATTTTCTTTAGATAAGCTAATATATAAACATTTTGAATACATATCTAATCATACACTCTGTAAGTGACATTATTTCTCTTGGGAGACAAATTCTAATATGTATACGTTTAGCCAGCTAATGGAATGCACAAAATCCCAGCTTTGTTGGATCATCTGTTACCCAATTCATGTATTCAATACATATTTTCCATTGTATGTACTCTGTGTACAACAAAGAGATAAGGAATGTATTTACCATACTTTCATTTGCAGTTACCAAACTGCTGGTTAATGGCTGACTGCTTTAGTGAAACGGTTTAGCCACAGATCCATGGCCAGATTGTGAGTGGTCTTAGTGCAAGGATGCAGGAGAAGCCTCTTCCCCTTGAACAAGGGCTGCTCACAATTGTAGATTTTGCACTTGGGTGAGCACAGAGATTGCTCAAGCCACTCGCTCTAGAAGTGTATGCTGCCTTAGTGGAGGCAGGAAGGAACAGACTCTGGGAACAGGGGAAAAAAAGAAAATAAAGCTTTTCAATCAACCTGTTCTTTGACTTACTCAGGGAGGTACTTTGCCTCGTTGACATACAATCCTTCAGTAAACTCACCTGGGGCAATGCAATTTCACACAGGCTTCTACAGAAGGCCACTGGCTTTATTAGTTCATTCAGCTGAAACACTTTAAAAAGAATCTCAGCAGGTACTTCTGACCTCCTGTAGAAATGGGGTGGGGGAAAGGATCATGCTATGTACTCACACTCTGCTCTAAAGTATCTTAGAGGTAGCCACAATCATGTCTCTTATACACAGCAGATGTGCATTTGTCTCAATTCCCACCTTTCTACAGTGACAACATGCTGTCCAGCCTCTCTGTCATTGTTGTGCTCACAGTACATTATTATAAAAAATATCAAATAAATGATCCCTTTAAATAGCCTACAGACCAGCACAGAACCTCATAACCAGTCCCACAATATCTGACAATGAGTTGCAGTGTATAAAGTTGTAGTACTTCCTTTGGCAGATGCAGCAAAAATAATTGGCTGTGAGAGCATTGCAACACTCCTGGGCTATGTCTACGCTGGCGGGTTATTGTGCAAGAATGGCCGTTCTTCCAGAAAGCATCCACACTGCCTGCCTGCTCTTGCGCAAGAAGATTTACAGTACGGTGTGGTAAGAGAGGGCTTCTTGTGCAAGAACTAAGCTCTTTTTTAACAGGTGTAAGCCCTCTTGCGCAGGAGCTCTTGCGCAAGAGGGCAGTGTGGACGCTTGGCAGGGATTTCTTGCGCAAGAAAGCCCCATGGCTAAAATGGGCATCGGAGCTTTCTTGCGCAAGAGAGCATCCACACTGCCACAGATGCTCTTGCGCAAAAGCACAGCTCGCATGTGGCGCTGTAGATATTTTCTTGCGCAAGAGTTCTTGCACAAGAACCTTTGCACAAGATGTTCTTGCTCAAGAAGCCGCCAATGTAGACATAGCCCTCTTGTCCTCTTATCATCTCCTTAACTGGTTTCACTTATTAGTTAAATTAAGATTAATTAACTTTCTCTGGAGGTGTCCCCTGTTACCTTTTAAAACACTAATCTACACAAAAGAAAAACTAATTGATGTTTGCACCCATATAAGGCTTCAAACAACAGCAATAAGAATTGAAGAGAGATTTAAGGCTCATTTAATTTGAGTATGAACACTCACACAGCAGTCTGTAAGAGGAGCTCTTGCACCATCTTATGGAGACTAAGAAGAAAACACTTCAGATTTCAGAATCTCCTGACATCTAAAAGACTGCCTGGTGCAATCTATTTAGTTTATTTCTAGATCTTCCCTCATCAAAGTATAAAACCCTGGTGCGATATTATTGGATTTTAGTCGGAACATACTGTTATGCCCACTGTTGTGTATTTGCCAGAAATTCTGTGCAAAGCAGGCTAAGTGAGGTGTCTAATGAAAGCTTATATTTAAGTGTTGCCAATAAACATCTGAGGAATTCTGCTGCAGACCACCATGTATGCCATGGCTGTTTGCCTAAAAATGACATGAACAGTTTTCTTGCTCATGTGACACACTCCTGTGTGGTGGTATCTCCCAAAATGGAAACCAATGGAATTCTCTCTGAATGGGCAAGATTATGAAAGGGTTCTAGGGGTTCCTCCATCTTTGTCTTGAATCCTGCTCTTGACTTCAGAAGCACCCTTGCTATGAACAGAGGGCCCAGAAGGATTTGTGGATCCATCCTAACAAAGAATGTATTCCAGAGACTTTTAAGATAGCAGTTTATTACAACTCAGCTATGAGCCTGCATCAAGTACTTGGTAACTGATGTATGTCATGTTATTTCTATAACAATACTACTCTAACCTTTTCTTTCTTTTTATTAATAAACCTTTAGATTTTAGAGTCTAAAGGATTAGCATGGTCTGCTTTTTGGGGTAAGATCTAAGATATAAATTGACCTGGGAATGTGGTCTTTCGGGATTAGGAGAACCTGTTTGGAGTTGGTGAGATTGGTTTTCATAACCTCTCACCTGTGTTAGGTGTGGTGCTAGTTGTGGCACAGGTAAAGCTGGGGTGTCTAAGGGGATTGCTTGTGAGATTTCTTGCTGGCCAGAGTGGTAGCTGAAGTGCTCTATGTGACTGGTTTGGTGCCTTATAGAGATGGACCCTCCATCTCAGGTTGTGAATAGCTCTGGTTCTAAGCAATTCACTCTGATTTGACCCGCACAGCGGTGCCCCCAGACCTCTGTTACATTACACTAGGTATCACAGCAATCGAATGGCAGGTCACAGTCAAGAGCTTATTATTTGTGATTTGATAGCACACACAGTTTTTGCTTCACAGCAGAGAAAGAAAGAGATTATTTCTGCCCAATGTAATAACTTACGGTACAAACTGTTACAGCTAATATTTATTTTTAGGATATGTCATGTGGTTTGATTTATTTTAGATCCAAGGGAAACCAGTATACTTCAGCGCTACTTAACCACTTTCTTATTTATTGGAAGCTTTAAGCAATTAATACAGTTATAAGCCTTAAGAACAATTACTATACAATTTAAACCTTAAATACTATAAATTCAAAGGCAAATAATACAGCACAAAGCAATGCAAAAGCAGTTACTAAAAGATCTACTATATATGATAATAAACCCTAATTCACTTACACTTCACCTGTATGCTGCCTACAGTGCAAGGCAGGAAGTTGTGGTTCCATCTTTTCCCACCCATAGGAACGCCACCACTGACTTAGCCAGTGTGAAGGGCCTAATCACTTTTAGTTACATCGAGCAGGACGTGTGGGTCAAACCTGCCCGTTCCCTCCCACCAATTGTTCTTACTAAACCCAATTTATAGCAAAAGAGAGACTTGGTCATTCTAATAATATTTACCAATTAATTACATATTGTGCAGGATACGTAAAATACCCAATGCCCTATTTGGGGTACATCCTGCTACTCAGGATGTAACTGCTATGTGCGCAGTTAACAGTTTCATGGCTGCATCTGTACTTTTTGCTTATCAGAAACAAGTACCAGTACAAGGCCACTTGTCCTGTGTTCTTGAGGTTGTCTCGGTTACCAGGCTTAATCTGCATTGTTATGCAAAACATTTCCTGACTCTCACTGTTTTCTTGATTAACCCAGCTTTGCCTGCGTGCTTTGTTACACCAGACTTGAGACAGGCCAGAAGTCCACACTTTGGACAAGGCAGACATCACCATTTTATTGCCAAGACAGGGTAGTGCAGGGTCCCCCACAGGATACAAAGCAGATAGTTTGTACATTTAATGGTGGGGGGGGGGCAGTTTCTCAATAACAAGTTACATAGGTAAAGATAGGTGTAGCCCTTCTGCCAGGTGGAGCCAGCAGCAGCCAGGGCCAAGTTCAATATCAATTGCCCCTGCCCTGTGGAGCAGCCGCTAGCCAGCAGTGCAGTCCCTGCCACCCCAGACTGGCCCCAAGGAGCTGCCCCAAGGAGCTGGCCCCAAGGAGCTACAAGGCCCCTGCTGCCCCTGGGCCACCTCTGGGGAGAAGCCAGTGGTCAGGCAGAACAAACTTCGCCACCCCGAGCCAGCTCGAGAGTGGGGCAATGCCGAGTAAGTCTTCTAGTATAGAATAATATATTAACTTTTATTACACTTCATGGCAACAGAATGACAAAATATGTGCCATGCATACCTTTAATGAACTATGGGAATTAGCATCCAATCCATAAAAGTTCCTCTTGGCTATGTGGTTTAATTTACAGTTCCTAATTTGACTGTAGGAAGGGCTTGATCATTCTGTCATCTTAGCTCAAGAGTTCAGAAGGATGAAATTCTCCCTTTTCTCCTAGTTCCTTGTTAATGTCCAATCACCAAAGAAACAAGGATGAAACTAGGACACAACAGAGTAAATTAAGATCAATACTTAGTCTCTTTGGGTATGTCTACATTGCATTCCTCCTTCGAGAGAGGAATGCAAATGCAGCTGAGCAAAATTGCAAATGAAGCGTGGATTTGAATTTCCTGCGCTTCATTTGCATAATCGTGTCTGGCTGCTTTTTCAAAATATCCTATTTTGAAAAAAGAAACACTGTCTAGATGGGGTTATTTTGAAAGAAAACCCTTCTTTCGAAATAACCCGGAAACCTCATTTTATAAGGACTAAGGGTTATTTTGAAAGAAGGGTTTTCTTTTGAAATAACCGCGTCTAGACAGCATTTCTTTTTTCAAAATAGGATATTTTGAAAAAGCGGCCAACTTGATTATGCAAATGAAGCATGGGAAATTCAAATCCGCGCTTCATATGCAATTTCGCTTGGCTGCATTTATATTCCTCTCTCAAAAGAGGAATGCAGTGTAGACATACCCTTTGATAGATGGATATACCCATCTTTGATATACCCTGTTAATAATTAATTCTTGATATCGTATAGAAATACTGGTAGGAGGAAACCATACAAAAATATAGATCCTATTGCTTTATTGTCCATAAAGCAATTTCAGTCTAATCTGTCCAGGCAGGTACGATTGACATAAAAACCAGGATCACTAAATCATCCTAATTCTTTACACTGACTACAATGCATGCTTGATCAAAAGAACTAGTCTGAAATGCTCGTTTCTGACAAAGGAAACGAAGAAATAATTCCAGTTAGTTGGAGATGGCGAAGTAGAGGGGCTGTTCTACAAGACATTAACCACAAGATAGAGAATAGAAACTATTTCTCTCACTCACCAATAGTGCACCTGATCAAACATTTCATTGAAATACTAATGTAACTCAACCAGCATGTTTTATAGAATAAGGAATTCTGTCACAACCTGAACATCAAAAATGGTCACAACCTATAAGGACTAATCTGAGGGATGGCAGACAGATATTAGAAACTGTTTCTCTGAGACACTGGCTGGCCAATGGGATCACAAGGGAAAAAATGACACCCTTGTAGAAGAAAGAAAATGTCTTCCTCATATCAATCCACAGCAAGGGCCAGAGGAGGAGTAAGATACTGTTTCTTTAGTGTGGAATCCAAGATATACCTATCTGGCCTAACTCTTTCTAAGCACGAATAGCTAAGTTATCCACCCATTCCCATTTGGTTCAATCTGATTTACTTTCTAAAGTAGTGTAGTAAGATGAGAGCCTGAAACTTAAGCCCACTTATCACAGGCCAGGTCTGAGGCCTAGACAGCAATGCTCAAGACTGATAATATAAAGCAGAGTTAAGCTGTGAGCAAGAAGCAGGCCCTACTCACAGAAATTGGCAAGAACAGGGCTGATACTATAGAAACATTCATACCTAAGAGGTACTAGGCACAGGCTGTAAGCACATTCCAGAGAGATCATAACAGAACACCTTGTTAACGAACACCTTGGTACCAACTGCCTCCCCACAAATAATATACATCCTGACCCAGGTTCAGGACTGGATCTAAATTGACAGCATGATGGGTAGTAATAGAAACCCTCCTTCTGTGAGGTAAGGGGTGATAACTAGCTAACAGAGAGTGGCAACCTGATACATCAGGAGTGATGTGCAACTTGTTCAGGCCCGTATGCAGGGGGGTGCAAAGGGTGCTAACACCCCACCCAGGATCTCCCAAGTAAGTATGCTCCGCCCAGCCAGGGGAAGTCAGGCGCAGCATGCTGCCTGACCCTCCCTCCCCCATGCTCCAGCCTGCTGAGGGAAGGCTGGGGCTGATTCCCTCCTCTCCCCTACCCAGGAGCGAGGCCAGGAGCAGGGCTAGGGGATCTGGGGTTCTCCTCAGAGCCTCCTGCCCCTGCGATCAGCGAGCTTCAACTCCGTGACTGTGCCAGGCGGGGTGGGGCTGGTGGTGCTAAGGTGCCTCCAAGGCAAAGGCACCATGAGTCCCCCGTGCCCCTTCCCCACAGGCCAGGTCCCAAGGAGCAGAGCTGTGGCCAGCATAGGCTATGAGGTGCAGCTGCTCTCCCTCATGGTTACTGCTGCTGCTTGCCCGCTTCTTAGCTACCGTCTGGCCTCGGGACACAGGTGCATGTCACTTTGGAGAGCGCCCAGAGCCAGGTTGAGAGCTGCCCTTCATTTCCGGTGCATCTTCATCCCTCAGCACCTGGGGCTCTGCAGACCTGCTGCAGGTGGCTTGTAAAAGTCCCACGCTGTGTGGGACTCCTTCCCACCCCAGTTCTGGTTGGTGGAATTCCGTGTTTTCCTCTGCCCTGCCTGTGCCCAGCATTACACATCCCACAAAGCCAGGGCCTGCTCCTAGCCCCCAGGGTTCCTGTTTTGCACTCCACTAGCTCCATTAACATTGCAAAATGGTTAAATTAAAAAGGGTGCCATCTGAATAAAAAATGGCCACAGAAGTATGCCCTGGTTTTGAACATGCAATGAAATGCAAAAAAGCCAGTCTCTCTCTCTAAAATATCAGAACCTACAAGAGCAAAAGACCCAAACACTATAGTAACTGTTATAAGCTGCAATGTCTAAGTTCATTGCCTTAGTATCCGAGTTAAAACATATTGTTCAGATGATAGATTTTCAAAGAAGGCTGCAAAGCTCCCATGTTTGCATTTGGCTCCTATATTTATTTGTATGGCATGCACAAATTATCCATTTTGCAAAGGCATTTAATTATTTTTTACAAATACAGCGATGGGCACGTTAAGTCCATACACATTTTTACAGACTAAACATGTTGCCTTCTCCTTTGGAAATGAAGCCTTAAACTACATGAACGGTGTGAAGTCTGATCACTGTATGCACAGGATACATACAAATTAAACAACATACTGCATTCTACTAATCCGTCTGCAAAGAAAACTATAGTTCATCTACCGGGACCTGCTGTGAGACACTAGGTTTGCTGGGTCTCTGCAGAGAGATGCCATTTGACCCAAACAGAATTCTGTTTTCAGTATTTCCCAGTACTGGAGCAAGGAAACTTTTAAGTGGCAGTGCAGCTGGCAGCATTACTAACACCAAATTTAAAAATCATGATGTTGGCTTAAAAATAATTAAGATTTAAAGGAGGGTGTCAGGGCTGTTCCCCACTCTGTCACTCCGAATGGCCTGCAAGAGAGCTTCAAAACCTTTCCTCTACACAGGCACTGGTTACAAAAACTTCCCCCCAGAATCCTAATACACAGATTTTGGGGAATTTGCTGCCACCATCAAGTGGTTTTTGATCCCAAAAAACAGGGGTGAACACTTGAAACCACCCCCAGGGGAGTCCCAAGCTCTTTTGCTTCAAAAGAGCTTGAAAAAGAAAAGAGAAAAACAAATTACAGTCTCTGGTAGCTGACCCCTCAGTCAGAGGCTTGCAGATACACAAACACAGACCTTCCAGGACACAAGAGTCAAATCATCACCTTAAAAGAAGTGATTTTTATTACAAAACAAAAGATAAACTTGATAAAGCATACTTGATTGCTAGATGTTACAGAGCAACTGAGGAAATCGAATTAAAACAGAGGAAAAAACCTCTGGCACAATGCTTAGATGGTAAGGGGGGAGGGGAGGCATAGAATCACACAGACCAGTTCAAACCAAACCACAAAATAAAGAAAATTTATCCTGAACGCGACTGGACTCACATTTCTCTGGTACTCACTTCTGATTTTCTCTTTGTTCAGTCTGCTCCCATGTCCTGAATTCTGGGGGGGGGGGGGGAGGGGGGAGATAGTAATCCTGTCTGGGTTTAAATCATTGAGGGGGGAGATAGTAATCCTGTCTGGGTTTAAATCATTCTGTGTCTCTCAATTCCTGGTTTGCTTCTCCCACACAAAAGGTGCATCTACACTGCACAGCTTATTTCGAAATAGGGAGCGTCTATACAGCACTTATTTTGAAATAGAGCACTCTTCCTCCAAATTCCCTTATTCCTCATACAATGTGGGTTACAGGAGTTGGAATAAGAAGTCCTCCTGCTTGATAATATTTTGACACTATTTTAAAATAACTGAACTGTGTGGATGTTGGCTAAGTTATTTTGGAATAGCACTAGTTATTTCGAAATAGTGTTGCAGTGTAGACGTACCCAAAGAAAGCAGGCAGGGAACCTATATCCAAGCCAAATTTCAAACCTCTGTCTCGATTGGTTTTCCCACCCCTCTGGCTGACACCTTTGCTAGGTATCTGAGTTAACCCCTTAGTCACCGGATGCTGGTTAGCACTCCTGTTCATGACAGGGCAGCTGGCTTTTAATTTTCCACCCTTAGTGCCTTTAGGGTTCAGGTTTTTCAATTTTTCTCTTCAGCTGTAGGGGCTAGAAACCAATCTTCTTTCTCACTGAAAGCTGAAATTCTCTTGTAATCACATGAATCCAAAAACTTTAAGAACATTAGCTACTATGAGACTCACAATAAAACCACAAGAGGTGGCAACGCTGATTAAAAATGCAGGCACACTCATAAAAGCAATGGGCTTTCTTTCTGACAACAATAATAGCTTAAGTGGAAGCCTTAATATATTTCACATTTCTTTGAAGAGGATATAAAAATATCATCACATGTCTTGACAGCCACAAACAATGGTAGTGGTCAAACTGAGCTTAGCAGGCAGTGTTTCCCCTCTGCCGCTCCCAAATATTACATATTCCAGGTGGGTTTGAGTTCCAAAGTTGCCAGATTTTTTTCAAATGAAATAGCTCTGGGAATTGTGTGTAAGAAAAGGCATCAACTGAAATTCCATGTAAACCACTGTGATACTGGAGAGAAGGCAACCTTTTAAACGGTGAGAACAGAGAGAAACAAGGTGGGTGAAGTAATATCTTTTATTGGACCAAATTCTATCTAGTATCATGGGACCGCACAACTACAGCTGCACTGCGTAAGAGTGAGAGATGTTCTTCAAGGAAGCATGGGCAGGTATAATTAAAAGTAAGGGGACAACATTCAGAAAGAGAAGAGTTAAGATAAATATCAGAAAAATCTTCCTTCTAATGAACCAGTTCATCCTTCTAACTTCCCTATGTATTCAGTTATTTCTTTACATTTCTAAAGTGTAGGCAACCATCCAGGGCTCTCGATGACTGTACCATTAACAATTTAAACCAATGCTTACTTAAGGGACTGGAATGGGGGGTGCATTCACACTCTTGCAGTCCACGTTTACAAAAAAAGCACACACCCAGAGAAATTCCTGAGTTCGGGACTGTTGTTTGTACCTGTGTATAAGTGTGGTTGTTGAGTGACCATGAGGGTCACACTAAAATCCAGAGTGTTTATTTGGGTGTAAGTACATTGTCACGGCGTATACATATACAGGCACATTGGCGAGTTTGTTCACTAACAACTTTTATTGTACCTCACTTGGCAATAAACCTAGTTGCTTTCAATCCTTATCTGATTTCTGGTCTCTGGGGGAGCTCTCTCGGAGCCTGTCATGTTGACTAATTGCACATGGTTAACACATTAGACAGGGGAGCACACGCACGTACACAGCCGAAATTTTATCATCCTTGACGGAGTAAAGGACCTTTCAGGAACTCAATTGGGATGACCTCACCTGAATGATGACACTGGTGACCCCGACATGATTTGAACACGCAGCCTTCTTTTTTTTCTATCCAGAAAGAATAAAATGCGGGGGAATGTAGTAAGATGAAAGCCTGAAACATAAGCCCACGTATCATAGGCTGGTATGAGACCTGAAGCCTAGACAGCAATGCTCAAGTCTTTGCTAACATAAAGCAGAGTTAAACTGTGAGCAAGAGGGTGGCTTGCTCACAGAAGTTGGCAAGAACAGTGCTGATATTACAGAAACACTCATATCTAAGAGGTACTAGGCACAAGCTGTAAGCACATTCCAGAGAGGTTATAACAGAACGCCTCATTAAAGAGCACCTTGGTACTGTAACCCTTCTGCTGGGTAGGACCTGCAGCAACCAGGGCCAGGTTCACTGTCTAGGGGTCCATCTCACACAGAACCGGCTCGAGCCCCCACCCATTAGCCTGGGAAATTCACAAACCCCTGGGCGCCTCTGAGAGGTGATGCTTCCCCACTCGCAAGCACAGAGTCTGAGTGTAGAAAATAAACTTTTAATGAGAGAGAGAGAGAGAAGTGACATGGCATTAACTTGGGAAAATACCATGAACAAAGTTCATAACTCCCCACGAGTAACCATCCCAGCTCAAATGGATTGAGCAATGTCCTTGGCCACTCAGGTTCACTAGTCCAACAATGTAAGGGTTCCATTCACTTACCCAAACTTTCCCTGTTCCCCACTTCAAATGCCCCACTTACAGCTCTGTCCAGTCAGTGCAGACCAAGGCACATCACTCTGATGACTTCCTTCATAGAGCCTGATGTGATGCCACCTGTGTGCTGCCCCTGCTGCCCACTGGTCATTCCTGCCAGCTGCTCCGCCACCTGCCAGTTGCTCCCACCAGCCACCCCGCTGGCTGCCTGGTGCCACTCCTACTGGCCACCCGCTGGTAGCTCCTGCCAGCTGCTCCGCTGGCTGCAATGGGTCTGGCTCCAGGCCAAACCAGTGACTTCAGCTCTTAGTGATTTCAACTCTTTAGCCACCACCTAGGCTGGCAAAAGATTCCAACTTCCACTGGACTAGCAAAAAGACTCCTCATGGAGTCTGCTTTAGGTCTATCCTTAAAACAAAGGGGAAAGAGGCAGGTTGAGCCAGTCTTACAGCTCACACCTGGCAGGCATGAAGCAGGCTGATTCAAGCCCTCTAGTCCTGGTCCACATAGAGGATGGTACTCATGATGGAGTTTTTATTGTTTCAGTATACTCTTTTAAATACCTAGGAAATTGCACACACATACACACATATCCCTAAGTTTAAAAAAACATTATTAAGATTGCAAAGTGAAGCACTCAAAAGTTACCAAATGCCTGTGAAACTTTAATTTGGTCCCTTTTGCATATTCATTATGATACACCTTTGAATTACATGAACACATACTATTTTTCCACATAATGCTTGCTTTATTCAGTGTGCAGACTGGAACACACTCAATTAACAAGCAGCTATTCAATATTTAATCTTTATTGTTCAGTGTGTGCTCCTATGTTATATACTGCATGCTATTCAAAATCTATTCTAAAGACAGAATTATTTATTTCCTCATGGGCTTTCTTTTGGCACTCACCACTATTATATCTGAGTGCTTAACAAAATTAATTAATTGATCTTCACAAACAGTACATAAAGTGAAGGGATTCTATATGCCCAAATCACACAGGGACAAGTGCAGAGTCCTGCACTTGACACGGAAGAATCCCAAGTGCGGTTACAGGCTGGGGACCAACCGGCTGAGTAGCAGTTCAGCAGAAAAGGACCTGGGGATTACAGTGGATGAGAAGCTGGATATGAGTCACCAGTGTGCCCTTGTAGCCAAGAAGGCTAATGGCATATTAGGGTGCATTAGGAGGAGCATTTCCAGCAGATCTAGAGAAGTGATTATTCCCCTTTTTTTGGCATTGGTGAGGCCACATCTGGAATACTGCATCCAATTCTGGGCCCCCCACTATAGAAAGGATGTGGATGCATTGGAGAGGGTCCAATGGAGGGCAACCAAAATGATTAGGGGGTTGGAGCATATGACCTATGAAGAGAAGCTGAGGGATTTGGGCTTATTTAGTCTGCAGAAGAGAAGAGTGAGGGGGGATTTGATAGCAGCCTTCAACTTCCTAAAGGGAGGTTCCAGAGAAAATGGAGCAAGGCTGTTCTCAGTGGTGATAGATGGCAGAAGTAGGAGCAATGGTCTCAAGTTACGGTGGAGTAGGCCTAGGTTGGATATTAGGAAAAATTATTTCACTAGGAGGGTGGTGACGTATTGGTGACTTATCTAGGGAGGTGGTGGAATCTCCATCCTTAGAGATTTTTAAGTCCCAGCTTGACAAAGCTGACTGGGATGATTTAGTTGGGATTGATCCTGCTTTGAGCAGGGAACTGGACTCAATGACCTCCTGAGGTCTCTTCCAGCCCTAGGATTCTATGATTCTAGGAAGCAATCTAAAATAGAAGGGCTCTCCTTTGGATTCTGCTATTATTATCCAGCTTCAAATCAAAACTCCTAGACTTATTGGCAAGGACCTAAAGAGGTGGTGTAATGGATGGGGACATGTGAATTACAAAAACTGACAACCAAACACCAAATTCACCACATGAATTTTTTAAAATTGTGTAAAGCCTCAGAAAGTATACTAATAGATCCCTAGCCACCTGAACGTTAGTTAGGCGAACAAGTTAGACCTCAATGGTCAAGACTGGAAACAACCTCACTTCAGGCTAAGTGATTGCTGCCTTCTCATCAGTATTTTCTATTCAGCCTGGATGGACCCATTCAGTAATCCAGACAGGCTTTGTCAACACTATGAGTTTTGCCGCAAGAGGCTATGCAAATGGAGGGCGGATTAGCATTTTCCTGCGCTTCATTTGTATACTCTCTTTCATTCCGTTTTTGTGGTAGGGGTTTGTCATGATTATGAGAGATGGCCAGCAACCTGGGGACTAAGGGTATGTCTACACTTGCACCCTAGTTCGAACTAGGGATGCAAATGTAGGCATTCAAAATAGTCAATGAAGTGGAGATTTAAATATTTTTTCATTTTCATTTTTTCATTTTTTGAGGAGTAACGTTAGTTCGAACCAAGGGGTTTGGTTCAAACTAATGCGTCCTGGCGCGCACTTTCACTTTTGAAACAGCTGTTGATCGGAGTAACGGCGCTGGCGAGATCATGCTATTGACACGCGGGATATTTAAATCTCCGCTTCATTGACTATTTCGAATGCCTACATTTGCATCTCTAGTTCGAACTAGGGTGCAAGTGTAGACATACCCCAAGGGGTTAACTATACCTAAGCCAGGTAGAGTTGGCCAATAGGAATGTAGGTAGGAATTTCAAACTGGGACAAAGAAATTTTTTGTTTTTCTCTCCTTTGTCCCTGAGCAGTTTCTCTTCAGCTACTGAGGCAGACAGAATGTTTCCCTCCAAGAATAGACTCTTCACTCTTCTGTAAGTAGGGTAAAGTTTAGATAAATCCGTTAGGTTTTATTGTTTTATAGTTTGGGAAATGGGATCTGATGTCTGTGCATTTAAAATGGGTTTTTCTCTCTTTCGCAATTAAGTTTGGGCCCAGGGTGGAATTCCTCATGAGTATATTACTTTGTGACTCTACCATCTAGTCATTATGCTTGCAACAGGAATATTGTGGTGATAATAAAAGTTCTTTCTCTTTTCTTTTTCTTAACCTGGTATTGGTTAATTTGTGTGTCCTGGTTTGTACTTTAGAGGTGAGATTTCCCAAGTGATCTCTCCCCTGATTTTCTTATCATTACTTGGGTGGAGACAGCAGAGTTTTTATCCCCAAAATCTAGGTTGTTAAGATTTTGGGGGGGAAGTTTTTTACCAAAGCCTGGAAAAATAAGGTTTTGGGGTACTTTTGCGGGCCCCCACTTCTGCATTTATCATGCCAGAGTGAGGAAGGAGCCTTGACAGGGTTTTTGAACAAAAACAGGCAGTGTGGTCATGGCCGTTTTCTGCAATAACCCCTTTTTGCGCAAGATCGGTATACCTCCTTTTTGGAGGCATAAGGATCTTGTGCAAAAAGGGGTTTTTGAGCAAAAAGGAAATGTTCACACTGCTTGTTTTTGCGCAAAAACCCCTAGTGCAAAAACGGATCGGAAGAGAGTATGCAAATGAAGCACGAGAAAATGCTAATCTGTGCTTCATTTTCATTGCCTTGTGCGGCAAAACTCGTAGTGTAGACATAGCCACAGACAGAACCAGGCTTAAAGGCAGAGAAAATCCTTGATCCCTTCCCCAGAAGTTGAAGGAAACCATGAAGCAAGAACTCCAAACAATGCTAGAAATGAGAACAATCAAGGAGTCATACAGTGACTGGAAAAATTTATAGTGTTGCTCCCCAGGACTGATGGGATTACCTGGTTTTATACTGATTTCCAAAACATCCACAGAATCTCAAAATTTGACATGTACCCAATGCCTTGTGTTAATGAACTACTTGACCAGCCAGGGGAAGCAGAGTACATCACCACTCTGGATCTGACAAATGGACATTGGCAGATCCCTAGATTCTGGTGAGGTAAAAAAGACAGCTTCCTTTGGGGCTCCTTCAATGCCCTTCAGGTTGCATAGGGCTCCAGCATGCTAGCATATTCCAGTGGCTAATGAAACAGCTTCTCCAATCCCATAGCTAATACACAGCCATGTACATAGATGACATCAAATTCTATGGTTAAAACTGGCAGGACCACCTAAAACAAGTGATGGCTGTGTTACAATCCCACCAAGATCAAAGAATACTAGAACTGGAAAGAACCTTGAGAGGTCATCAAGTCAGTCCCCTGCACTCATAGCAGGACCAAGCACCATCTAGATCAGTGTTTCTCAACCATTTTTTATAAAGTACCCCTTAAAAAAAACCAAGTACGCCCTTTTAAAAAAAAATTATAAATACCCCCAGTACCTACAGTTTTCAGTCACACAAAAATTTTTTCTACCATTGCAACACATTTGTTTAAACAACTTAATCGTAGCAGAGCGGGCAATGAAATTTTTGGGTGTAAACAGTACAAAAACAATAAAGCACTGTAAAACTTAAAACAAACATGCAGTTTTCTCCAAATTTCAGTTGTGTTGACGTACCCCCCAGACTTCTCTTGAGTACCCCTAAGGGTACTCGTACCACTGGTTGAGAAACACTGATCTAGATCATCCCTGACAGAGGTTTATCTAACCTGCTCTTAATTATCTCCAATGATGGGGATTCCACAACCTTCCTAAGCAATTTATTCCAGTGCTTAATCACCCTGACAGTTAGGAAGTTTTTCCTAATGTCCAACCTAAATCTCCCTTGCTACAATTTAAGCCCATTGCTTTTTGTCCTATCATCAGAGGTTAAGGAGAATAATTGTTCCCCCCTCCTTGTAGCATCCTTTTAGGTACTTGAAAGCTGTGATTATGTCCCTTCTCAGTCTTCTCTTTTCCAAATTAAACAAACCCAATTATTTCAGCCTTCCCTCGGAGCTCATAGCTTTTCTAGACCTTTAATCATTTTTGTTGCTCTTCTTTGGACTTTCTCCAATTTCTCCACATCTTTCCTAAAATGTGGTGCCCAGAACTGGACACAGTACTCCAGTTGAGACCTAATTAGTGCAGAATAGAGTGGAAGAATTAGTTCTCATGATTTGTTTACAACACTCCTGTTAATGCATCCCAGAATGATGTTTGCTTTTTTTGCAACAGTGTTACACTGTTGATTCATATCTAGCTTATGGTCCACAATGACCCCTAGATCCCTTTCTGCAGTACTCCTTCCTAGACAGTCGCTTCCCATTCTGTATATGTGTGAAACTGATTGTTCCTTCCTAAGTGGAGTACTTTGCATTTGTGCTTATTAAACTTCATCCTATTTACCTCAGCTCATTTCTCCAGTTTGTCCAGATTATTTTGAATTATTACCCTATCCTCCAAAGCACTTGCCACCCCAAACTTTATAAGGGTACTCTCTATGCCATTATCTAAATCACTGATGAAAGATGAATATACTAAGCACAGAGCTAACTGTTATACCTGGCATGCCATCACTGTTGTGTTTGTGCAGAATAGGTGAGATTTGAGCATGCCTACCGGATCATGCCCACCATCTAAATTTTGGATTTAGATGTTTAAAGTGGCAGCTAGGAGTCATGCCCTTTGTAAAACCCATCTGTAAAATGGAGAGAGTATTATTCTGTAACAGGCAGCTTCAAGGGCCAGTCAGCCTAATGGTTAGAACACACAGCTCTTAGACCCCAGTTTGGTTGAGGAGCCTCATAATCTTTAAGACTAGAGTGGGTTAGGGGGACTTGGGCCCTCCATCTCTACCAGATCCCAGCCCAGGACCCTGTGTTCATCAACTCATGAAGTGGCAGGGAGCACTTCCAGCAGGAAATCAAAATCCACACTACCCTGGGCCACTTCCTACCAGTCTGTTCAGTTTGCAGTGTAGCTTGCTTCCTGTAGGATCCTCGGTTGTACTGTGGGTGGCACCTTGCCCCCAGTCTAAGGCTCCTTTGGGCAGGGCAGCTGCAAGCTGGGTGAAGCAAGCCCTACACTGCCTATGGGGTTTACTCACTCAATTACATCAGGTGCTGGAGACGCCTGGGTCTTCTTTGCAGTTTCCTTTGGATGGGGAGGCAGTGCTTACTTGCAGGTGGGAGTACTTCCTTGATGCAGAAATAACTGAGTGGGGATAGCTGGGTTCAAAAGCTCTCTTTAACTCCTGCTGTGCAGGATGGCAGTTTTTCTTCTCATTGCATTTTCCCCCATTATGACCCTCACCTTAATATGCTGTCCTCCATCCTGTGAAAAGAAGTTGGGCTCTTCCTACCCAGTGTTGAAAGTGGAAGGAAAAGAGCTGGAGGGAATAGTGCTACTCCAGAATTCAGGTGCTAGTATCCTTCATGGCAGGTGGCCATTGTAAGGGACATGCTTGATGAGTAATGTGAAGTGAGTGTCCAGAAGGTAATAGAAGAGCAAGTCTATAGCCCACTTACTAGCCAACATCAACTTTTCCATCACAAAGTCCTTAGAAACAGTTTTCAGCTAATGTACAGGGAAGGGTAGTAGTCACCTCACATTACCTGGGACAAAATGGTTCTTAGAATCAGCAGGCACTCCTTGGTGAAGTCAGGGCTATGCAGAATGGGTTCTCTGAAGATATTTGCTAGATGGGCTGGTAAGAAAGCAGGAAGGAAGTCCTAAAGGGGAGAGAGGGGACTAGGGCATGGAAGACTCAAGGGACAGAGACTTGTTTTTCTCAGGTCAGCGGGAGAGGGCCAAAAAGGGCTGCTGGTGCTGTAAGTATTGATGCACAGGGGTTGTTATGGAAATGGTAGAGGGAATTTAAAATAAATGGGTATGGTGAAGGAACAACTACGGGAGTCCATGATGTTTCAGCAGGGAGATGATAGGAAAAGAGACACATCCCATGATAATAAAGCTGTTTCACTGTTTATAAAACATTTAAAAATTAATTGGAGCAGGGAGTGGAATCTTGATCTCGAATCTTGATACCATTGGGCTATCAAGTCATGCTCACATTTTCTCTGGCCTAGTGAATATTTCATACAAAATGGAACACAAAAAAGTTATCATTTCCTATTAAATTCTAAAGGCTTTTTTCCATGGAAAGAGAGTGATGCAGTAATTCCATGCAGAATGAGCCTCAGTGCAGAAGACAGGAGGGGGTCCAGGAAGGAAAAAGAAAACGATTAACAGCAGAGCCTTGCTGTTTAGGTAAATTTCTGTGTAGCCATGATTGAGAATCTATGGCGCTCATATTCAGTAGGATATGAAATATCACATGCTTTGAACCTTTCCCAAAACAATCAGAGAAGAGGCATACGTAGGAGTAACCCACATTGTGGAATTGATGAGAGCTGCTGATGAGGATGTGGCACACCACAATGACAGATTCTAAAAATAGGACTGAAAGGGACAGGAAAAATAGACCAGAAAGAAAGAAACTGAGAGGCAGAATAGAGAGAAGTAGAGATAGACTAAAGAATTAAAGGCAACAGAAGTGCCATTAATACTGACATCTGAAAAATATCAGCATTTAATTTTCAGCACACGCTCTCAAAATGTTTGTCATGACTGAAATAACAAAATTTAATTTTTATTTTTGAGTACGTACAAAGCAAAAATGGTAATATAGCTTGGTAAGTATTCAGGGTAACCTGATTTTCTTTATTGTTATGCACAGATCTGATATTTTCTTAAAATAGCATGAGGGCAAGCCACTATCAGGAAAGATTGATTTAGGGCAGTTCCCTGGCAAAAGTGACAAAAAACTGCACATGCTTTCTTGTTTGATATGGTTCATGTCTGATGAACAACTAATTAAACCTTTAGTTATGTCTTCATTTATCTACTTTAACCTTTAATTGCTTTACTGCTGTGAACTTTGTGCATGTCATACATAGTAAGTGCTCAGTTTAAGACTTTCCTTAAAATGAATCTACTATGATCATCCAAGGTAAGTCTCAGAGGGGAAGCTGTGTTAGTCTGTAGGGCTACGTCTACACTGCGGAGCTATTTCGGGATACCAGAAGAATCCCAAAATAGCTATTCCGCATCTTTTGAGTGCACCTGTTATTTCAAAATATAACAGGTTCACTATTTCGACATCCCTGTAAATCTCATTCCATGAGGGTTAAGGGACATCTTGGAATAGTGCTTTATTTTGAAATTACCTCAAAATAAGCTACGCAATTTGCATAGCACAAATTGAGTAGCTTGTTTCTAAGTAAAGGTGCAGTGTAGACGCACCCTAACTGAAAAAAACTGGGAGTTCTTTGAAACCTTAAGAACTAACAGATTTATGGGAACAGAAAGATTTATTTAGGCATAAGCTTTTGTAGCCAAAACCCACTTCATTAGATGCATACATCCTCTCAGGTCCTGGAGAGAGGACCAAAAAGTGATGTTGCCCACACCGATGGGAAGTGGACATCCAGCTAGGTAAAATTATTCCAGACCATGGATGTTTCTTGACCAGAGAGTTCTGGACTAGAGAGGTTCAACCTTCTATTAAGGAGCTGTTCATCTATATTCACCTCTTGGACCAGAACCTGTGGACCACTAAGGGTTAAATCAAGAATTACCTCTTCACTTCAGTTCCAGTACAAGTTGCTATGGAACTGTCATCTATTACGTTTAGACATTTTATCTCTGCACCCCTTCCTCAGGTGATATGTACCCAGTCAATATGAGAATAGGCAAAATCTTCCACTATTTTGTTTTCTGGCTTTGTTGCCTCTCTAGTCGCCCTGAGCATTTCACAGTCACCATCCCCATTTTGATAAGGTGGTCAGTAGTGTATTTTTATACTCTAAGACTTTGTCTACACTACAAGTTTTTGCGGCAGAGAGCAGGCTAATGACGGACACATTAGCATGAGTCGCAATGTCATTAGCATATTTTCTGCCGATGCTTTTTGCGTAAGGGGTTTTTGCACAAAAAGAAACAGTGTAGCGCTTCCATTTTGTGCAAGATCCTTATGCCTCTCTCTCTGCCACAAAAACTTGTAGTGTACACATAGCCTTATTGTTCAAGAATGGAATTTCTATCCATAGAGATTCTCCAGTACAGTTTGATTCATTTAATATTTTTTCTTTATTTGACAGTATGTTCTGGTAGGTGTGCTTGCCAAGCTGAGCAACCAGGAAATGGTGTTTCAAATATACATGGGGGCTTGTAAAGGGTGTATGGACTCTGATCTCTGTGAGTGCGTCTGCACTGCACTGTAACTCAAAAATAAGATACGCAATTTGAGCTACGCAAATTGAATATCTTATTTTGATGCTATTTCGAAATATCGTATTTTGCCATTTAATTTCAAAATAAAGCGCAAACATCCTTTACTCCTCTTAGAATGAGGTTTACAGAGACGTCAGAACAGCAAGCCCAAAATAATGGGCTTGCTGTGAAGACACAGGATAGCTATTTTGGGAAACTCCGAAATAGTGTTACAGTGTAGACCAGGGTTTCCCAGCCTATAGGTCGGGACCCAAATATGGGTCACCATTACATTTCAAAAGGGTTGCCAGGTGTCTCCCCAGGTGGCTCTTAAGGAGCCATTCACAAATTTTTTTAATTGCCCTGGGTCACCAAGTCTTTCTGAATTGTCAAAATGGGTCCCCATCTGGAAAAGGTTGGGAACCGCTGGTATAGACATACCCTGTGAGTCCTGAGTAGTGGAGTTCACAATTGTGATCAAAGTGGTCACTCTGTCAGGGAATGGGTACTGTGGGAGAGCTGCTGGTAGACTGTTAGGATCAACAAGGTTGCACAGTGTTTTCAGTGGCATTATATTGACTTCAATAGGTCAACCATGACTCCACACCATATGGAGAGGTGGTTTTACTGCATCACTGTAACAGGGTGTTTACATCGTGTTACCAAATTTCACTGGAGACCAGCCCAGGGTTACACTTGTACTGATTTATTCAATGCCGCTATCAGATCAAATGAAAAGGGAATGGAACTCCTTCACATATGTACACACTTTCATACAATCAGACACATACGCATGCGATGAGTTGCACAGAGATAGCAGAAGAAGCCAAGCATGGTGGATCCGGTGTGTGCGCGAGCAGTCACACATCTCAGCTGAAAAGCTGATCATACAACCCATGGTCTGCATGCTCTCTTCTCTTTATTCAGCTGTGCACCCCTGTCATGTACACTGAATTCTTTTTCTGTGTGAGTCACCGAGAGACGCACCCAGATCTCATTGTTCTCATGCATATTACGTTCTTCTGCTCATCTTTGCTGCACCTCCATTTCTTGCCTCTCATACGGGCAAGTAAAGATTACATCAGACCCCACCTGGCTCCCAGTCTGTAGCCTTGGTGCTCCTCTCCACCTGGGCATAGACATTCTTCTACTCACACTCTCTTGTCACTTCCACACATCCACTATTCACCCATACCCACATACTCCCTTGTTGCATGATGGAATGTTACAAAGCTTAAAGTTTGTACCAGCAATACTGGAAGTTACAAAGCTTGCAGGAAGTTGCAGAACTTAAAATATTACATGAAAGTCACATGGCTCACAGTAACAGAAAAGTGTCAGACAATAACTGAAACTTACATGACTTAGAACAAGTGAAAGTTACATGACTTACAATAGCAGAGAATCGCAGGATTTGTAATGCCTGAAATTTACATGACTTAGAATAACTGAAAGTTAAAGTTATACAAGTTAGATCCACATTATACTAGATTGGGCAGAGGTTTTACACAACACATAGGTCAGAGACAATTTTTAGTGCAGATAGAGGCACTATCAAGTTGAACTTATATCAACCTAACTTTGTAATGAAAACCAGGTCAGAGGGAAAAAAGACACCCCGACACAGAAGTAGATTAGAAATTAGATTGGCCTTCATGCTGGTAGTTACAGATCATTTCACTTTATAGCTGGATTCTTTGATGCCTGTAGAAAACTCCATCATCTAAATTCCAATTTGGATAGATACTTCAGTCAATATTCAAAAAACGTGCACAGGACATACCAATGCAGACGAATAAGAAACAACATTTATTTTTCAATAAGCTGAGGGGGAAAAACCATAAACCAAACTGAGTTCAAATTCCATCTCAGGCTATGTCTACTCTGGGAAGGTTTGGAGATAAAAGTGCTGTTGACATGTAAAAGCTGGCAAAAGTGAAAACTGGTCAAACTGGTTTTTCTGCCTCCCACTGTTGACATTTCAAGCCACATTGCTAGCATCCTGTCGACAAGACAGAGCAAAGTAATGTGGGTAAGCATCCCACAGTGCCGTGTTGTGGGAAGGCAGAGCTGATCCCTGCACTTCTTGGGAATCTGAGTTCTCCCACCGCATTCTCAGCTGCTGGGAACAACATCATGAGTAGCTCTGTGAGCTCTCCATGCTGAGGAATGTCAAAGCAGCACAGCAGTCTCTCCAGCCTTCCCCCTGCAGCAGCTGTTTGCCTGCTGATGTGTTTATAGCAGAGCAGAACAGAAGCATTCCATGACTTTCTCTTTTTGTTTGATCCCCAAATGGAGCAGCTCACTCAGCTGTCAGATACTGGAATTTGAAAGGGGAGAGGTGCATGCCTACAGGAAAACAGAGACCAGAAAACACTCAGCAGAGATCACAAAACACTGAGCACAGCCATCAGAGCAGGCACCGTGGGATGGGGGTGGAAGCCAGTTGTCTTGACAAAACAAACAACAGAGTTCACACTGCTCCTTTTCAACAATAAAGGGAGGAGAAAAGCAAAAAAACCTCTCAAGCCAAAACTGGGTGTCCCCTCCACCCCCAAAAAGGTTGCACTGTAATGTGAACGCTCTCACTGTTTTGTTAACAAAAGGTAGTTTTTTGTGAAAAACAATGTCTGTGTAATGGGGATGCTCCAGCGCCCCCCTATGGAGCCACGCTGTCCCCAGCACTATGGGGAGAGGCGGCTCTCCTGTCGCATCCCTGGCTCTGCCGCACCTGTGCCAAGGCCGGGCAGGGCAGAGCGCCGGAGGACCCGCCCACCTATGCACGGGATGTGGAGTCGGCGGGCCGCGCCGGGGGGCAGGGGGGGAGGAGTGGCGCCGACATGGGGAAGACGGGGAACGGGCTGTCTGCATCCGCCCGTCTGGGACGTGCCCGCCCAGTAGCGGCTGGGGATTGGGCGCGTGGCCGCCTCACCCCGCCTCAGTCAGACGCTGAGCTAGCGGGACGATTCAAAAGGATGTCACCGGCTGGAGGAGGGGGAGCGGAGGAAGAGGCTCCCGAGGACGCTGGACCGTGCTACAGCTGGGGAGTAGACGGCTGACTGAGGGAGGTAGGAAGTGACCCAGGGCACGGCAGAGGATGCCCGTGGGTTGATGCATTATGGGTAATTACCCCCACCAGCCGAACCGTAGGAGAGAGATTCCTTCGGTTCTTAGGGCTCTGGGTCGGGGCTCGGAGTGGGGGTGGGCCCGAGCCCCCCTACCACCTTTGGCCGAGGCGCCGGCAAGGTGACCAGTTGAGGACTCAGATCGCAAAGGATTATACCCAGGCGACTAACTACGCGCCTAGCGTGACATTTCACCAAAGGGTGGTGGGCACTGTCTCGCCCGGGGGGGCGAACCCCCTGTCCCAGCAGGAGGGGGGCAGCAACCTGGGCGGTGGGGGACTGCCACTGCCAGGTCACAGGCTGCAACTTTAGTTTCCAAGGAGACAAGGGCCTGATGTCATCCCAACAAGAAAAAGACAGCATGTCTTTCCAAGGAGACAAGGGCCTGATGTCATCCCAACAAGAAAAATATACACTCATCCAACCCTGTGATGAACTTTCATTTTCACTTACACAACACCAACCGAGGGGTCTTTCTTTTCTACCCCGTAATTTAGTTGTGATAAATACAAAACACGTGAAGCCACATCCACCAACTACAAGGAAATGTTTTTATAATTTTCATCCCAGCTGTCACTTGCAACTTAAATCTATCCTCTAAAGTTGTTTATCATTGCAAGCCCTCTGTTGTTTTTTACCTCACTATATACTCAAACCTCAGCTATAAATGTAGCATCTGATCACAGAACTGAAATGTCCTATTTTAAAATCTGTATGTGCAATCTACTGAAACTATAGTAAATTCACTAAAGCTGTAGTTAAATAGATCATTTTATTGGTGCCACTATAGTTAAGGTTGAAATGACACCTGAATCTGAAGCAATTATGAAGTGGATAAGACTTGCCCATCACTACAAAATTAAGTCAATTTAAGCAGAAGTACAATCACAGCAGTAATTAAGGCAGGTTTTCATGTCCACACTGTGCTCCTTCTGTCATCCCTGCCCGACCTCTCCACTAGTGCTTCCACTGACTTATTTGTATGCGGCCTCTGCCCCAGGGTCGACAATCTGAGCTACCAGCCCAGTGCGGAACTCACAGCTAAAGACCTCCCCCCTTAACCTCCAAGCCCAGGAGGGCTTACATCTGGAGCAACCCTCAGCCCAGGGGCTGACAGCCCAAGCTGATAGCCAGGGAATCATGGGGCCAATGGGGGAGGAGGAATACTTTAAAAGCAGGTCTTGCAGGCTGTGCCTGCACACTGAAGATCCACTGAGGCTTCTGGTGAGAACTGTGGTGCCGGGCGGATTTTTCCGCTGAGGGGATCGCTGAGCCGCTCACTCCCACCGGAGCTGGGGCTGCAGGAGGAACTGAAGCAAGCGAAACACGTCTGCGGTGAGAGGCGCGACAACGTGTGGGCGGGGGTGTGTAGGTGCACTCGGCTAATCCAGCGCTTGCAAACGCGCCAGTGGTCTCCAAGGCGGCTAGCAGCGTGAATCACGTCCTGTCTACAGGACACGATTCAGTCGCCCAGCCCGGTGTGCTGTGGTTTCCCAACAGCCCGGACTCTCTCGGAGGGGGCAGGCAGGGGAAGGCGCACTGTGCGTCACTTGATCTCGGGCAGGGAGGGAGGCTTCCCCTTGTAGCTGTCCCATTCCCGCCCACCCCGGCGCTCAACACAGCAGGAGCGAAACGCGTAGAGCAGCCGCACGTGGGGGGAGCCGCCAAACTTTCCCGCCGCCTGCCATGGGACGTCCCGGCTGCGGCTGCGGCTGCGCTGGCGGGGCGCTGCTCTAACCTGCAGAAGCTGCGCGCGGGGCAGGCATGGGGAGGCTACGCGGGGCGCCCGGCCCCTGGCTGGAGCTCGCCGCGCTGCTGTGCCTGGCGCACGCCGCCCGGGCCGCTTTCCAGCTCACGCTCCTCCACACCAACGACGTCCACGCGCGGGTAGAGCAGACCAGCCGCGACTCCGGCAAGTGCCGTGGCGGCAGCGGCAGCCCCCTGGATTGCTACGGCGGCGTGGCGCGGAGATACACCAAGATCCAGGAGCTCCGAGCCACCCACCCCAACGTGCTGCTCCTGGACGCCGGCGACCAGTACCAGGGCACCGTGTGGTTCAGCTACTTCAAGGGGCGGGAAGTGGTTCGCTTCATGACCCTCCTGGGCTACGACGCCATGGTAAGGGGCTTAGGCGCAGCTGCCTCTCACCTTGGGGGGGGCCACCGGCGGCGGCTCTGGGGTGGGGTGTGTTGGGGAGCGGGTGGCGCACGTGAAGGGCGCGGCGCGGTGGTGTAGGTGTGCCTGCAGGGAGATGGGGCGCTTTGAAATTACCTCACTACGGCTCCCGCCGTCGCAGCGCTTTGCCAGGTGTGCCGGCTGATGAGGGTAGGTGGTGGTGCTCTGACAGTAAGACCTCCCCCCCCCCCCACACACACACGCCCCTAATGAAACCCCCAGAGAGGCAGGTGAGCTCCGGGGGTTGGTCTGTTGAAGCAGTGAAGAATGGTGTGAACCGGCTCCAAAGGCCAGGCAGGATGCAGGAGGTAACAGTACAGCGATACTGTACAGCAGAACCTCAGTTAGGAGCAGCTGGGGAATGGAGGTGGTTCATCATGACTCTGACTTGTTCCTAACTCTGAGCAAGTAGCTGTGGTTCTTTCAAAAGTTTACAGAATGAACACTGACTTAGTATAATGTTGAAACTTTACCTTGCAGAAGAAAAATGCTGCTTTAAAGCGTTTTAATTTAAATGAAACAGGCACAGAAATAGTTTTCTAACCTTGTCAAAACTTTTTTTTTTAAACTTCCCTGTAAGTAGTTTATATTGAACACAGCACTGTGCTGTGTTTGCTTTTTCTTTTTGTATTTGCTGCTGCCTGATTGCATATTTCTGCTTCAAAATGAGGTGTGTGGTTGACCAGTCAATTCATAACTCTAGGTTTCTACTGTTGGACCAACTTCTATTAGTGAGAGACCAGCTTTTGAGCTGCATTAAGCTCTCTTTTCAGACACATTGTCTGTTGAGATCCATGTGGCTTCAACACCATTGGGGACATAATCAGGGGTGGTTTCTCTGTTGGGTTGCTCCAACATATCCGGACGCTAAGTTTACCTCACTTGTGCTTGTGAACTAACGAACCGCCTTCCTGAGAACAGATATATTTTATGAATTTTCTCTTGATGTCAAAACCAGTTTCATGGATCTTCCAGGAAAATCTTGGAATGCATACAAAACCATTTGGAAATTGAACAGTGCTTTGTCTCCAAAATGTAGTACTGATTTTGAAATTACATTGATCTGCATAGTAGTGGCTTTTATGGGACCATAGAATAGTCTTGGTGCAAGGCATTAGCCTCTTCTGAGACTTTGTATAAATTTATCTAACATGACACATGAATCCTAATGAAAGGCTCCAATCCCAGTTTATTATTTAGAGCATTTAAACTACCATAAAGTTAAATCTGTAGCATAGCTTGCTCTGGAATTTCTGGGTTTAGTTTTGTTTATGGAGGAAACTCCGGGACAGGTATAAGGATCTTGCGCAAAACGGGAGTGACTACGCTACTTCTCTTTGCACAAAAACCCCTTGCACAAAAAGGAACTGTAGAAGATCTGAGAGGCAATACTTCCCCACTTGCAAGCACAGAGTCTAGCTGTAGAAAAAGCGATGAAAAATCCTGTGGCACCTTATAGACTAACAGATTTATTGGCGCACAAGCTTTGGTGGGCAAAGACCCACTCCGTCAGCTGCATCTGACGAAGTGGGTCTTTGCCCACCAAAGCTTATGTGCCAATAAATCTGTTAGTCTATAAGGTGCCGCAGGACTTTTCGTCGCTTTTGCAGATTCAGACTAATAAGGCTACCCCTCTGATAGCTATAGAAAAGAATTTTTTTTAATGAAAAGGACATCACCTGATATTAATTAGGGAAAATGCCACAAGCAAGATTCATACTCATAAAACTGCTGGCAGGACACACTGCCCCACATACTGTGTAGTGAGTCTTCTGTCTCCTGTTCTTGAATGCTACAATCAAGTTCCTTTTTTTTTTTTTTTTTTTTTTTTTTTTTGTGCCTCACTGTGCTTTTTTTACCATGTCCCACTCTCAGTGGTGGTTGTTGGTCAGTGTGGACCCAGGGTTCAGAGATGTGAATTCACCTCCCATCTAGGGAAGAAGGCATTTTGTTTGCTATGCCATCTGCGCACTTGTGCTGGATGGCCACACCACCAATCACTTGTCCCTCTGTGCTAGCCACACTGCATGCTGCTCGCTGTTTGTCCCACTCCGCTGGCCAATCTTGGTCATCTTCTGCTGCCACCTGCCTCTTCTGTAGGTCAGTCTGCTGTCCAACCACAAGTGACTTCAGTTTTCATTCAAACACTTCACAATAACAAAAGGCTCCTAATGAAACCTATTTAGCTCTATCTCTGAACAGTGGGGAGGAACAGGTTAAACCAGACTAGGGACTCTTAGTCTGGGACACCTGTTACTGTCACAGGAGTCTGGCATTTGAGACCATTCAAGGACCTTTCAGTTGAGGGTGAGCTCCTCATTTGGGACAGTTACGCACAGTTCTGCTCCCCTTTATTCATATCGTGAAGATAACAACGTTGTCATTTACTATCCCTGCATTTAGTACTAAAATGATTTGTAACCCAACACCAGCCTGTCAGGGCTGTTCCCCACTCTGGCGCTTTGAGGACAGAAGGTGGGGGCCCATAAAGACTTTAAATATACCTTGCCTCTACAGGCTCTGGTTACAAAAACTCCCCCAGAGTCACAGATTCACTGACTTGCCACCATCAAGTGATTTTTTTATCCCTAAAGCTAGGGATGAACACTTGAATTCTCCCCCATGGGTCCCCAAGCTCTTCTGCCCCAAAAGAGCTTGACAAAAGAGAGGGAAACAAGCTGCAGTCTCTGGTAGATGACCTCTTAGTTTGAGGCATGCAGACACAGACCTCCTGTACTTTCCAGGACACAAGAATCAAATCATCACCTTAAAGTAACCTTTATTACAAAATAAAAGATATACTTGCTAAAGCATACTTGGTTGTTAGATGTTACAGAGCAACTAAGGAAAACAAATTTAAACAGAGGAAAATCTCTGGGAACAATTTTTAGATGGTAAAGGGGGAGGGGAGGCTTAGATTCACATAGAACAGTTCAAACCAAACTACAAAATAAAGAAAATACCCTGATAGTGACTAGATTCACTTTTTCCCTTTACTTACTCATGATCTTCTTTTGGTTCAGTCCACTTCCATGCCCTGAATTCCTTGGAGGCATGGTAGTCCTGTCTGGGGTTAAATCATTCTGTTCAATCTCTCTCAACTCCTGATTTTAAGTCTCCCACACAAAGAAAGCAGGCAAGATATCTATATCCAAATCAGATTTCAGCACTCTGTCTCAATTGGTTCTCCTGGTCCCTTGCCAGCCACCTAAGTTTAACCCTTTAACCACCAGGTGCTGGTCAGCACTCCTATCCATTACACAGGCAAAAGTTGATCACGCTGAGCAACACAGCTCTAAATGCGAGATATCTTGGCAGGATAGTTGTGTTTATGTGACTACAGTTTGCTTCTGAAGCTTCTCTTCCACTCCCCCAGATAGCTGCCAGGGGAGAACCCATTCAGATGCTGTTCCTATCAATGAAAGAAATGGGACAGATTCATAGTCTCACCAAAGTTTTAAGGATAAATGTTCCTTCAGCACTTAAGGTTCTGCCTACGGGCATGTGCACTGCTTTTCTCCTGCATAAGTCTCAGAGCAATTCATAAATCAGGGGACAACAGTCTTTCTGACTCGAGTGTGAGGCCCGATCCATAGCCATATTCAGAGCCCACCTACTGGAGTGAGTCCCATTCAAAATCTGGCTGCTGCTAGAGGAAGTGGTGACATTAGGGATTTTATTGAGCTGGTAAAAACCCTGTAAAAGTTAACCAGTTAAATGATTAAAATTATATTGTTTATCCATTGGAGGGCTGGTGCAGATCAGCTGTGGTCCCACCAGGGCTGTAGTCCTGCTTTCTCTGTTGGGCAGGGATCCTGCCTGCAAGGTGTGATGGATACAGGCAGGGATCGCGGCAGCTGAGGTCCAGCCCTGGCCAGGCCAGTAAACCATGCTGGTAAGCTTAATGCTAAGGTAACCAGTTAACCTTTTATATCCCTAGGTGACACCCATTTTATTACTTTTAGCCAACTTACCTGAGATGTGGAAGACTCTGGTTTGATTTCCTACTCTGCTTGCTGGGGAAAAAAGGATTTAAATGGGGGTCTCCTACTTCACTTCTCAGGAGTATGCACTAATCACTCAGATATTCTGATATGGGACTCCCTCGGTCTCTCCTGTTGTGGCTATTCCACTGTGGATAAATGACGAGTGGTTGGAGCAGGAGAACTGTTGTCACATCCCAGGGGTTGGTGTAAAGTTGTAAACCCCCCAACAAATTTAAGACCAGGAATAGTCTAGCAGCACCTTAAAGACTAACAAAACATATATATGGTATTGTGAGCTTTCGTGGGTACAATCCACTTCGTCTGGTCATCTGAAGAAGTGGGTTGTACCCACGAAAGCTCATGATACCATCTACATGTTTTGTTAGCCTTTAAGGTGCTGCTATTTGTTGTTCAAGTTTTGCCAGTTACAGACTAACTCGGCTACTCCTCTGAAGTTTTAGAGTAGAGTAATGCAAGTACTGGAAGGGTCTACTGTAAGGATTGCGTTCCTGGGACTTTGCTAGTTTTCTTGGGTTCAGATTGCAAGCTCCTCATTGGAGAGGAGGAAAAATAAAATTGCTGTGGACTGTGCAAATTACTGACTGTCCTTGTTGCAACTCAAAGTAAGTTTGAAGGAGACTGTGGCACTGCTGCTTGCTTTCTGAACTTCACGAAGCTGGTGTTCCCTTCACAGAGTTTGGACACCATTTTACAGAGACAGAGAAGGGTAAATTCTCTGGGAATATGTGCATGCATGTCTATCTATATTTTGCATTAGTACTTGTGATAACAAGAATAAAAAGTGGAAAACCACCAATCTGAAAAGCGTTGTCATTAAAAACTCATTTTAAAGACCGTATTCACAATTATTTCACATATTGTAATCTGAATATTATGATATGTATACAATAGGGATATAAAAGATTAACTGATAAGCCATTAGGGCTGCAGCCCTTGAGGGCCCTGCTCCCATGGAGGTGGCTTTGCTGTGGGCTTTGCAGTATTACATTTTTTAAAGCTTTATGCTGCAGAGCCTGCAGTGTGTGGAACAGTTGTGAATTTTTAGCGGTTACACGTTTACACTTTTAAATGGATTTTCACACCTCTGGTGTACAAAGAGAAATTTTAGCCCATGTCTACGCTTGCAAACTGACAGAGGCACACTTATACCACTGTAAGACATGGGTGCAATTTATGGGGGTAGCCTAGCCTCCCCTTGAAAGTTTGAACCCCTGGATTTCATACTTGAGGTCTGCTTAAAGCTGCATGCCCTAGCTCCAAAGGCAACTCTTAACTGCAACAGAGTTTGAGCTGTTGCAGCTTTGCCTTTGGGGCAGGGAGTTTGTTATTAAAAAGAGGGAGGCAGGTGATTAAGAATAACAAGACTGGTTAAAGATTGCCACGTATTTAAAAGATGGGGGGGGGGGGGGGCGCAGAGAAGAGTAGCAATGAGTGTTGTGCTGCTCGGATTTGAATTTGGACCAGTACTGTTAAACTTCTAAATGTTCTTGAAAAAAGGGTAAATAATGAGGTGGCAAAATTTGCAGATACTACAAAATTACTCAAAATAGTTAAGTCCAAAGCTGACTGCAAAGAGTTACAAATGGATCTAGCGCTGTTACTCTGCACTAGTTAGGCCTCGGTTGGAGTATTGTGTCCAGTTCTGGGCACCACATTTCAAGAAGGATGTGGAGAAATTGGAGAGGGTCCAGAGAAGAGCAACAAGAGTGATTAAAGGTCTAGAGAACATGACCTATGAAGGAAGGCTGAAAGAATTGGGTTTGTTTAGTTTAGAAAAGAGAAGATTGAGGGGAGACATGATAGCAGTTTTCAGGTATCTAAAAGGGTGTCATAAGGAGGAGGGAGAAAACTTGTTCATCTTGGCCTCTGAGGATAGAACAAGAAGCAATGGGCTTAAACTGCAGCAAGGGAGGTTTAGGTTGGACATTAGGAAAAAGTTCCTAACTGTCAGGGTAGTCAAACACTGGAATAAATTGCCCAGGGAGGTTGTAGAATCTCCATCTCTGGAGATATTTAAGAGTAGGTTAGATAAATGTCTATCAGGGATGGTCTAGACAGTATTTGGTCCTGCCATGAGGGCAGGGGACTGGACTCGATGATCTCTCGAGGTCCCTTTCAGTCCTAGTATTCTATGATCTCACAAAACCGGGTTATTGGGTAACACAATGACAGATGGAATCTGGTGTTGAGAAATGCAAAGTAATGTACATGGAAAAATATAATCCCAACTATATTTACAAAAATGAGCTCCAAAATAGCTGTTAGTACTCAAGAAAGAGATCTTGGAATCACTGTGGATAGTTACCTGAGAACATCTGCTCAATGGCAGTCTGTACACTAAAAAAACTAACAGAATATTGATTATCATTAGGAAAGAATAGATAAAAAGACAGAAAATACCACACTGCCTCCAATAAAAGTCATGGTATGTCCACATCTTGAATACTGTGTGCAGATTTGGTTACCCCTTCTAAAAAAAAAATCTATTGGATTTGGAAAAGGTACAGAAATGGCAATAGATAATGATTAGGGCCGTGTTTCCCAATTTTATTTGCCCATGGAGCCCCTAGGGCCCTACCGCATTTGGTCAAGCCAAAAAAAAAAAGCCCCGGTCGCTGCATTTGGTCGTGCGCACAAAAATAAAAAAAAAAAAGCCCTGGCCGCCACGACTTCAGCTCTGTCTCTTTAAGTGAGGGTGGGGAAGTGCCAGCTCTTCGTGAACCCTTGCTTTCAATTGGGAAAAACTGGATTGGGGATAAGGAACTGCATCCATCTGAGGAGAGATTAACAAGGCTGGGACTTTTCAGCTTGGAAAAGAAAGGACTGAAGGATCAAGGGATATGTTAGAGGTCTAGAAAATCATGAATAATATGGAAAATAAGGAAATGTTGTTTACTCCACGAATATAACACAAGAATTAAATTAAATTTATAGGCAGCTGATTTAAAACAAATTATTTTTTCACAGTCTACCTGTGAAACTCTTTGCCAGGAGATGGTGGAAAGGCCCAAACTGTAACAGTTCCAATAAGAACAAAATAATTTCAAGGAGGATAGGTCCATTAATGGCTACTAGGGACATTATTCTTGCCCACTTGGGCTATCTTCCATTTGTCAAAAGCTGGGAATGGGCAACAGAGGATGGATCATTTGATGAATGCCTCTTCTGTTGATGCCATCTGGTGTTAGCAACTTTTGGAAGACAGGATCCTGGGCTAGATGGACCATTTGTCTGGCCTAGTATGGCCATTCTGATCTTATATAGAGCCCAAAGGTATCTGCCTTCTGCTAAAACCCACTAGACCCCACTCCAGTTCCAGAGCTGAGAGAGAGCCAAGGAGTCCTGATGGGGTCTCTCTCTCTCTCCATCAAGTTAGTAACAAAGTAGGAATATACTGTACATTAACATTTTAAGGCTAATCAGTGTTCCTTAAGTAACTTAACCACATGATATCAGAATGTTTAATATTAGAGCTGAATGGGTCTAATATTTAAATTTTCTTTCTTTTATGTAGGAATTAGATAACTTAGCAACTAGCTGACAGAAGCACTGTATCTGCCAGAAAACCCCTAGAGTTTTGCAGAGCCTTAGTAGTCCTAGAAAGAGGTGGTATGTGTATGTGGGGAGGGTGAATGGAATCGGTTTCCCTCCCTCCCTGTTTTGGTGGTTGGCTTGTACTAAGCTTGCTCAGTAACACTGCTGAAGCCGCTCTCCTCATCTGCCACCCCAAGCTCTCACTCTTCTCTCTCCCCTCCCCCATCAGAGCATGCACAGGTCACCCCCACACACAACAGAATCTGAAATAGCTATCTTACAGCAGGGGCATTCATGTAGCTGCTCTATGATGGTAGGAAAGAACTTTCCTATTGATGTAATAAAGAGCAGCAATAGCTTGTGCTAGCAGAATTTAAGTTACCTCCCTGAACAACATACATTTTGTTGACTTAAGTGATAGTGTAGATCTGTCCTTCGTAAATGAGTTCCTTTGGAGACCAGTATGTGTATGTAGTCCTGAAATGACTACGTTTCATTGTGTTCTACATCAGAACGGGAAGCTGACATTCAGAAAGGGGAAAGAAGTACTATACCTGTTTTTGCGTATTGCCTTCCCCAAACCCATTGTTCCCTGACTCATTGGGGTTGTAATGAAAAATGAGTTATAGCCGTACAACTCCTCCCTCCCTACTCACCCCTAGTGCTGTGCGAGCAGGAGAGAGAGGATGACCTGGGACAGTAAGGTTTCAAAAAAATAGAGAAGAAAGAGTTAGGGGTGGGTGGGTGTGTGTGTGGGGGGGTTTTTTTTTTTTTTTTTTTTCTATTCCAGCTGATGGCTTGAGGAGAACTCTTGGCCTGGTCAGAGTGTGGGGTCTATGATGCATCTGCATAACTTACAAATTCATAATATGTCAGATTTCGTATTATGAAAAACTGTTGTATCCTCTGTACCTATATGTATGTGGATGCCCTATTTTTGACAAATCTTGTAATTGGTACACAGTAGATAGGGACAGTGGTTAACGATAGTACTTACCTTTGAGGGCTAATACTAAAAAGCACCTCAAAACAGGGGAATCCAGGCTAACTTTTCCCTCTGGAGTTAGGGGGAAAGGTAGGAGAAGTAGACATTTGTCAGGAATAGAACAAAAGAGACCAGGTGACTGGGAAGAGTTTAAATAAATTCCCAGAAATAGGGAGGGAGCATGGGACAAGAGAGAGCAAGTTACAAGACCTAGTGAGGAGAGTTCCAGGAGGAGACATCACCCAGCACCTCCTGAGGCAGGAGGCCCGACCATCTTTCCTGAGCCCAGATGGCCCCCAGGATTCTAGACAACCCTAAGGACTCAGAACAATCTGGAATAGTGGGGAAATTTAAACCACTGGCATGCATTTAGGGTTTACTGTTTTGTATGATCTGTACTGTCCTGTGCTTAAACTGAGAGTATAAAAGAATAAAGAGATGTTAGACTATAGAAAGAGTGTGTGCTGACTGCTTTGATACTGCAGTGTGCCCCTGAGAATGTTAAACAGAAGTTTTATGCCTTCTGAGTGGAGTTCCGGGAGAGAGGTTTGTTTAACTCGGTATCTTTGTATGTGTGGGGGTGTCAGTATTGATCCAGGGGCCTAAGGCTGCATCCCATTTCAGAATAAGGGTAGCAGACTGAGTCAGTGCTCAGGAAATGTTTCTGGGGAGGAGCCAATATGGCAGCCTGCTGAGGGTATGGAAAAATAAATATATCTATCTTAAATGTTCTGGATACATGGCAAAAAAGTTAAAACATGTTAATTTTGAACACAGAACTTGTATATTAAATAAAGCAATTACTCTCTTTAGTGTTTCTGGTTACCATGTTTTTTAAGATGGTGGAACTTGCCATTCTCATTCTTACATACCTTGTTTTTATTGTTAGATTAGAAGAAGAAAATAAGCTTTCCTGCATTTTGAACTCCTAGTCAGTTTCTTGACTTTGAATGAACTAGCAATTGAACTGAATCAACTGCAATGAAGAACACACTTGTCCCTGTGTGCCAAAGAGGCTCTTGCAGTCAGATGTTGGGTTGGCAGTTCAACATATTCTGATTCCAGGTGCTTAGCTTGTAGCTTCCAGCAGTTCAAAAATTTGACTCTCTGAAACTTAAGCAGCAAACATGTTGTGCTTCCTATTTTGAGTTGAATGTAACTTATTTTAATAGGTTATAGGACGTTTAGGCCTTAACATAAGTTGTGACAGATATGGCAATTTTCTATAATGTCCTGGTATTGTAAGGTCTGGATGACTAAAGAATTATATTGAACAATGTGCCAGAAAAGAGTGGACTTTTTGGACAATATGTGTGAAATGGATTTCATGGGAAGTACTTGAAGAGGTAAATGCAAGTTTCCTGCCTGTGGTTTGCAAAAACCCAACCGTTGGAAGCTGCATCCTGAGCAGAAGCCTTTATAGGTGATCACCTATTCAGATTAAAGGCCCAAGCTGTATCAAGGGAAGACTGAAATATTCATGTTTGCTTTGTTTCTGAATCTGAGACCACTATGATCTTGTAACTGTGGGGGAAAACCACAGTTGTGGGGTTTTGGAGGACTGATACCTTACCAGAAATTAGAGAGATCGCTGGTAAGCTTTTTAGCATGTGTGAGGTTCTTTTGTTGTTTTTGTTTTCTCTGCAATTCTTTCACCTTATGTGCTGCGCTTTTTTTTTTTTTAAAGAAAGAGTCGTGTTGTAAGTGCTGGCAATTAAGGCTGTGCATAGCCTTTAAAAAGAAAGCAAAGCACAGATGCTGGCCTCTTCAGATAGTTTGGCTTGCTGGGGGTATCACAGTTTAGGTAGGCAGCTGTGCAGCCTGGAAAAATTCCCGGTCGGGAGGAAGAAACAGTTTTCTGTCCGAGAAGCAATGGTTGAGGAGCTGGGCATCTAGACTGGATGCCCTTGAGGGACCATGGAGGGGAAATGCAAGTGCAATTGCCCTGGAATGTAACAATCAGAATTTTCCCTTTAAATGAATTTATTTACAAGAAAGTGTGTGTTTTATTTGTATATTAAAATCTTGATAACTTGAAAAACAAAAAAATTGTGTTATCTATACTGGAGAGTACCAGAATAGATATGTTCCTTGTTTTCTTTTTGCAAAGCATGATGATGCAATGAGCATGTGAAGTGAGCTTTTTGTTCCTTTTTGCATACAACTGATTGATTTGTCTCCGCAATAAAAGTTTGCCCTAAATTTGTAGTATCCTGGCACCACATTCCCCAGGATACAGTAGGACTCCTCAAATAGGTAGAGGAGATGCAGATAGTATTCGTTCAGCATTGGTAGCCACTTCCTAGAGGCTCCAAGATCTACCAGTAGATCCCGAGCTACTGGTTGGTGACCACTGCTTTAGAAGTTCATTTTTTGTCTGGGACATTTGTCCTTTGAAGCACATAACATTTCCTGGGAAGACATCAGACATTCCTCCTTCCTCTCGCCAGATATTAAGTTTCTTTTGATAAGGTTTGTCAAGGATATTGCAGGAAATGGCCATATCTATCAAATACAATAATGCATGTTGTTGGATGGTATTGGGGCTATCATATGTTGGAAAACAAATAACATTGATAATCACATTTTGGTAAATTTGTAAACAACCATTGTAGTCTGTTTACTGAAAATGTCAGCCTGATTGAGTTAACTGCTACATATGAACAAGATTAGCAGTTGTAGTGCCCCCTCTCCACCTGGTTACCTTCTTTAAGGCCAATCTGCTTACAGGTTTTGATGGATAGGTCTGGGTTCTTCTGGATCCCGCCACCCACTCAACTTTATTTTTTCCGATGGATTTATTTGGCAGTGCCTCCACCCCCCTCACTCCTTCCTGGCAGGGTCGCCAGGGCAGCTTGGGAGGAAAATTCTAACCCAGGGTAATCCCCACGAGTTGGAGACTCCCAGAAAATAACACAAACACATACACTATAATAAACACAATTATATTAAACAGGAGACAAATATAACATAACAGGGTAAAACACTACCTTTAGGTTCACCGGTGCCCAGCAACTGTAAGGTTAGTGTCCCGTTGGTACATGTACTTTGTTGGGGCCCTTGATGACTTTTGACCACAAAATTCTTCTCTGCAGTGGTTTAGCAATGGGGCTGACTGGGTCCAGTACAGCCCAAAGGACTCAAGTGGGAAAAGGTGGTAAATCCCTCCACAGGTTTAATATGCAGCAGGTTATAAAATCCCCAAACAAATTCCCTGACTTACTAACTAAAGATGGTGCACTCACACACTCCATGAATGAGCCTCAGATTCAGAGATGACTCAGTCACTGCAGAAGGGCTGGTCTCTTCTGGCAGGGATCCTCTTCGGGCGGGAATCAGGCTGCTTCGATCCCAGAATTTCCCCTCACCACAAAGGGTGCAAGGCTCAAGGTGCAGGCCACACAACTGCACCAAAATTCAAACTATAATCTCCTACCCCCGTATTCAGACGCAGGCAGCAGCCCTGAATCAGCAGACAGAGCAGAGCTGACCATGTGGTGACTGGTCTCACCCAGGGAGCTGGAGAGCCAACTCAGCCTGGCTGGGGAAGCCTCCCAGCAAACTCCACAAACTGGGAATCAACAGTGGAGACATAAAACCCAGCTGAGGGATCCTGTCTTCAGGTCCCTAGAGGCTAGTTCTCAGGGGGAAACCCTGCATGCAGGCCTGGGGCTTACTAGCTCCCACACAGCCAGCCTTCCCCTTGCCCCCGCTGGCTCCAGACTCTCCAAACCATGGCTCCACCCTCCCCTCCTGAACTCTCTGGGAGGGGCATCTCACTTCCTATGGGTTGCCGAGCAGACTGTCCCTGGTAGGGCGGGGGAGCCAAGGCAAACTCAGTGTGCCTGTCCCTGAGCTGCCAGCCGGCAGAGCCCCAGGAATCTAGGTAATCTCCCTGGGGGGGTTACACAGTTAACAAAACTAGTTCACTCATATTCCAGCCCAAGATACACATTAGCACGTCATGTTTTGTACTAATTTGACATTCTGCCTCCACACACAGCATTGCATAAGCTTCAGGGTCAGTGCATCTGTTTGGTACCAGAAGCTATCACCAGAGCTGAAATAGTGTAAGGGAAATTGGGAGGCAGAAGGAAAAAGTATTTAGACATGCATATAATATGACTATGTTCGTGCCAAACAATAGAATATTGTTTGGAAAATGGTGGGAATGTGTTTTCCGGAATAAAACGTTGTGCTATGAGAAATGTCTATGTAATCTGAGAGAGGACTTATTTGGGGGTACTGTCCAGTGTTCCCTGTAAAGATTTTCCATTCATGAACGGCGTGAGTTGTCTTATACACCAATACTGAGGTCATGTGTGATTGTTTGGATATGGGCCATCGTGGCACCCAACTTGTTAACAAATATTTTATATATACATTTTTTTAAATGCTATGGAAGATAGAAAACAAGGGGTAATTAACAAGGTGCATGACTCTGAATGTTTAATATGAAATCAAATAAAAAGAAAATTAATACTGCAAAATTTTCAGTAGCCATTTGGTATCTTACATGTATCTGTTACTTTTATGCATAACTCCCTTTGAGGGTGGGATTTAAACTACACTCCCCTGTATTGTGGAAGGAGCACAGACACCTAACTCAGGATTGTGAATTCCACCAGGTGGCCTGAAAATTAGGCACTCCAGCACTTACTGGTGCAATGCCTAAGTTCCCCTTTTAAATTTAGTCCCTAGTCTCAGTGCCTCAGCCTCTGAGGCTAAATCCAAGCTCCTTAAATATGGAGTATCTGTTCTCTGTAAGTTTAGTGTTAGCACCGTGCAGTCTTTCTAACCATCAGACCGCTTTCTATTCGCTACATGCCGTGTTGAAAGAGGACACCATGGGCTTTATCTAAAAACAACTGACATCAGAAGAAAGACCTCAGTGGGCTTTGATTCATCCCACAGATGAATCGGGCAATGCTGAAGTCATCCTGAAAAGAACTCTGAGCTCATTTTCCAAAATTTGGTTCACAGTTCAAAATCTTTGGGCCAATATAAAAATGAGCTTCAGTATGTGCATCTATAATCTCACTTGTGTGACCCTCCCCCCCCCCCACCTTGCTTTGAAGCAGATACTAATTTGCTCTTAGTGGGTCTGAAGCCATCAGCCCTCAGGAAGCTCCAACTCGTAAAAGCATTACAGTGCATCTCATCAGGAACATGAGCTACTGTGAGCATATCATACTTAACTTCCCCTCCTTATACAACATGGGAATTAATTTCAAGGGCTCAGTCCTTATCTTCAAAGCACTTGGCATGGGATACATAATAGTTTGCCTACAGCTCTAGGATAAAATGGAATTTTCTAATGTAAGGTCAAGGTTTGTCTGTGCCAGGGACAGTACTTTTGCAGGAGCTGATTGAAGACTATGAAAAGAACCCTCATGGGAAGTAAAAACCATCACAAACCTCCCCACATTCTTCAACTCATGCAAGGTGCACTTTTTCAGCCTGCCTTCTCAAACATAAACTCGGAGCAGTGTGTGCATTTAAAAACAAATCCCTCCAAAACCAGATAAAAAATTTCACATCACACAGTCTTTTTCTGGGGAATGAATAAGAGAGAGAATTAACTAGCTCTGGCACATGGGACAGCTTCCCTCCACATGGCCCGCCTCCGGAGCAGCTGGGCAGCCACTACATGGCTCTGGCCACGGCTCTGGCCACGGCTCCAGCCCTCGGTGAGGGCTGGAGCTGAGGCCAGGGCCATGTGGTGACTACCTGGCTGCGCCTGGGGTGGGCTGCATGGCAGCTGCCGGAGCTGGAGCCTGGGCTGTGGTGCCATCTCCTTGAAATGGTGACCAGTATCATCTTTAATCTGAATGTCATAAGCAGAGCTAGATGAATCACTTAAAAAAATCAGGTAACCTATTTACAGATATTGTAAAATTTAATATGTAATTTGCAAACCTATATCAAATCAGTTGTGTAGATAGACAAAAGCTAAAATAGAAATTTCGCTAATTAAAAAAATTGAGAAATTCACTGGGTCATTATTATATAGCTAGCTCTAATTAATGTTATGGAATAGTTCTGGTCCTGTATGTTTACATGAGAATATGCCTTTCAATAAATCAGAATAAATTTTCTACCAGCTGTGATAAAACTGTCAAAGGTTTTGTTTATTTACTTCTACTTAAATAATAATTTTGATAGTAACAGACCAAATGATAATCTTGTCTTTGCAATTTTTAAAATTCTAATATTTCTCTCCAGAAATCTATATAAAAGGGCAGTATGTATATATTTTTTAATTCAGATGCTGAAGGCTGGATTTTCAGAGTGCACTTCAGGCTAGTGGGGAACACAACTGGGTACGCTTAGAAATGGCAATGTTTTCAGAAATGTGCCTAGTGCAACTTATAACAGGAAAATGTCACTGTGTACGTTTTATATAACTCAAATTTATATTGGTCACAAAAGATGATTTGCTATCTCTGTGAACTACCACTGTTCACTCTAACATACATTACTAAAGATGCTATGTTTTAAGCAATAGGAAGCCCACACATTAGAATACCCCTGCCATAGCGCCCCCCCCGACTGAAAATTAAAGGGTACTTGGGGGATAATTTGGCTCCTATTCATGAACCTGCAGTTTGTTTTTGATTTTGATATGGTACAAGATATCATTAAAGGGTCTGCTTTAGAGTTGATGTTCAGGTCTTTGCTGCAAATGATTTTCAGCTATGTATAATGAGGGCTCTTAAGGGACCTTGCTGGCATTTCCTCAGCCTTTTTCATTGTCTTGGCTCCAGGAGCAGTCACACTGTGGCCCCAGCTCCAGCAGCTGCCTGTCACGCAGCCTGGCCAGGAGCAGCTGGGAAGCCATCATGTGGTCCTGACTGCAGCTCCAGCCCTGGGGAAGGATTGGAGCCAGAGCCAGGGCTGGAGCTGCCACATGGCCCCATCCTGGGAGCAGCTGAGCCACCACCAGGCAGCTGAGTAACTAGTCCCCCACTCTCCCACCAAGCCCACTACTATCATTTACCTTCCAAGTGCAAGGAAGGTGAGTGCTGCTGCACAACTCTGCTGAGGAGGTGGGCAGGTTTTAAAATTCTTTGTCTGCGCCTGCGCAGACACGCACCCTAGAGGCGGCTTAGGTAGTATCTAATAATTTTTCTTTTTGTTTCTCATAGGCTTTGGGGAACCATGAATTTGATAATGGTCTGGATGGATTAGTGGATCCACTACTTAAAAATGTTAATTTTTCAATTCTGAGTGCAAACATTAAAGCAAGCAAATCAGTAGCATCCAAGATTGCTGGATATTTTCAGCCTTATAAAATACTACATGTTGGTTCAGAAAAAATTGGAATTGTTGGCTATACTACTACGGAAACATCTTTCCTTTCAAATCCAGGTATGCTTTTCTTTAGTATAACAGGAATAAATAATAAACATTGAAACAGTCACGTGCTAAGATTTAACCAGATCTAGTTTACTAGTATGAATGAATATTGATGAAGGGTTTTAATTGAAAAGTTAACCTATAGATAAGTGGTTCTCAAACTTTTTGGCCTGTAGCCCTTCTCCGTCAACACAGACCTTTCCATGGAGTGCTGCACAACCATCTATGAAGACAAAATGAGCACAAAGGGGGTGGGAGAGCAGAGTCTGAGAGGGAGGGTGGGTAGAGGATAGGATTGCCAGGTATCTGGATTGGCCCGGACAGTCCGGTATTTGCGGCCTCTGTCCGGTTTTAAAAAAAAAAAAAAAAAAAAAAAAAAAACAGAAAATATGGGACATGCAAAATCTGTTGTTCTCGGATGGAAGGCTGCTTGGGACATTCTTCCCCTGCCGTGTTTGGTGGAGCCGGGAGCATGGGGATTTAAAGGCACGGTAACTCTTTTTCCCCCCCCCCCCACTTCCCTCCCTCCCTCAACAAGTTGTGGGGTTTTTTTTTCTCAACCAATTTTTCTGCCGCCATGTTTGGTATTTTTTGTGAAAGTATCTGGTAACCATAGAGGAGTGGGCTGGAAGTGCGGGGTTTCAGCAGGAGAGTGGTGCATGAGGGGGAGGTGGGTGCAGGATCTAGGCCAGAAGGGGATCTGGCTTTGTGCCTCAGCTACTCCCAGGCACCGCCTCTCGCTGCTCACATTGGCTGTGATTCTGGCCAATGGGAGCAGTGAGAGAAGCCTCCAGATGGGCAGTTTCCCACGCTGCTATTCCTTCACCTGAGGGGAGGAAGAGCGGCAGCATGCAGAGTCACTTTCTTCCCCTGCAAGCCGGATTCACCCCATGAGGCTCACCTTGCTCCACTTGCATTGGGAAGCTGGCGCTCCAACCTCACGGGGGGAGGGGAGGGCGCACCGGCTGGAGCACCAGTGCAGGCTCCCCACTTCAGGGGGGGGCAAGCCCCGTGTGCGCAGCCCAACTGCAAGACTAGTGGTCCACACTCTGAGAACCACTGCTATAGATCTTTTGTATTATTCAACTCTACAGCCAGCTGACTGTTTTGTTTTGTTTTTTAACTGCTTAATGTCCATGTTATATACACATTCCATTCAGAACACCCAAAGCACTTCTCCAAAAAAAACCAAACTGAGTACTTTTTTATATTTTGTTCCTTATTGCAAGGTAAGAAAGTCAACATACATACATTCTGTATAATTAAGGAAAATGTGTTTTGTTTTTTTTTTACACAGGGTTTATTAAAATCTTTTTTTTAAATGTTGAGGAACATAATTTGGCCTTCAGATACATACAAGCCTATATCCTGCTGAAATCAGTGCGAAGTGCGTATGTGTATCCGAGGGCAGAATTTGTCCCCTTGAATATTTTGGCATCTCAAGTATACACCAGAAATTAAATCACAGAAAATAGTGATTCCTTCTATCAGTGAATGATTGCCAAAAGGATAAAGCATAAACTCATCCTCATCTTGCTTTTTTAAATCAGATGTAGGACATCCTGGTAGGTGCAAAAAAGCTACCACCACTCCCAATAAAAAGATCTTGCATTCCTCTCTGGTTTTAAAATAGAGACACGATGGAATTAAAATGTATTGAACATAGCAACTAAAAAAATCCTTCAATATAAGGAAGCTATTACTACTTTTTGGTCCATTACTTACTGTAATAACACAGTAACTATAGAAACAAAGGTGTAACTTAACCCAGAGTAGGAAAGGAGAGAGAAGATTTAAACCAAGTATTCAAATGTAAAACTGATGCACAAGTCTAAAGTCCAATGTAAATGGTTAAACACATCCACAGGGAGTCATCTCTATAGTCAATATAAACTTTTAAAACCTGCTTTCTGATGTAAGAGGCTGACCTAAATTTGAGCCCATCCTTTTTTCCTCTAAGGAATAACAAGGAAAAAATACATTTTCCTTTGTTCAAAATGAGACGCTTAACATGCTGAAGAGATTAAGACAAATCTGAATATGAATGCATAAGACATGTTACGAAGAATAAAGCATTCAATAGAAATTTTCTTTCAACTAGTATGTTGCAAGTATTTACATTACAAATGTTGGCACAGCTAGTCAGGTGGCAATTTCAGCCCACACATTTTTGCTTGTGCAATATCTCTGTGCAATATTCATTAAGTGGTATGGAAAACAGCCTAAGTCTAAGCCTCTGTATGCCCTGAACAATTGTTTCTCTTCCAGGCAACTGAGAAAGTTGGCTAAATAGGTATGCTAGGAATTAAAATACATTCCTGAGAACAGTGTCAGAATGATTAATTTTGACAGAGGCACAGTATTGACAAAGTAGCCTTTCTGTAGTCATGAAAGAGATTAGAGGAGAATTTAGATGGTCGTGCATTACTACTTCTACTCAGTAAAAGAACTGCTAAACAACCAGTGGGGCCCCTGGGTGATCGAGATACAAAAGGAGCACTTAAAGACGATAAAGTCATTGTGGAGAAACTAAATGAATTCTTTGCTTCAGTCTTCATGGCTGAGGATGTTAGGGAGATTCCCAAACATGACCCGTCCTTTGTAGGTGACAAATCTGAGGACTTGTCACAGATTCAAGTGTCATTAGAAGAGATTTTGGAATTAATTGATAAATTTAACAGTAACAAGTCATCGGGACCAGATGGCATTCACCCAAGAGTTCTGGAAGAACTCAAATGTGAAATTGCAGAACTCTTAACTATGGTTTGTAACCTATCCTTTAAATCGGCTTCTGTACCCAGTGACTGGAAGGTAGCAAATGTAACGCCAATATTTAAAAAGGGCTCTAGAGGTGATCCTGGCAATTACAGACCAGTAAGTCTAATGTCAGTACCGGGCAAATTAGTTGGAACAATAGTAAAGAATAAAATTGTCAGACATGTAGAAGAACATAATTTGTTTGGCAAAAGTCAACATGGTTTCTGTAAAGGGAAATCATGTCTTACTAATCTATTAGAGTTCTTTTGAAGGGGCCAACAAACATGTGGACAAGGGGGATCCAGTAGATATAGTGTACTTAGATTTCCAGAAAGCCTTTGACAAGGTCCCTCACCAAAGGCTCTTACGTAAATTCAGTTGTCATGGGATAAGAGGGAAGATCCTTTCATGGACTGAGAACTGGTTAAAAGAAAGGAAACAAAAGGTAGGAATAAATGGTAAATTTTCAGAATGGAGCGGGGTAACTAGTGGTGTTCCCCAAGGGTCAGTCCTAGGACCAATCCTATTCAACTTATTCATAAATGATCTAGAGAAAGGGGTAAACAGTGAGGTGGCAAAGTTTGCAGATGATACTAAACTGCTCAAGGTAGTTAAGACCAAAGCAGACTGTGAAGAACTTCAAAAAGATCTCACCAAACTAAATGACTGGGCAACAAAATGGCAAATGAAATTTAATGTGGATAAATGTAAAGTAATGCACATTGGAAAAAATCACCCCAACTATACATTTAATATGATGGGGGCTAATTTAGCTACAACTAATCAGGAAAGATCTTGGAGTCATTGTGGATAGTTCTCTGAAGACGTCCACACAGTGTGCAGCAGCAGTCAAAAAAATAAACAGGATGTTAGGAATCATTATAACAGGGATAGAGAATAAGACGGAGAATATCTTATTGCCCTTATATACATCCATGGTACGCCCACATCTTGAATACTGCATACAGATGTGGTCTCCTCATCTCAAAGATATACTGGCATTAGAAAAGCTTCAGAGAAGGGCAACTAAAATGATTAGGGGTTTGGAACGGGTCCCATATGAGGAGAGATTAAAGAGACTGGGACTTTTCAGCTTGGAAAAGAGGAGACTAAGGGGGGATATGATAGAGGTATATAAAATCCTGAGTGGTGTGGAGAAAGTGAATAAGGAAAAGTAATTTACTTGTTCCCATAATATAAGAACTAGGGGCCACCAAATGAAACTAATGGACACCAGGTTTAAAACAAATAAAAGGAAGTTCTTCTTCACACAGCGCATAGTCAATCTGTGGAACTCCTTGCCTGAGGAGGTTGTGAAGGCTAGAACTATAACAGGGTTTAAAAGAGAACTAGATAAATTCATGGAGGTTAAGTCTATAAATGGTTATTAGCCAGTATGGGTAAGGAATGGTGTCCCTAGCCTCTGTTTGTCAGAGGGTGGAGTTGGATGGCAGGAGAGAGATCGCTTGATCATTACCTGTTCGATTCACTCCCTCTGGGACACCTGGCATTGGCCACTGTCAGCAGACACGGTACTAGGCTGGATGGATCTTTGGTCTGACCCAGTATGGCCATTCTTATGTTCTCCCAGTGGGGAGAGGAGGCGGGGGGGCCAGCAGCAGGGTGCCTGAAATTACCTCCCCTGGTCTGGAAAAATCCCTCATCCGGGACCAGTCAAGTCCCCAGGGTGCTGGATCAGGGAGGTCCAAGTGGTAGATTTCTCCTACAAAAATTGCCCAAGGATTGGTAAATAAGCAAGGCAGTATTTATGCATTCATATTGTAAGAGCTATAAAATAGGGACCCTGTCTTTTAATTTGAACTCTAAGGTACTTATCACACATTTTGTGCTGAAAAATTGTAGATCACATTTTTGCCCAAAAGTTTTTACTTAAGTATCTTAATGAAAGCTGTTTCTTCGAATATTTCTATTAGTCTACAGACAAGATAACACTTGTCAACAAATAGCGCATTGAGCTGTTTTCAAAAAAAATAGCACAACCATGTTCTGGGAATTGTGGTCCTGTCCTTTTAATTACATCCTATTGTAGCAGCCAATTATTTTATTCCTGGGACAGTGTGCTTAATACTTTTGATGGCCCATTTATATTTTTTCTTTGCCAAAGAATAGTCATTTAAAGACATTAGAACACTTATTTTTTTGTTAGTTTAACGTACTGAAGGAATTGCTGAACCATAAAGATGAATAACTAAATGGGTGACCAACTACCAAGCAATGAGTTATGAGGTTTTGGCTTGAATCCTGGGTTATACTTCAGCAACAACACAAGCATTGTATTTTGGAAACCTGTGTAACCCCATGATACTGCTTTGTCAATGTTTCTCTGTTGCAGTAAATGTTTAATTATTGAAGCATTTAGTATTAGACTCTGGACCAATTCTCACTTCCCCTTTGCTATTCAATAGTCAAGATCTGTAGATCCCTGTGCAGATACAAAATTGGAATTGGCATCTGCAAAAATGATCCACACATCTGTATCCACATTTCCAAATGTGGTATTTAAGTGGATATCTGCAGAGTTCTAGATATAAAATTTGTATCCATATCCTCAAAAATGAGCCGCAGCTATCTGCATCCACATTCACAGATGCCCACAGATTTGCAGAACGCTACAGATCTAGGGCATGTTTTATCACCCCTATATTCTCCCAAAATGCCTGGGAATGAAGGAGAATTGTGAGGGACGGGGACAAGGAATTTGTGTGGTTTTATTTTCGACCAGAGAGTTTAAGGGGAATTTATTTTAAAAGTAATAAAAGGGGAAAGTATTTTAAAACTTTGTCAAAGGAATCAAGCATATGACATAGCTGCTATTTTTTATTCTTTTTGTAAGGGGGGGAAAAATATTGACACACATACTACAAATACAGTAGAGATACAGTACATGTTTATAGCTTGAACTTCTGTAAGCCCAGGTGTCCTTTATCTGGGAACACCTGGGGTACAGATCCTGGCAGGTAGATGTGGAAGCAGGTCTGCATGCTGCCATTCCCCCTCTGCCACCAGCTGGTGAACGGTAGCACAGCAATGCACTTCCACTGTGGCTTTTCCCAGCTGCAACCATAGAGGTAGGGGGTAGTGCCTGGAAGCCGTGGGAAGTGCAGAGCCACATACCCCTGGCAGCAGAGCACCAGGTAAACACCTCACATCCATACCCTGCAGCATCCTCCATGGCCCAGCAAATTTTTTAATGCAGCATACCCAGTTTCATAGGGTTGCCAGATTAAAGAGGTTCAAGTGAAATTATTCTGATGAAATAAAAACACATTTCAGAGAAACCATAAGATTTCTCAACACTGTGAGCTTGAGTAATCATTACCCCTTTAAAATCTGTCTTTGGGTTCTATTTTCAGAGAGATCCTGTGATTCATCTCATTCAGTGGGATAATTTGCATATGGAAGACAAGTAGGATTTGGCCCTTAGCCTGCAGATTTAGTGCATTAGGTCTCTGAGGAAGCTGCCGTGGAAATACAGAGGAGACAAAATAAGCTACAATGAGGGGAGACTCAGGCTACGTCTACACTTCAGGTGTTTTGTGGAGGAGGAAATGCAAATGGAGCGCTCCATTTGCATATCTTCCAATCCTTTTTGCGGAAGAGATTTTTGCAATAAAAAGCTGTGTGTAGACAGGGCTATTTGTCAGAAAAAACCTCTTTTGCGCAAGAGCCTCATTTTTTGAGGAATAAGGGCTCTTGCACCAAAGGGTTTTTTTTCTGACAAGTGGCCCCATCTACACGGGGCTTTTTATCACAAAAACCTCTTCTGCAAAAAGGATCGGAAGATATGCAAATGAGCATGAGAGATACAAATGAGCGCTCCATTTGCATTTCCTCTTCCGCAAAACACCCTCAGTATAGACGTAGCCCCTGTTGGAGAAGAATTAACATGGGGAAAGAAAAGATTCAAAGGGAAAATCAGTTGGAAGTAATATGGCTGAAACATGTTCTATTTATACGCAAACAATGCATATAAAAAACCTGAATGTAATTCTTTCTCTCAGTTTTAATGATAGTCAAAAATCATTCAAGATCTGCTCTGTTGCCTTGTTTCACCAGTATCTCTTTATGGAATTAGTTTTGTTATATATGGATGTCTACATAATTCAATTCATGAGTATTTGGTAGGCTGAGCACAAATGTTCTTGTTACTTATACAGTTCTTGAAAACACTGGGGCAGATTAAAAGTCTGCCCCAACTCCCAATAAAGTTAATTCAAAGACTCCCATTTGTTTCATTCAGTAAAGGAATGTGGGAACCCATGGCCACTAAAATTCAGCGATCACTTAAGGATCACAATTTAGAATCCTGTGTTTGATGGTAACAATGGACATGTAAATAATGAGAGGCCAGAGTACCCCACAGCTTGTGGGACTCTGACCATAGTCCATGAACTCTTTCAATAATCTGGTCTTGTGAAAACAGAATTATCTTTAGACACCTCATAAACATTAATAAAAATCTCTTCTCTCTTTTTCTTAAGGAAAGGATCTAATCTTTGAAGATGAAATTAAAGCACTGCAGCCACATGTGGATAAGCTTACCACATTGGGAGTGAATAAAATTATTGCACTAGGGCACTCTGGTTTCATTGTGGATCAGAAGATTGCTCAAAAAGTGAGAGGAGTTGATGTTGTAATTGGAGGACATACAAACACATTTCTTTATACAGGTATTGTGTCTCTTAGTAAAATGTTGTTGTCGAGGCTAAATCCCCATTCTGTCACGATGAATGCAGAAGTGGGGGCCTGCAAAAGTACCCCAAAACCTTATCTTTCCAGGCTTTGGTATAAAGCTTTTGGTATAAAGCTTCCCCCCAAAATCTTAAAAACCTAGATTTTGGGGATAAAAATCTGCTGCCACCACCCAAGTAATGGTAAGAAAACCAGGGAAGAGATCACTTGGGAAATCTCAGCCCTAAAGTAAAAGTTCTCCTTTTTTTAATTAACCTGGTATTGGTTAATTTTTGTGTGTCCTGGTTTTATCACCACAATACTCCTGTTAAAAGCATAATGACTAGATGGAAAAGTCACCAATTAATATACTCATGGGGGACTCTCATGGGCCAAAAGCTTAGTTACAAAAGAGAGGAAAACCCATTTTTAAATGCACAGACATCAGATTCCCATTCCCAAACAATAAAACCTAACGGATTTATCTAAACTTTACCCTACTTACAGATAGCAAAGAGTCTTTTCTTGGAGAGAGACACGATGTCTGTCTCCCTCAGTAGCTGGAGAGAAAACTGGTTTCTGAGACAAAGGAGGGAAAACCAAAAATTCCTTTGTCCTACTTTGAAATCCGTATCTGCATTTCTATTGGCTGACTGCTGCCTGACTTGGGTACAGTTAACCGCTTAGTCTCCAGGCTGCTGGCCATCCCTCATGACCATGACAGTTGTGTTTAACCAAAATTGATCATTAATTGAAAGAAAATTCTCACTGAACTAAGATGGCTCAGTACACATGTAATTTGCTTCTAAGTATGTATTGTGGCCAGTTCCTCAACTGATGAGTATCAGCAGTTTCTCTGGAGCTACCTTGATTGAGAAAAGCAGAGGATCTGGCATGCTGTATCCTTAAAACCAGCTATATGTATTGTTGAGAGTAACCCACACAAGAGGAAGTTCTTTTGCCATTCTTACTGTAAACAAAACATATTAGATTGGGACTGTGGTACAAGGCACCAGCCAGGTCTTCAGCCCTGAGGCATCGCTCACAGTCTTGGGTGCCGAGACAGAAGAAACAGCACAGCGAGACAGTCCTCTGACAGATGCAGCCACAAAGTGCACCATGTTGAAGGGCATTGGGCTATGATGTTGCATCAGGATGCTTCTGTGCCAGCTAAGCACTGGGTGAGCTTGACGCATAGGGAGAGTCTGGTGTTGGACCTTAGGATAGAGGAGGTTTGGTGACCATCAACCCCTAAGACTTTCGACACTGTGTTGGAGCTCACTGAGCTCAATTCATCTCCAGGCTTGGATCCAGGGGTTGGCATTGGGCACCTCAAGCCTACATTAGTGTTACAAAAGGCTCAACCGTCGGTATCGTGACATCCAGTGCAGCCCTAGATTCTGGCACCAGCAGTGGTACCCGCAGTGGCATCACTGACAGTGGCACTGGTACTGCCACCACTGGTACCGACATTCTTGTTGGCCTGGGCCCCGGCAACAGCATCGGCAGCTGCACCGGCACAGCAGGCATCCACTTTTGCCAGGTCCGCTACCTCTGTGGCACCACCTTCCCCTCTGCCTCGATGGTATCAGTGCAGGTGGCACCTTCAGTACCGTACCCACAGCTGCCAGCTGCATATCTGCCAGCCATGGCACCACCTGCACAATTGATGCCCCCACTGGCCCACAGGGGAAAGCCAATGGCAATGGCCCAGCATAGACAGGCACGCCAGTCACTGACACCATCATCAGTGCCACCGTGGTCTGCCTCGGTGGTTGAGTCTGTGCGTTCCGATGCTGCCTCCTATAGTTTGAGATCACGGCACCGATCCCGGCACTGCAACCTGATGGCACACCAAACATGGCCACTTCAGTGGTACCCACAGGTCCAGAGGCTGTTTTGGATGCCATGAGCATCCAGGGTTTGCCTCACTCAAGGTCTTTGTTGGTAGCCACACATTCTAGGCACACTCCCTCTGCCATCCCGTTACTGAGGGCTCTAGCTTCGAAGTCCGCTCAATCCTCTTATAAAGAGGTGGTGAGACCTCTGGTGGAGGGGGATGGTAAACTGCCTCAGACTCTGTCCCCACATGTGCTCCCTCCCCCCGCAGATGGTGGAGGCGCATTGCAATCAGCTGTTAGTCAGGGAATTTTCCTCCTCGTCACCAGATGAGGTGTTGGCTGACCGTGTAACCTGCTGCCAGTGATGGATGCCAGGGCACACCACCTCCAATGCCTTGCAGCCAATTTGGGTGTGCAAGCAGAGGTCCCAGAGGAATTGGACCTGATGGTAGATGCATTGACAGCAGATGTTCCTTCCAGGTAGCTTTGCCACTTAATGAGATGGTGGCAAAGATTTCAAAAACACCGTGGCAAATGTCTGCCTCCATTCCACCCACCCAAAAAGGGGCAGAGAGGTGCTGTTTCGTCCCTTTTTGTCCATCTGACCCCAGGCTCCCTGATGGTTCAGGCTGCTGGCCAGAAGGAGAGACAGGGTCTGCCTGGACCTATGCCAAAGAGCAAGGACCTGAAAAAATTGTACCTGCTAGGCAGGATGGCCTATGCCATTGGCGGGGCGGGGGAGAAGGGGCGAGGAGAGTCTGCAGTTGCATATCGCCAGTCAGCAGGAGATGTTGAGCAGATATGCGTATGACACATGGTCAGCCATGGATAAGTTTAAGGACCTCCTTCCGGCGGAGTCTAGACAGGAGTTTGGGACCTTGTCAGAAGAAGGCAAAGTGGTCTTCTGCATGGCACTGTAAGCGGCTTTGGATGCTGTGGACACTGCAGCTCATACAATGGCTATGGCTGTCGTAATGAGGCAGAATGCATGGCTTCAGGTCTCGGGCATTTTACCTGAGGTCCAAAACACCTTACAAGACCTCCCATTTGAGGGATCAGGTCTTTTTTCAGACCAGACAGACTTTAGGCTGCATAGCCTTAAAGATTCCAGAGTGTCCCTGAAGTCTCTGGGTATCCACACCGTAGCTCCCCAGAAGAGGCCACTTAACCCTAGACCAGCACTGAAACCCTTCCAGCAGGGATTCAGGCCTGACAGGGGCAGAAGGAGGGATAGAAATAACAGCACTAATAATGGCATAAACAGGCACAGGGGACTGAGGTTGGACTCTGAATCCCGCCCTGCCCCCAATCAGAAGCCCAAGTCCTCATTTTGAAGTTGTGCCCGAGGACAGGGTTCCAGTCTCCATGATAATGCCTCCTTCTGGGTGCTAGCTCTCCCATTTCTACCTTGCCTGGTCCCAGACCACCTTGGACGGTTGGGTGGTCGGCCTGGTGGAAAGTGGATACGCTATCCCCTTCCTCTCCTTATCCCCTCCTTCCCTGTCCCTCTTCAGGGACCCCTCACAAGCAACTCATAAGTCAGGAAGTGCCTTCACTATTGCATTTGGGGGTGGTTGAGCCTGTTCCAGAGGAGTTCAAGGGAAGAGGGTTTTATTCATATGATTTTATTTATTTATTTCCTCGTCCAAATAAGGTCTTCAGCCTATCCTGGATCTAAGGCCCCTAAATGTGTTCATAAAGAAAGCAAAGTTCAGGATGGTTACCCTAGCTGCCATCATCCCTTCCCTTGAGAAAGGAGACTGGTACGCTGCCCTTGAGTTGAAGGATGCATACTTCCACATCTCAGTGATCCCACCACATAGGAGCTTCCTGAGGTTCACAGTAGGCCAAAATCACTTTCAGTTTGTGGTCCTCCTGTTTGGCCTTTCAATGGCGCCAAGGGTCTTCACCAAATAAATGGCAGCTGTGGAGGCTTTTTTGAGGATGTGCAGGGTTTTAGTATTTCCTTACCTGGATGATTGGCTGATCAGGCGTTCATCCAGGGAACAGGTTATGGGCCACGTAGACATTGTCAGGGCTCTGTTCCACAAGCTGGGTCTCATAAATGAAGAGAAATCTATGCTTGACCCCACTCAAATAATAAGACTTTGTCCGGGTTCACCTAGACTCCACCTTGGCGAGGGCTTCCCTCCCTAGGGCCAGATTCATGGCTATAAGAGATGTAATCGATGTCCTCAAGTCTTCACCCCTCATGACAGCAAGGACGTACAAGAAACTGCTGGGTCACATGGCAGCCTGCACCTATCTGTTGCAGCATGCCAGACTGTGGCTTTTGCCTCTCCAGACATGGTTGGTGAGAGTGCACAACCCAGTGCGTGTCCTGTTGGATGTGGTAGTCACATTCTGAAGCTAGTCTTCCAGAGGTGGGGTTATCCCCATCTGGACCTGTTCATTTCCCAGGAGAATAGCAAATGCCCAAGCTATTGCTGGGCCGAGGGGTGGAGTCCTAGGGGGATGCTCTGCAGGTACAGTGGCCTCACCAACTCCTAGACTCATTGTTCCCCTTTCCCACTAATGCACAAGGTACTCTTCAGGGTCAGGAAGTTCAAGGCTTTGGTAATAGTGGTAGCACTAGACTGGCCCCGCCAGTACTGGTTTCCCACTCTCCTGGACCTAGTAGTGGAAGAACCTTTGGTGCTGCTACTGGTACCCGATTTGATCACTCAGAACCTGGGGAGGGGCAGTTATTCCACCTGAACCCACCATCCCTCCACCTCGCAGCATGGAACCTTCATGGTTAGTGGGCCCTGGACACCTCTGTTCTGAGGCAGTGAGGAGGGTCCTTTTGGAGAGCAGGAAGCCCTCCACTAGGGCTGTATATGCAGCAAAGTGGAAACGTTTCTCCCTGTGGGCCACATAGGTAGGCCTGGATCCAATGGGGGCCCCCATACCTCTCATTTTGGACTACCTCCTACACCTCAGACAGCAGGGCCTCTCTACTTTGTTCTGCGAGTTCACCTAGCAACTATTACAGTGTTCCACCCAGGGAAAGAGGGCAGGACAATATTTGCTAATGTGACGGTTAAGCGATTCCTTAAGGGAGTAGACAGGTCCTTATTTTTGACCGCCTTTACCCCCTGGCACCTTAACCTAGTTCTTACAAGACTGTCGAGCCCCACACTGAACCCGTAGCCACCTGCTCGTTGAAACATCTGTCATAGAAAGTAGCCTTTTTAAGTAGCCATTACATCAGCCAAGAGGGTATCAGAACTGAGGGCCCTTACGTCTGAGCCCCCGTATGCAGTCTTCTTTAAGGATAAGGTTAGGCTTTGCCCCCACCTTATGTTTCTCCCTAAGGTGGTTTCCCAATTCCACATATTCCCAGATTTCTACTTCCCGGTTTTCTTCCCTAAACCTCACTCAGTGCTTAAAGAGCAGTCCCGGTACTCCTTAAACATGAGAAGGGCCTCAGCCTTTTAAATAGACCAGACGAGGGAATTTCATAGATCGCCACAACTCTTTATTTCCATAGCTGAAAGGATGAAGGGCATCCCAGTGTCAGCACAGTGCTTGTCCTCCTGGATCACATCCTATATTAAAGACTGTTTATGACCTTGATAATGGGCCAGTGCCCCCTCTGACAGGTCTTAGCGGTGACATTTGTGGTGCAGATGCCTAGTCTCAAGATTTGCAGAGTGGTCGCATGGTCCTCTGTTCATATGTTCGCAAGCCATTATGCCATTTGTGCAGATGCCAGGGATGATGCAGCCTTTGGGAGGGCGGTGTTGCAGTCCATTACAGATTAGTCTCCGACCCCACCTCCTGTGGTACTGCTAGGGAATCAGCTAACTAGAATGGACATGAACAAGCACTTGAAGAAAAAATGGTTACTTACCTCATAACTGTTGTTTTTCAAGATGTGTTGCTCACACCTTCCCATGCCAAGCCAGCAGTAAGTGGTCTGGCATCATTGCAGCACAAACCATTGCAGCATAAGGCCCAGGTTTCAGTCCCCATTCAGACAGTATCTGCTCCTTGTCATTCTGTGTGATTCAGAGAAGACTGATGTCTCACATAGCAACCTGGATGAAGGAGGAGGGGAAGTTATTAGCTGCTGCCTCTACTGCTAGCATGCCCCATGCTGTGTTCTCCTTATCGCCCTGGTGTCTGGCTGCTCAGAATCTCTGGGTAGGTGCTCTGCCTCAGCCTCACCATCCTGCAAGATAAGTTTCCTCTTTGCTCTCTCAAATATTATGGAGCACACAGCAGACTGCCACCACAAAGGGAATGTTGCATTCACTGAGGTCAGTATACTCCTAAATCTTCCCTTTAAATGCCCAAGAGCATATTCAACCGTCATTCTGCATTTGGTCAGCCTGTAGTTGAACTGCTCCTTACTGCACTGCAGGCTGCCCATGTACAGCTTCATGAGCCACAGATGCAAGAGGTAGACTGGGTCACCAAAGATCACTATTGGCATTTCCATTTCTGATGTGAATTTTCTGGTCTGGGAAAAATTTCCAGCTTGCATCTTTCTGAAGAGGCAGGCGTGCCTAAAGATGTGCGTTATGCACCTTTTTTGACCTTCTCACATTGATATCAGTGAAACAGCCTTTGTGATCCATCAGTACCTGCAGCATCATTGAGAAGTACCTCTTGCAGTTTGATGTACGCCTTGGCAAGGTGGCCAGGGGCCCACATGGGAATATGCATTCTGTCTATCACACCACCTCAGTTAAGGAAAGCCATCTCTTACGGTATCCATGTTTCCTGGAGTCACCATCCTCTGTGGCAGAGTGGCATTGATTACCTTAGCTACTTGTATAATAACAGCCCCCACAGTAGGTTTCCACACTCCCAGTTGATTCTCAGCAATCTAGTAGCTGTCTGGCGTTGCAGGCTTCCACAAGGCAATTGCTACATGCTTTTCCATTGTCAGAGCAGGTCTCATCTGGACATCCCTGTGCTTCAGGGCAGGGAAAAGCCATTTGCAAAGTTCCATGAAAATACCCTTTCACATTCGGAAGTTTTGCAACCACTGCTGATAGTCCCATACCTGCAGCACTATACAGTCCCACCACTCTGTGCTTGTCTGGCAGCACCAGAACCAGTGTTCCACAGTGTCCAGAGGATGGATTGCTGGCTGAGTTTCCAGTTCGCTCAACCCTAGGGCTTACCTGTACAGCGTGCCCATGATTCCTCTTCCTGGGGGAGTGATGTGCTTACATGCTCAAAATACTGCACCATTAGGCACACAAGCTAGACATCAGCCATCACAAAGGTTTGATGCAAAACGGGATCCACCGGGGGGGGGGGGGGGGAGAGAGAGAGGAGAGGCTATGCTCACGTTGCTATAGCATCTGCATGGGTAATCAAGGCCAAAAAGGGAGTAAAAAGATTGTTTCCCATTGATCTCAAGCAAGGGTGGAGGAAGAAAATGAGCACATTATGGGACATTGACAACATGAACCCGTAACCACCTGCTGTATAATTTTCGTCCCAGCAAGCACTGAGCCCAACCCAGAACAGAAAGCGGCGCAGGCACTGTGGGCTAGCTACCCACAGTGCATTGCTCTCAAAGTTGACAGCAGTCTCCCTGATGGGAATGCACTACTTTGAATTACATTGAATTCTTGCACAGTGGGGACATGGACCTTTGACTTTGCAAGGGGGCAAGATTTAGCCTTCAAGAGTTTGGAAACACTGCCCACTCATGAGTCCATCTCCCTCCTCTTGACTTCACTGAGAGTTAAATGCATGCAAGAAGTTCAAGACCAGCCTTTAGTAGAGACCTACTAGATGAACACTTAGTGAGTCTGAATATTATTAGTTCTCTGACCAACTCTCTGTAGACCTTACTTTTTTCTGTTAACATGGAAAAGTGGATGTCCTAAAATGACCTCTGAAAGCTGCCTACACCAAATCCATGCAGATGTGTCTGTTCAGACAAAAAAATTGTTTGGCAGCATCAAAGATTTTGCTTTGATTCTGAAAGTGCATACTCTCCGAACACACACTTGAGTCTTCTATCAGCATTACAACTATATCTGGGAACTGTTCCAAGAGCTCAGTTTGTCCTGCCAGCGTTTGCAAAGCAGCATTCATTGCTGGCAGAAGATAGCTCTTCTGAAAGCTCCTCTCTGTTTTTGGATGAATATCCTTTGACAGATGAAATACTGTACTTTTTCTTTCAAAAGTATGAAGTCCCACTCATCAAGAAATAATGTGATGTTAGCTTGGAGGAATAATTTCTTTAGATTTTGTTTTTTTGTGGCTTTGTGGTTCCAAAAAAAGTCACTTGAGAGCCAAGTTATCAATAAAACAGTAGGCAAAAATCCCAACAATTTAGATATGATGGAAAAATCGTTTTTTAAAAGTGTTCATTCTCAGCTCATTGTTATGAGTTAGAGTGCTTAGGGTGAGGTAAGAGATTAAAATCAACTCTTTTTTTTTTACTTCAAGGAGAAAACACTCAAGTCCTGAAGAACCTTATCTTACTTCCAAATTACTACTTAATAGACATTAAATATTCTATGTATTCTTTTAAGGAAGAAAAACATACTTGAAAATCCTTACTGATGATAATTTTCTGAAGATAAAATACTCATGTGATTATTTTGTTTCAGGCCCCCCACCTTCCAGTGAAGTGCCAGTGGGTGACTATCCGTTCCTGGTGAAGTCAGATGATGGGAAGCTGGTGCCAGTTGTACAAGCCTATGCTTTTGGAAAATACCTTGGTTATTTAAATGTAACATTTGATGATCAAGGAAATGTAATTACTGCATCTGGAAACCCTATTATACTAAATAGCAGCATTCCTGAAGGTATGTGAAACAGAGATTTGAATTTTTATAGATCACCCAGCTATACTTTTAGCTCTATTACTTTTTTTGAAAAGTAAAGTACAATGCTATAGGGGAATTTAGCTTTCCTCTTCGTTTGGTTTTATTTGGCATGACTCCTCTCAATCAAACAAGTTTCCAATTTCCAACATTTCAGATTTTTAAATTTTGTATTATTCTTTTTTGGTCTATGTAAAATCACTAATATCTTCCTCATGACATTCAGATGATATATTTCCATATCAAATTAACATTTTTAGGCTACTCTGGATATTTAAGGTTAATATTGTTTACCTGGGCATGAATTAACTAACAGCTTATCCTATAAGATTGGTTCCTTCAGAACAGAGTTTGGAACAGGCAGGGGAACTCTGGACTCTTAGTACTTCTGCTATACATAGTCTATGGACAAAGAGGGCTTTGGGGGGATGTGACTGACAAAGTGAATGCATGAAACATGCCAAAAGTCCCACAGTTAGAGGGCTTCCTGACACAGTGCTGAAGTTAGGACTCCTCCCTGCTTGCTGATGGATAGTATTGATGCAGTGTTGTCCATCAGGACCAGTGCCTCTCTCCCTGAGATCTGGAGAAGGAACACTTGGCATGCCAAGCATACCACCCCGAGCTCCCTGACATTTATATGTAGGGCAAGTTCCCTTGAGAACCAGAGACCTTGAGTCCTGAGACTGCCAAGATGGACTCACCACTCCAAGTCTGATGTGTCTGAGACTAGGGTAATGGATGATTATGGGGCAACAAAGGGTACCTCTACCATTACTGACCCTGTGTCTCACCACCAGGTCAGCAAAGCAATGACCAGAGATGGAATTGTAAAAACTGAGTCCTGGTGATGTCGTCTTGGGGAGAAGACTGACATTAGACACAGCTAGAAGGTCTGAGGAATATCCTTTCGCACTAGGGGACCAGTACCAAAGTCTGCTTTGGAGCTCGGGTGCCAGTAGGTTTTAGGTGGACTGAAGATGATTCTTCTCTTGGAGATCATGGTGGTGTGCAACTTGCTTTTGCTTCCAGGTGGTGTTGGGGAGCTGGCAACCCTTGTCTGGACTGTGGAAGATTTGTTCCTGACCAACACCACAATAATTGGTGCCATGGTGGAACTCATGGACCTTTGCTCCTTTCCATCCCCAGTCACCTTGGTTGGGAGGGGACCTTGGGGGGTTGGGTAGGACTGGAAACATCAAGTCTTTTACTGCCTAGAAATCCTCTGGGGTTAAAAGGGTCCACAGGAAAGTAATCCCATGGCTGTTCCCAGGACTTGGAGGCAGGTCCCAAACCAAACTTGGTGCTCTAGGCAGAGTCCCCATAGTAGTGGTTCTCAACTTATTTATCATTAGGTGGCTGCCCAGACCTGGACCCTGACCCCAGGAATCCCTGGGTAGGGCTAGCTGACTGCCCTGGACCTCAGAGCTTATGGCTTGCAGGGCAGATGGCAGCCCTGACCCCTCCATGAGGCCAGACCTGTGGAGCTAGCTGGACAAGCCAGGACCCTCCAGACCTCTAACCCCTTGTGGGGCCATGTGGGGCCAGTCAGTTGCCCTGGAGTTTTCAAGGCCAGATGGCAGCCCTAGACCCTCCAGAACTTACAGGACCTGGCAGCAGCTGCTGCAAGTTCCAAACCTCCACCATATGGGGCCAATTGGCTGTCTGCCCCAAGCTTGTGAAGCCAAGTAATGACCCCAGACTCCTGACCCCTGCCTGAGGGGAGGCAGGGAGCCCCGGCCCACTTGACTTCATGGAGCCAGGTGGCCTTCAGCACACAGCTGGGCCACAGATGTGTGCCAGTTGGACCTCATATGGCCCACTGGCCACCAATTGAGAATAGGTGACCAAGTGTGGGTCTTACCATGCTGGTCACTCCATGCTTGGCCCTCTTGGCCCACCAAAATGATTAGAGGGCTGGAGCATATGACCTATGAGGAGAGGCTGAGGGAGTTGGGTCTGTTTAGTCTGCAGAAGCGAAGAGTGAGGGAGGATATGATAGCAGCCTTCAACTTCCTGAAGGGAGGTTCCAAAGAGGATGGAGAAAGGCGTTCTCAGTAGTGACAGATGGCAGAACAAGGAGCAACGGTCTCAAGTTGTGGGAGAGGTCCAGGTTGGATATTAGGAAAAATTATTTCACTAGGAGAGTGGTGAAGCACTGGAATGGGTTGCCTAGGGAGGTAGTGGAGTCTCCATCCCTAGTGGTGTTTAAGTCTCGGCTTGACAAAGCCCTGGCTGGGTTGATTTAGTTGGGATTGGTCCTGCCTAGGGCAGGGGGCTGGACTTGATGACCTTCTGAGGTCTTTTCCAGCTCTATGGTTCTATGAGTCTATGAGGGAACTCTGTCTGTGTACTCTTACACTTATTCCTTGGCATTGAGGATGGAGAATGGTGCTGGCACGCGCACACCTAAGAAGTATACATATGAGCAAGCACTCGAAGAAGGGTGACTGCTCGTTCTACAGGAGCCCAGTCTTCGTTGACTGTGTTTGTAGAATCATAGAATGCTAGAACTGGAGGGGACCTCGAGAGGTCATCAAGTCCAGTCACTGTCCTCACAGCAGGACCAAGCACCATAAAGACCATCCATGACAGATGTTTGTCTAACCTGCTCTTAAATATCTCCAGTGATGGGGGTTCCACAACTTTCCTAGGCTATTTATTTCCGTGTTTTAACCACCCTAACAGTTAGGAAGTTCTTCCTAATGTCCAGCCTAAATCTCCCTTGCCATGATTCCTCGCACAGGTTCTGATCTATGATGCTTGAAGAGCTACAATCTAGTTGTTGGTTCATATCTTTGCTTCTTAATATGCTATCACCCAGCAGCACTGCGATGTGCCAGTTTTGGGAGAGCAGCATTGCAGTCAACATGTCTATGAACTCAGTCCACCTCCAGGAGTACTGCTTGTGAGTCAACTAGCACGAAATGGACATGAGCAAGTACTGGAAGAAAAGAAAAATGGTTACTTACCTTTTGTAACTGTTCTTAGAGATGTGCTGCTCATGTCCATTCCATGATTCACCCTCCTGCCTCTCTGTTGGATCAGCAAGAAGGAACTGAAAAACATGGGGTTGGGAGAGTCCTTTTCAGTTCACATGTGCACAACTCCAGAGGGTAGTAGGGCCAGCCCAACAGATACCCAGGAGGGGAAAATCTCTGGCAACTGTGCACCCAGCATGCACACACCTAGCTTGGAATGGACATGAGAAACACATCTTGAAGAACAAGTTACAAAAGGTTAGTTATCATTTTTTAAACTCACTCTGTGCTTCCATTTTAGATAAAGTCTTGAGAGAAGAAGTTGACAAGTGGAGGCTACAGCTGAATAATTTTTCTTCCACTGAGATTGGGAAAACTATGGTTTATCTAAATGGTACAAATCAGGCATGCCGTTTTCAAGAGTGTAACATGGGAAATTTGATATGTGATGCCATGGTAAGAAACCACAGACTATAATTTAATCTGAATTAATATTTGAGGGCTTTGGGACAATTTAATTTTCTCAGACTTTAGAGAGCTCTATCTTAGGGTTATGTGTTCCTTTCATGTTAAAGACTAGTAAAAGTGAGAGATCCTTAGCAGAGTCCATAACATTCTGTGACAACAGTTACTACTTTTGTGTTTGACACAGATGATCTACCTGTTGTTGGATAGGTCTGGAATATGCTTAGCTCTCCCTTTTGTACTTGATCATGGGAGGCTCAGAACTCCTATAGTTCCCAATAAAGTCAATGAACAGCTTTTAGGAGCTCACTGCTATGCAACTTTCAGGATGAAACTCCTTGTATGTGGAGCCAGGGCAACAGCAGCAAAGCAAGAAAACTCATGGACCAGAAATTGTTCAATTATCCCTGGAACTATTGCACAGAGTTAGGTGGAGCTTGCAAAATGTCTAGGAATAGTCATTTGAATTTTTTAACAAATTTGCTTTGACTGTGTTAGTATTGTGGATGTTGCCGCATATTCAGAGAGAACCAATTTCTGATTCATATATAAGTTTTTATATTGAAAATGTGCTGAAGAACTAATCCTAGAAATTATTTAATTTATATAGCTGTTCATGTCCAAGGAGATTTGAATGTGAGATTTTCAACGCTATTAAATGCTCAACTAAAATCCCAGCACACAGTGTTCACTGCTTTCTCTTCCCTTCAGCAGCTATTTTTGTAATTTACCTAAAAAAGATACTAGCTTAATCTTTGTTCTTAAACCAGGCTGATTCTTGCCTTATTATTCTATAGAAATCATTTTGATTTTCTTGCTGTGTGTTTTCCATTATTTTATTGGCAGTAAATAAAGTTGGATCTCGTGCAACCATTCTGACATAAGTCAGCGTCTATTTTGGTCCTCTGAACAACAGCTCTATAGATTACTTTTTGGAAAAATCTGTACTCAGTTTGCTTTCCTTCAATCTTCTAGTTCTTCCCAGAATTTTTAAGATTCTTTCAAATATTAAATGCTAGTGATAGGTGCTCTGTCATATCTCTTAATATTCTTGATAGCGTATCATTAGATTACCTGATTTGTATAGATTTAAATTTTCTAATTCTGTATGAACAGGTATATTCAATGTTTCTCACCTTTCTAAGTCTTCATATATTTATTACTCTGTTTCAACATTTTCTGAAGTAACTTGTTACCCTTTACTTTTCCTTTTTAACACTGTCTACAAATCATGTCTTCACTCATTTAGTTTTTACTTTAGAGTGTGCAGCTTAGATTTCTGTTTCCTATAAAGTCACACTCTAGTTTTCAAAAAAATGCAGAAATTGCAGGAAGAGGGGCTTATTTTAAAACGTGTTTGTAAAAATAACAAAACTGTGGGTACAGAATTTTTAAAAGTTTGTTCTTTAACGATACCTGTAAATGGTACTATTTATTTTTTGTTTGTTTTTTCCCCACTACCCTGGAAAAAGCTCCCAGAAACCCAGATTTTGTAATTTGTAAAATTCTTACGTCCAGAATTAAGCAAAGACTAAAAAGTGGTTAAAATATTTTTTGTTACAGATTTACAATAACCTCAAACATGGAGATGAAAATACATGGAATCATGTTTCAATGTGTATCCTGAATGGTGGTGGGATACGGTCACCCATTGATGAATACAACAATAATGGTATGGTAGCTTGTTTAATGCTACTTTTTATACTGTTAGTTGCCTGTACTTTTACATATTTTGCTATTCTGTACTATACCAACTACAAAAGGACAGTTTTTCTGGATTCAGGACTGTGGCCTTCATACTGCCAATGCTTTTATGCACGTTTAATGTTTAGTTCATGTCATTAGTTTCACTGGAATCACTTACGGTGCATCTACCCTAAAATCAAAATAAAAGATGCAATTTGCACTATGCAAATTGCATATCTTATTTCAAATCTATTTTGAAATAGCTTATTTTGAAATTTGGCACATCTACACAGTGCCAAATTTCAAAATAACATGCTATTTTTAGTAATTCCTTGTCCCTCATGCAAAGAGATTTACTGCAATGGTGCGCCCATTATTTCAAAAAATATTTCAAAATAACGGGCCGCTTGTGTAGACGTGGTGGAGTGTAGACATACCCTAAGATGCATAAAAATTAAGCGCATTGTGTTTGAGAATCATTTGTGTATACAATCAGAAACAATTAACTTCTGTATTTCAGAGCTTGAGGGTGCACAGTACAGCTCCAGAAGCAATAAATCAATTGAGCAAGCACCGAAAGAATTCTGGAGTTTAAGAATAATAAATAATCTTTCAATAATGCTTATCCATTTTAGTATTCTAGGCATTATTAAAATAGAGTTCTGATAAAATTGGATCATATACAAATCTGAAATAGCCTGCGGCCATACTCTCTCTTGACCTAGACACCTAGGCTGCATCTGCACTGAGGCTCTTCTGAACTTCTCCCATTGTTAGGCCGGCACTAGTGCAGCTGCAGCTATGCTGGCATTCGTGACTGCACTCTTAGGATTTGGTCATTGATGTTTTTATCACCACGGCTTGTCATTCTGCTCAGGAGTGGAGCTAGCATTCATCACTTCCTGGTTTAGTTGTGTTCTGCCACACAGGTAAATGAATTCTCTATCATCTTCTGGTGCCATAAATATAGTCTAATACTATAAAATCTAAGATCTTGATTTAACTTTGGATAACGCATTCTATAGGACTGCTATAACAATTAAAAGCAACTGGATAAACTGTCTAATTTCTGTACAAATTTCTGTTTTTCTTGGCCCCAGATTGAAGAGTAGCCATTTTCCAGGACTCCTCTTTTGTGTGGCAAGACAGATGATTAGCAATGATCAAATAGCCAAGTCCACATTAGTGAGCCAGCAGGCAGCTTGGGAAATAGTTTATTGTAAATTCTGAAATGCACTGGCAAACAACTGAAGCAAGTACTCATTTACAGTGTGGTCCGTAATCTTCCCAAAGTGTAAGAAATGCCAACATCTAACAAGGAATGTTCTGAAATGGTTCAATGTGGACCACTGTTTCCAGGATAGGTGGAATTCTGGAAGTCCTCTTGTGGAGTTGGCAGTAAGGGGGTTGTTCGGGACATTGGCATTATCCCAGAATTGTTTCCTGCATGCCTCACCATTGTGTGGTGATGCTTTATGTGCTTTAGCTGAATCCCAATAAGACTTGTGAGATTTCAGACATATCTTTGGAAGTCCTGGAGGTCCTCAACAATGTCCGTGTCCTTCTCCCTGAGAACTTTTGGAAGATAATCATACATAACACAGGGCAGACCTGACACATTAAGATGGTACACATGTAAAGCAGATGTATGTAAGGATTTTCTACTTCTAGGTGGCCAGCTTGGACATCTGACACACAGGTCAAAAGACTAAGATTATATTGCTGTACTGCTAAACAACATTGCTTCAATTGACACTTGGCTTTATAAGCTGTATAGCATGCTCGTAAGTGAACAAGATCTTCTTAACAAAGCACCTTACAGAACATTTGTTTACATAAAGCCTTGTTCTATCCAAGGTACTATTACCATGGAGGACCTGTTAGCTGTGCTGCCATTTGGAGGTACTTTTGATCTGATAGAGTTAAAAGGCTCCACTCTCAAAGAAGCATTTGAGCATAGTGTGCACAGACACGGAACAGGAACTGGCGAGCTGCTTCAGGTTGGGGGTTAGTTATGTTTTTTTTAATTATTATTTTCCCTCCTTTCCAAGATAGTCATACTTCATGCTGCCCTTATTGCCATGTACACCTCTGGGGAACCAGCTGCACTGCCCAAACAAAATTGAAAATGCATTTATCTCCATGCTAGTTCTATGCACCATACTGTTGTACGGCTTCTCTCCTTCTTCATCTCTAATGAAATTCAGATGCAGGTCAGTGTTGATGGAAGCTGCAGAACTAATGTCTGCCCCTTTGCTTGGGCTACCAGATTTTTTTGCCTCTGCGAGGGAACAAATTAGTGGCTCAGATTCCCCTGACCATTTTATTTTAAACTTTAATTTGTATTCACTGTTGTGTGGCTGTGACATTCATCCTCCCCTGGATCAGGTAAATAGCAGAGTGGGGGGGTCTCAACCACCTGCATCTGTTCCTGTGCTCCTCTGCAGGACTTCTTCACCCTGTCAGAGCTGTCCCACAAGCACCTGGCTAAAACTAGGTCATAGAATCCTAGGGCTAGAAAAGACCTCAGGAGGTCATCAAGTCCAGCCCCCTGCCCAAAGCAGGACCGGTCCCAACTAAATCAACCCAACCAGGGCTTTGTCAAGCTGAGACTTAAAAACCTCTAGGTATAGAGATTCCACCACCTCCCTAGGTAACCCATTCCAGTGTTTCACCACCCTCCTAGTGAAATAGTATTTCCTAATGTCCAACCTAGACCTCTCCTGTGATGTTTCCTGTGTGAGGTAGTGCTTAGGTGTGCTACTGAGGACAAATAGTGCCCTGCCTGCTCCCAATCAGCTGATGCTCTTGCTGCCAGAATACAGGGCTGAGTCAAACCAGGCTGCACCATCGTGGGGTTACAGAGGTGTTAGTGGGAGATCCCTTCCCCCACTCAAAATTATTCCGAATGTTTGAATGCCCAGTGATGTAATGAGCACCACGGAGATGGGATTTCTAATATGCACTAATGCGCTGCACATTAACTAACCCATGTAGCCTTGGCTAGTGCTCGCAAAGAGTTCCCTAGTGTGTGAGGACAGCACTAGGGTAAAGTGCCCTCAGGCACTTCTCAAGCTCCAGCAGGGTCCACGTGGACTAACTGTTGTGCAATGCATTAGTGCATGTTGGAAATTCTAACCTCATCATGCCCGTTACACCATGGTGTAGACAACCTGAGTAAAGCCCCAAGTGGTACTAGGTTGCTCTTACTATTTAAAGAGCTCGCTCAAGCTCTTTAAATAGAAGCAGTGTAAAGGAGTCGCAGCTCCTGCCAGCTGCTAGTGCGTTCTGTGGGAGCCACATGCGAGCCCCTTTTAACTGCTTTTATTTAAAGGGCGTGTGCCTTCCTTGCAGCTGCCACACAATGTGCTGCCTGACAGACACGGGGAAGGTGCGAGCCCTTTAAAGAGAAGCAGTTGAAAGGGCTCGTGTGTCTCTGGCTCCCAGGAAATGCGCTAGCGGCGCCAGAGCTGGGAGCCCTTTTAACTGTTTCTATTTAAAGGGCTCCTGCCTCCTGGGCAGCTGTGTTGCCTGGTAGCCACCCAGCAGGAGCAAGCTCTTTAAACAGAAGCAATTGAAAGGGCTCGCAGCTCCTGCCCCATGCTAGCCTGTTGCCTGGGAGTCAGGGACGTGTGAGCCCTTTCAACTGCTTCTATTTAAAGGGCTTGCACCATCCCCATGACTAGCAGGCAATAGCCCCAGGGAAGGCACAGTTGAATAGAAACAGTTGAAAGGGCTTGCGTGTCCCCAGCTTCCAGGCAACACACTAGCAGTGAGGCTGGGAGCAGTGAGCCCTGTAAATAGCAGGAAATGAGCTTGCAGGTCCTGTCTCTGGCTAACATGATGCCTGGGAGCTGCAGCAGAGGTGTGAACCCTTTCAGCTGCTGCTATTTAAAGGCTCTGCCCATTCTGTCTTAGGCCCTGCCCCTTCCAGGGCAGCCCGCAACCACTTAAAAAATATTTGAAGTGGCCTCCGCTCAAAAATTATTGCCTACCCCTGCTCTAAAACAAAAGGAGGAACTAGATAAATTCATGGAGGATATGTCCATCAATGGCTATTAGCCAGGATTGGCGGTAGGTATGTAAAACCCCATTTAATTGGTTAACCGATTAAATATTATGTTTAACCAGTTAACTGATAAAGGGAGGGTGATGATTGCCTGTTCTGTTAATTCCCTCTGGAGCATCTGGAGTTGGCCACTGTTGGACAACAGGATCCTGGGCTAGATGGACCTTTGGTCTGACCCAGTGTGGCTATTCTGATGTTCCACAGCACACTTTGGTAGGAAGGTACCACTGAGTTGGTTCCCATGTAACTCTTTACAAATCTCTTGTTATACAGTAAGAACATCCCTTTCTGACCATTATGCTATATAATGATGAGCAGTTTTAATTATTCCTAAAAATGGGGGTTAGACTAGATGACACTTGTGGTCCCTTCTAATCTTATAATTCTATTATTCCTTTCCTTCCCCCCCCCCCCACTTCTGCGATGTACTACTTGCTACTTCCCTTTAGTGATGAATGAGGAGAGGAGCTAGGAAACAGAAAAAGAAACTTCACACAAATAATTTTCTTTCTTTTAACAGCTTTTCTCTGAATTCAGCTTGCCTTGCTAGTGCGGTAAATGACCTAAATACAAAATTGAAAACTTTCTCTGATGGGCGACTTAACTTTTAAGGCAATACACCTGACTGTCTGTATTCTGGCTGTCCCTGATGTGGGAACATTCATGATACAAACCGTGGAAGTGGGGAGGAGGAAGTGGTTCTATGCACTACCACTTTCCCTCCCTCCTCCACCCAGCTGGGGAAATGGCAGTGCTGTGACACGCATCCTCTGTGGCTTTTCTCTGTCGCTCCCAGAGTGATGGGGGTGGTGCCTGGGAGTGGCACAGAGCCATGTGTGCCCCCAGGCCCAGAGCGCCAGTTATGTGCCCTGCCTTCATCCCCCCTCTCATCTAACCACAGCACCCTGCCTGGCCCTGTATATTTTTAAATCCAGTGTACTTTGTTTCCCAGGGTTGCTGGATTAAAGAGGTTAAAGTGTATATCTTTTATACACTATATCAAGTTGTTCTCTTAATACTAATAGGTTGCTGGAACATTTCTCTAGCTTTGGAAACACTCTTAAAGTGGCCTGAGCTGAAGGGCAGGGCTTAGTCCTGGAGACTCCAGGAAAAACACTGGACCACCTCCAAATACTCTAGGTGGGGAGTATTAACCCATGTGTAATGAATGAGGAGAGAAACTGCTAACAAAAAATGACCCAGGTAAGCAAGGTCTCATTTAGGGATGTGACGGACTAGTCAACTATCCGATAAGCAAATGCTTATCGGATAGTTGACAGGCTAGTTGACTAGTCACTTCACCGCTGATAGAGGCAGAAAGGGTGGGGGAGAAAAGGTTTTTTTTTAATTTTAAAGCAGCAGTGCCATGTGGAGCCTGGGGCCAAATCCTGGGTTCCACGCAGCGCTACTGCTTTGAAATGCCACGTGCAGCCCAGGGCCAGCTGCATGTGACGTTTCAAAGCAGCAGCGCTGCATGGAGCCCGGGATCTGCTGGGGACTCCCTCACTGACCCCAGGCTCCCTGTGACGCTGCTGCTTTGAAACGCAGTGTGAAGCCTGACGCCGGATGGAGCCCTGAGTCAGCAGGGAAGTCCGGGGTGCTGCTGCTTTGAGATGCCACAAGGAGCCTGACACCGTGCTCCCTGTGGCGTTTCAAAATGGCAGTGCCACATGGAGCCTGATGTCAGCGGGGGAGTCTCCAGCTGACCCCGGGCTCCACAGAGCACTGCTGCTTTGAAATGCTGTGGGGACCACGGGTCCCGTAGGGGACTGCCCTGCTGGCCCTGTGCTCCCCGCAGTGCTTTCACCTTTGAAGTGTAGTAACAGCCCTGGGGCTGTTGATACTCTGCCTTTGAAGTATAGCTGGGGCTGTTGCTACACTTCAAAGGCAGAGGCGTCCTTATCGACTAATCGAATAGTTGATGCAAATTGCATCGACTATTCAATTAGTCAGTTGAAAGTTAACATCCCTAGTCTCCTTCACATCTGAAAGTATAACAGCAGCCTTAACCCTCCTGATGATCCATGCAGGAACAGCTGCACCAAATTTGGTGTGTCACCTTATGCTGTGGCAGTTCCAAAGCAGTGGGTACAGTACTCACATTTATTTCGTTTATCTCTTTGTTACAGTAGTGGCTTGAATGGCACTTTTGACTAATTAGGGCACATGACTCTAAGGAAGGTAAAATGACATTTTATTTAAAATTGACTTAAGAGATCTATTTGGCTTCTCTGCAGACTCCAGTTTCCTGTCCTTTGGCATACAAACAGTGTGCCCTTGTAGCCAAGAAGGCTAATGGCATATTAGGTTGCATTAAGAGGAGCATTGCCAGCAGATCCAGAGATGTCATTATTCCCCTTTATTCGGCTCTGGTGAGGCCACATCTGGAGTATTGTGTCCAGTTCTGGGCCCCCCATTACAAAAAGGATGTGGACGCATTGGAGAGGGTCCAGCGGAGGGCAACCAAAATGATGAGGGGGCTGGAGCATACGACCTATGAGGAGAGGCTGAGGGAGTTGGGTCTGTTTAGTCTGCGGAAGTGAAGAGTGAGGGGGGATTTGATAGCAGCCTTCAACTTCCTGAAGGGAGGTTCCAAAGAGGATGGAGAGAGGCTGTTCTCAGTAGTGACGGATGGCAGAACAAGGAGCAATGGTCTTAAGTTGTGGTGGGAGAGGTCCAGGTTGGATATTAGGAAAAACTGTTTCACTAGAAGAGTGGTGAAACACTGGAATGGGTTACCTAGGGAAGTAGTGGAGTCTCCATCCCTAGAGGTATTTAAGTCTCGGCTTGACAAAGCCCTGACTGGGTTGATCTAATTGGGATTGGTCCTGCCTAGAGCAGGGGGCTGGACTTGATGACCTCCTGAGGTCTCTTTCAGCTCTATGGTTCTATGGTTCTAAATCAGTCCAGTGGATTCCTTCACCTGTTCTTTCTCTCCTGTCTATTTGTCACAGTAATACTATACTATGATGTGTTGGTGACTGGGAGGTACACTAATATCTATATTGGATTACTAGTTGTTTCCTCTACTAGAGTGGTGATTACCTTCACCTGGTTTTACATCCTTTAGTGATAGCTCTGCCTTTAAATTAAGTCTCCTAAATGTGGTGGGTAGGTTTCATTATCTAGTTCTGCATTTTAATACTTTATGAATCACTTATGGCACAAGTTATACCATAACTACTTAAACTTCCATACATACGGTATTGGGAGACCAAGAAATCAATAGAGCATAGATTGATTTGAGATAGAAGCTACAGTAGAAAAAAGAACATTGTCATTACCTGTAAGTAGTGTTTGCATGTCTGTCAGCAAATGCCCTCATTCTAATTTGCTTCCACCAGTAACATTTGCTACATACTGTAATCTATATTCCTAGTGTGCCTCCTTGTTAAAGTGAAAGGGGAGGTATCTGACCTCCAATATCATCATCCCACCCACTCGCCAATGATTTGTTTGGGCGTCTCAACAGTCAGGAGGGAACCAAGAAAAGAAGGGTATGGAGCTAGAGATGGGATGCTCCCTTTGTTTTCATGGTTCCAGCTGATGTGTATAAGATGGGAACAGGGCAGGAAGTTATTTACAAGAAGAAAGTTCTCTTTTAAAAGTCAGGCTAATTCTCACTTAAGGAAGTGTAGAGTGTTAGTTTACCCTAACAGTGTGATGGATCTGAGATGCTCAGTAGCACTATTTTAAAGTGATTGATTGCTCAAATGTGTTTTCTCTTAGGCATTCACGTGGTCCACGATCTTTCCAGACCACCAGGAAGCAGAGTTGTCAGTATAGAAGTTCTTTGCACAGCCTGTAGAGTACCAGCTTATGTACCACTCCAAATGGACAAAACGTATAAAGTGCTTCTTCCATCTTTTCTGCAGCAGGGAGGAGATGGATACTACATGCTAAAGGAGAAATCACTGAGTCACAATTCTGGTAAGCATCGACGCTCCGTATTGAACAAACAGCTAGCTCCTGCCAGCCCCCTGTGACCTTGGGCTCTCATTCCCCCCACTCCCCGCAGCATGCTGTGACACTCTGATCCTGGAACATCCATGGACCACAGATGATGCTGGACCAGAGGGTCCCAGTTTAGAGAGGTGCAATCTGTAGTTCCTATTTTTAAGAAAGGCGGGGGGAAGGGGGGAATGATCCAGGAAACCACAGGATTGACAATTTGATTTCAATTGTCTACAAGGTCTTGGAACAAACTTTGAAAGAGAAAGTAATTAAGTATATAGAAGTGAATAGTAAGTGGGATAAAACACAACATGGTTTTACAAAAAGGTCATGCCAGATAATCTTGTCTACTTCTTTGAGAAGATAACTAGTTTCTTAGACAATAGATATGTGATACTGAAATCCAGGTAGATTAGATCTAACACATTTGATACACAGTTCCACATGAGAAATTATTAAATTGGAGACTGAGGATAATATGAGAATGGAAAGTTGGATAAAGAACTGGTTAAAGGGGAAACTATCATGGGTCATACTGAAAGATGAAGAGTCAGGGTGGAGGGAGGTTACTAGTGGAGTTCCTTAAGGATCAGTCTTGGGACCAGTCTTATTTAATCTTTTTTATTACTGACCTTGGTGCACAGAGTGTGTGTGTATTTCCAGGGCCTTTTGCAGCTTATGCCATGTGGAGGGAAACATCATTTCAAACAAAACCTTCAGCACAGCTAGTGGAAAATTATAGGTAAAATGAGAGTTTGGAGTCACATGGGCAAATAGCATGTCCATGCATAATTTTACTTAGTCACAACAGTGGCTATACTTCCGATGGAACATCCATAAGAGAATTCATTCAGTGTAGATGGGTATCTCCCATGGTCCATTGTAAGTTAGTGGCCCATCAAAAGGACACTTCAGTTTGAATAGTCCTTTCAAGATGTGCTAGCTAAGTACCTTCTGGGGGTTACCCCAGGAGCAAATGTTTGAAATACAGCTATAGAGCCAATACTCATAATTTCAAATCTAAAAATGATGCTTGCATACAAAGAGCACAATCACATTTAGCAAATCATCTGTGGTTGCAACAATGATCATATTTTAATCAAATATCACAATGTCCCATTGGCAACTGCCAATAGTAAAAAATGCCCAGTAATGTCTGGAGATGGAATACTACATGGGGAGGACTCTGAGTTACTGCAAAGAATTCTTTCCCGGGTATCTGCCTGCTGGGTCTTGCCCACAGGCTTATGATCTAACTGATTTTCATATTTGGGATCAGAAAGGGATTTTCCTCCAAGTTCGATTGGTAGAAAACTTGGTGGTTTTTCTCCTTATTCTTCATCATGGGGCATGAGCCACTTGTAGGTTTAAATTAGTATAAATAATAAATTCTCTGTAACTTAGTCTTAAAATCATGATTTATGGATGTCAATAACTCTGTCAGAGGTTAGAGTCTATTACAGGGTTGGGTGGATAGGTTCTGTGGCTTGCAATATGTAGAAAGTCAGATTATATAATCACCACAGTCCCTTATCACCTTAACCATAGATTCTCAGATGGGATCTCTTGGTCCTCAGCCATTTCAAAGTCAGTTAATCTGTAGTTCCTTTATCTTAGTTAGGCATCTGTGTGTACAAGGAAGCACACAGTTCCCAAACATAATAAAGATTTAACACTGGAACGGTAATGGGCATGATCTGTCAGCTCAGCATAACAATGCACAGTATCAGAGCCTTTAGAAGTGAGTCATGATAACTGTGTAAACATGCTAGAAAACTGGATAAGCAAATGTAACTACTGCAAGGGCAGTGCTCTTCCCAATAAACTTTCCGATGCCAACACTGGACATTCTAGGAACAAACATTATGAAAAGTTTAACTATTCTAGCTGTTCATCCCTGTAGAAGATACATTTGTAATCAGCTGTGATTTGCAACCTTTTTTTTGTTTTCAGACCCCTAACATTTCAAATGCAGGTGCAAAACTCTTTAGAAATCTGTCTTCAAACCTCCAGGGTCCACAGGTTGAAAACCACTTGTCATGAGTAACTGGTCTCCTAAATATGAAAATATAGAAATCAATTCCTACTTCAAGGGGGACTACAGTTGAAAATGAGAATCAAGAAAACAACGTTTAGCAGTTGCTATGTAAAGTGAATAGTAATTTGACTATATCAATGTATAACTTCTGTTTATCTAGGTGATCTTGATGTTGAAGTTGTGTCCAATTACATCTCTAGAATGGGTCGTGTTTTTCCAGCAATTGAAGGTAGAGTGAAGTTCTCTGCAGGAAATTCCATCCAAGGAAGTCTTACTCTGACTGCTGGATTATTCACTGTAACATTCCTGCATTTCATTTTTTAACTCTTATTTGCAGCAAACATTTAAGCAGGCCCTAGTTCACAGCATGCATTCAGTAATTACAGTGGAGAGCCAGCTCTGCTACAGTGAAGATTGAGACCAGCTCTTGCTTTAAAACTTGGCTCTTTTAAATACCGTACTATGGGCCTGGTCACTTGGTTGCCTTGAAATCTGGTGCCCCTTGATAGGGGTGTGATGTAGGATTATCGATCCAAATTTGGAGTCATTTGACCAAGGTGGTCTCACCATTAACAGTGGGGTTTTTTTTGCAGGAATTGAGGGGGGAGGTGTTGCTGATTTCCATTCTTTATGCAGGGGCTGGGGGATGTCTGAGACCCCTGCCACATCTCATGTCAGCTCTGCCCCCCTTCAGAGGAAGCTAAGACCAGGCATCCAAGGAACTTTTATCAAGAACCACTTGCTTAGATTGGTGGGGGAGGAGAAAGCAACTGAGAAGAGGCATGCTTGCTGTACATCTCAGAGGTGCTTAAATCTTGCGGGCTTGGGAGTAGCCACTGAAATGAGTGAAGCAGTTAACACATATCAGAGCTGTTGCTTCAGGCTGAATTCATCTTTATGGGCTGTTCTGGGACAGCTGAGACCATCAGTGTGGGAAATAAATAGGCTACCTCTCATAGCACCTTCTATGCTCCTGGTTTAGTTTCTGCTGGATATCTGGCTACAGCAAAGCTGGTGCTGATGATTAATTGTTTACAGTATCACAACAGCATACCAGCTCTGTTATAGTTGACATTTAAACAGAACAGTCATTTTAAAGACAATTTTAAATGCTCCAAACTTGCTATGCCTCCATGGAAGGGGCAGCGATAGGCAGTCCCCTTAAAGGACAGCTTTCCTTAAAGTCGGCAGAAGACAGCAAATTTTTTGTGCGCGCACACACCTAGTTTTTGAAGTCTAATGGCTTAATGGAAGGGGAAAGTGAGACCGAACTGACTGCAGGGAAAGTAAGGGAGGCAGGAAAGAGAGACACCAGTCTGCTCATATTCAAAGTTACAGTAATCATCATGTCATAAAACCAGCAGAAGAGCTTTGCATAGCTCAAACGCTTGCCTCTCTCACCAACAGAAGTTGGTCCAATAAAGGATATTGCCTCACCAACCTTCTCTCTAATATCCTTGAACCAACACGTTCCTAGGACACAGACAATGCCTGAGATTTCTCTCATCAGCTCTGTTAGCGACTAAATATACCAAAGATTTTGATGTCTTCCCATGTCATGATAAAGTGCACAGGGGAAAATGTAAAAAAAATCACAGGACAGAGTAACTGTGTGGCTTAATGGAGAGACAGTCAGCTGAGATGGAAAAAAAATCTCATCTCTATTCCAAACCATGACAAGGTCAGTTACATTTCATTAAGCTGTCATACTATGCTCATCTTCTACCTAATTGCTGACAATCCCCATAGCAAGGTGCCTCTTCATCTTACTACTGCCACAACCTTGGCAACAGAATACTGAAAGGAAGCACCCTAGATCTTGCAAAGTACTCTGGCACTTCCTTCCTTTCATCATACTTGGGGTCAGAGAAAGAAGTGTTCTCTCATAACCAGAAGCAGAAATCATATTCCCTCTCTCCCTCCCCCCCCCCAATCTCTTCAGCTTACAAACAGCTCTTCCAGTCTGCTCAAACTAATTTCTCCACTATTCAGAATAACAAATCTTATACGATAAATGCACCCGGGCCACATGCAGCGTTGTTCCTAGTGATTACTGCCAGCACCAGAGGAAAGGGGCAAATACTTGGTTTTCAGAAGCTTGGGTTTTCCAAAATGGAATGTTCCTGAAGGACATGCTGTGCCCCTGGGCATCCTTAACTCTGCATTAATTCCTCTTTAATATAGCACAATATTTTGTCATTGGTCAGATAAAAACTGTGAATCATACGATACAGAATTATGGGGCAGGATTCAGGATTTTGACAAGTAGTAGGTTGCTGAATTTGATACAGCAGGTTTAAGTGCATTTCCTTAATGTTTCTACCCTCGAACTCAAGCATAAATGAAAAAATGCCTTTCCATGCTGAAAATTTGTATTGTATAGAAATAGTAGATTTACCTAGCATTGCTTGGGTCCTTTAAAAAATTTTTTTTTTCATTTAAAACACTGTTTGGAGATGGGGTTGGGGGTGAGGGGTTCAGTATGCAGTCTACCTCAAAAAGAAAGGACAATCCCAGCCCTCTCACTGCAAATGTTGGAGCCAGGTGAGAAGCACCTCTCCACAACAGCTGCAGCAGGCAGAGCCAGAGGAGGGGGTGCTTGTCTCCCAGCTGGGTGACATGCAGACACACAAACACAAACTCACTCTGAAATTTATAGTAGATAGCTGTCCTTTATTTTACCCCTGGCCTCTGCTTGCCCAGTGGGGTTATAGCTGCCCCCCTGTGGTCATTCTGCAGTGCAATTCCCTCCTACAAGACCCTTTCTTTTCCATTTTATGAGAAACATGCACATTCCATTATCCTGGTAAAACCAAACCCAAGTTATGATAAGAGGAAGCAGCATATCAAATTTTGTGGACCTAGCTATTACTGTTTAGGTGGAGTTTTTGAACAAACAGACTCACAGACAGATGGACATTTCTAAAATAATTAGAAATATTTAAAAGCATATCATCAATGTAAAATTTTCTTTGAAACCATGAAATCAAAAAATCTTTTTTCAGTAGTGTAAGGAAATTCCTAATTTTATGGCTGCATTACTACATCCTAGTGCTCCTTGTAAGCTGTGTGCTTGGACAGCTGGTCAAGAGAAATACAAATGCCACCCGGCTGATTAGCAGAGCACCTATACCTAGGTTTGGTGTTTTCAAACTGCATATCTCAATGCACATAAAAATATTTATTCTGCACAAGGATGGAAAAGACTAGAGGGAACATTAGTGACAACTGTACCCAGTTTTCAATCATACTTACCTTACCTGAAATAACTGCCCTAAGCTTACCACTATTATTCCATTAGCTCATTTCCCCACAAGCTTAATTTACAACTTTAGGGTCAGATATTGCAAACCCTACCATCACCTTCATATTATTAAAGGAATGTCATCAAAATGTTTCCATATTGTTTGTTTACAGCTGAACATAACTTGTTTGCAATTTGCTTAATAATCTTTGTTTTACAGGAAATAAAAATGAACTGATGGCATTAGAGCAGTGTTTCCCAATTTTATTTGGCCATGGAACGCTTTTCAGAATTTCAAGGAACCCCTAGGTTTGTCAAACAAAAACAAAAAAAAAGGAAGGGAATCCACCAATGCATGAAAATCACATTCCTTCCCCAAGACCCCACCCCTTTGAGGCCCCATCCTCTGTTCCCCTCCTCTCCATCACTTGCTATCCCTAGCCCTTATACACTCTCACTGGGTTAAGACAGGTGGTGCGGGCTCTGGGGTGGGAAGGGGTGAAGTGCAGGCTCTGGGAGGGAATTTGGATGCAGGAGAAGAGGATGCTGGCTCGGGGAGGGGGCTCCAGGCTAGGGAATGTTGAGCTCAGGTGGAAGGTTGGGGTGCTGAGCAAGCCACAGGCTTCTGGATGTGAGGGTGCAGGAGTTTGGTTTGGATATGAGAGGGGCTCAGGGCAAGGAGGCTGTGAGTATGATGAGCTCAGGACACAGATTTGTGATGTGTGGATGGTGCAGGAATGTTGTGGCAGAAGACTGAGGATGTGGGGATGCAGGAGTTTGGGGATGTAAGAGGCTCAGGACAGGGGGTTCCAGTGTATGATAGGCTCAGATTTTGGGTCAGGTGGTGCAGGAGGGTTATGATGCTGCAGTGAGATGGGGATTTGGCCCCAATTAGGGGCATGTTGGCCAGGCTTCATTTTGAAATAAAATATTGTCACACTCAAAAGGTTTTAGCATTGTCTTTATTTATGAGAGGGGCGGGGAACCTGTTTTGAGTCAAGGGTCACTGACCCACAGAAAAATCAGTTGGGGCCACACAAGTGAGATGCAAAAAAACCTCTCCAAAACCCCCAAGCCTCACTAATGTGGTCCCAATTGTGCTGGTGGGGGCAGGGGACAGGGTGCTATTCGGTGCTGGGGCTGGGCAGAGGGTGCTGCTGGGTGGCAGGATGCTGGCACAGGTGGCGGGTCAGGGACATGGTCCTGCTGGGCACTGGGGTGGGTGGCTGGGTCTGGGGACACAGGGTGCTGCTGGGGCTGGTGGTAGGGTGCTGGGGCTGGGGACAGGGTCCTGGGGTGGGTGGCAGGGGGCTGGGGCCGGGGACAGGGTGATGCTGGGAACAGTGTACTTGTGGGGGGGGGGGGGTCTGGGCAGGGGACAGGGGCAGCTGGGACCAGTACATGGCAATCCTGCAGCATCTCTGGGTTCCAGGAAGTGTGCAACTGCACTTCCCCTCCCCAAACAGCTGGAGTGTGCACTGTCTGAACAGCAGGGGCTATTGCACTCCAGCAACTTACTTCCACAATGCCATCCTGCAGGGTGGGGAGGGTGCGGGGAGCCCCAGGTCAGCGCGCACTGCCTGCACACAGTCTGAGCTGCACAGACCCGGGTCTCCTGACCTCCCGTCCCCTCCCCCATCACGCAGAAAGGCCACAGAACTAAGTTACCAGGTGCCATAGCCCCAGCTGTTCAGGCAGCGTGTGCCGGCTCCTTTGTAGAGGGGAAGTGCTTCCCTCCCTGCTGCGGGTCACGTAGGGTCACCCCTGTCTGGCACCCCCCTCGTGTGCCGGCTGGGAGCAACTGTTCCCCTCTGCATCGCCAGGGAGGAAGGGGAAACAAGTGTGCTGCTTCTTTAAAAAGCTGGCTAGCCAGCTCACTCTCTCTTTTAAAGGGGGTGGGGGAGTGCAGACTCCTCATGGAACCCCTACTTTCAATTCACGGAACCCCAGGGTTCCACGGAGCACCAATTGGGAAACACTGCATTAGAGTAATAAGAGCCTTTTTATATTACAACCACCCATTGGATAAATTTACCTGATCAGGAACTACAAACAATAGGATGTTTAATACTAGAGGCAAATTATGAATTATTAGGAATTATTCAGTATGGTTGGTATTTACTTCTCAAATAAGTAACTGCCAACATAAGATACTTATGGAAAACCATGAGTCATGTGACTTGAGACAGACTTTGCTAAGACAGATATTGTCAAACGTCTACTAACTGTGTAAGAAGGTAGTAGCTAAACTAATTTTTTACAACTACTTTGTAACAATATCTTAAGGTGTGTTACCTGGTTGTCCAATTCTGACCCAGCCACCTCAAACATTTAGCCACATCCCCAGAATCTTCCAGGGTGGGTCAGAAGAAACTACTCCTATCTTTTCCCAAATATGGATAGGAATATTGGAATTACCATACTGAATCAGACCTGGGGTCCAATTAGTCCATTATCCTATGACAGTGGCCAGCACAAGATGCCACAGAAGGGGTCAGTACCACACAAGAAGCAAGCAGATGGATGATAATTTGCTCTTTCTAAAGGTGTGTCTAGACTACAGAGTTTTTTCGAAAAAAGTTTCCTGTGTCTATACTGCTGCTGTGTTCTTTCAAAATATAACTACATTAAGTAAATCTACTTTAAAAAAGACTTGTCAATCGGTTTTCTAATATCACTCAGGCAGAAATTGTGGCTATTTTGATGGGGAAAAAAGGCTTAAAACGTGTGTCCGTGTCTCTCTCAACGTGGGAAGTTTCTTTAAACATATTCCATTAAAAACAGATTGGGGCTCCCACTCCAGTTTTCTGATCCTCTAAGGAAGACACTTGCAAGCAGATACAAACTTCCTATCTGTGATGTGATACTTCTAATGTAAAATAGCAAAACAAAAAATACCCCTTGTAGCCACCTAATTATTTCTGAAGTGCTTCATGTTTCACAGTCAGTTGCTAAATTAACTATACAGTTTAATGATCATTAGCTCCCTGTCATCTACAAAATGTAAGTACTTTTTTTGCTAATAAAGTATGAAGGGCCAAAATCTTAATAAGCTTTGAGATAATGATTTACTTGCAACCAATTCAATTTCTTCACTTGCTATGAGAAAAAGACATGGAGCTTTATTAATTTTTAGAAACTTTTTTGCAACATTCTGCAACCTTATGCTATCAAAACCAAATTTTTATGGAGCAGCCACCTCTTTAAAAAATCTTCCTAATTCCATGATTTTTAAACATTTTTTTCAGGAAGATGACCCTTTTGTTTTAGCAGTACAACATTTAGATTTGGTCCCCCACAGCAGTGTTTCTCAACCTTTTTTTAAAAAAAGGACCCCTTTTTCAAAAAAGAAAAATAAAAAGGTACCCCCAGTACCTACAGTTTTCAGACACACAATTTTTTTTCTACCATTGCAACACATTTGTTTAAACAACTTAATCATAACCAGGTGGGCGATGAAATTTTTGGTGTAAAAAGTACAAAAATAATAAAGCGCTGTAAAACTTAAAACAAACATTCAGTTTTCTCCAAATTTCAGTTGTGTTGACATTACCCTCCCCCCCCGCCCCGACTTCTCTCGAGTACCCCTAAGGGTACTCATACCACTGGTTGAGAAACACTGCTCCGCCAGTCTGATTTTCAATATATGACAAAACACTGACCGTTTTTTTGAAAAAATTAGTATTTTGTCTATTAGTATTTATTACATTTTTGAGAAGAACAACAAGTTCAAATATCAGACAAAGTTCTTAGTTTCATTCAATATTAAATTTGAATTAATCTTTATTAGGCAAACATCTTCAGAAGTTAAATTTCACTGTTATTTACAAGAAAATGTACAATGCAAGACAAAAAATGTCACACCTCTATTAAAACTAGGGCACGTCACATATTTCCATTTGGTGTTCATCCAAGCTCCTGCTTTTACATCCAAGATGACACAGATGTAGCTTCTTTTTGAACCTATTAAAATAGAAATTGAGAAACAAATTGCTCTATAATTTACTGAAGTATGGAAATGTATATTTATGTAAAGAAAAGCACAAAGAACAACAAATTTTAAACACCCATACTAGAAACCATCATAATAAATATGGAGGCCTAGAAATTAAAGGATAATGTTCCCAATGTTTTTAATTCCTACTGTGCCTTAAAATCAGGAAATGTTTTTCCTTTCTCTGTAGTTCCTGTTGTTCCCAACCCTTAAATCAACTTTTCTGAGCACCATCCTTCATTCTGAAATGAAATCTTTAGCCTTTTCCTCTCATTTTTCTTCTTCCCCTGCTATGATTTCTTTTTCCCTCTATCATCCCATATCCTCCCTGCCCCCTTGCAGGGTTTCCAGAAGATTAGATATACATTGTGCTGGAGACTGAGTTTATATAATGACATTTTACTGCTCTTCTAAAATCTATTTATTAATGTTTCATTTGGGTGTTAAATCCAGTACATCTGAAATGATTACATGTATACTCGGAATGACAAGTCTAATCAAAGAAGAACCCAAGATGTCAGACATCAAGATTAACAGCTGAAAAGGAAACAGAAGAGCTGGAAAAAAACAGATCTATAAACCTGAAGCCTGGGATTATTTCAAAGCACCATTCAGAATTGGTTTATTTACCAAATATGTAAACAAGCTATGATATTACAGCACAATACCTCATTTTCAACTAGGTTCAAAGGGGTGGAGATAACAAAAGCCCCAAGTAGGCATAAAAAAGGCAACCTAAAACAGAGGCAAAATTACAAAAAGGTCATAGGAACAAAAGGAGGAAAAAGAGGATCTTAAAATGTCAATAAGCAAATGCAAGAGTATGAAGAACAAACTAGACTATGAATTACACAAGATAGATTATGAATTAATTGCCATCACTGAGACTTGATTAGAATAGTAGTATAGAAGAGTGTAGCCTGATTAGGAAGGACATGCAGAGAGAAAAAAAGAAGAGAAAACATTGCATTAAACATCAAGAATATATACACTTGTCCTGAAGTCTAGATGGTCAGATGCCGACCAGTCAAAAGTTTCTGGGTGAAGATAAATGGAGGTGGAAAGAACATGAACAACATCATGGTAGAGGTCTAAGATGGATGAGGCATTTTTTGCAACAAACAGCAGCAATATCTAGAATACAAGAACCTGGTAATAATGGGGAACTTTAACTACCCAGACATCTATTAGAAAAGTAATAGGGCAAAACAAAAGTGTCCAGTAAATTCTTGGAATGTATTCAGGACAACCTGTTTCAGAAAGTGGAGTAAGTAACCAAGAGGACAGACAGGAATTGGCTGTGAATCTGGAGGTAGAAAAATAATCTGAAAGTGATCAAATGACAGATACCTTCCCCTTTCCTTAGAATGATGACAGGAAAGCAGCAAGTCAAGGACAATGGACTTAAAAAAAAACAAACTCAGACTTGGAGAATTGCCAGGTATGCTCACATGGAAAGAAAAATATGGGGAAAAAATGTCCAGGAAAACTGGCAGTTTCTCTCAGACAATTTATCAGGCAGAATAGCTCAATGTAGTAAGAAGTCAATATGGAACCATCAGGAGCTTTTAATGACCTGACAATCCAAAGGGAATTCTATAAAAAGTGGGCACATAGACAAATAACTAAGGAAAAATACCAAATACCATAAGAATGTAGGGGCAAAATAAAAAACTAAGGCATAAAATGAATTACATCTAGCAAGGGTCATAAAATGTATTAGTAAACAAAGGAAATGTGGGCTAAATAAAATTACTCTACTAGAACTTGTTGAAAGCTCATATTCAAAGAGTAGTTATCCATGATTTATTGTCAAACTGGGAGGGCATATCTCCAAGAATCCCACAGGGGTCTATGAAGTTTATTGTCAAATCATTCAAAACTAATGAGGGATCTTCAAAATTCTTGAATGGTCTGGAAGACCTCTGGGGGAAGTTCAGAGGACCAAAATCAAACACATCTCAGTAATAGCTGATGCCTTAGTTTAAGCAGCCAAGTCCATGCCATCAAAGCTGTCCTGGGGATCAGTTCTGGCAGTCAGCATATTTTCTGCCATCATTATAATGAAATTCTATCTGTAGTCCTTTGATAACCTGTCCCTGAATTGAATTTAATGTCTTCCCAAAGCATGAAGTTATAGCTTGTTTGCAACTTTAAACTGCAGAATTCACAGGGATTAAAGTTTGTGGTCTAGCAAATCAAGTCTTTTTGAATCTTGCCTTTAGATGTTCATGCTTGGTGTCCTTGTCTCTACTGTTGGTTAGCAGCTGCCATTATTAAGGAGCTTGGAGGAGGATAAGAATACAAGGTCTCATATCCTTTAGAATGGACATGCTATCTCCTGTTCACCCATTTTGTTGTGGGAGGTAAGGAGAAGGCGGTCTGACAAAGGTTATGTCTAGACTGCAGGCTTCTTTCGGAAGAACCTTTTATTGGAAGAGATCTTCCAAAAAAAATTTTTCTGAAAGAAAGTGTCCACACACAAAAGCACATCAAAAAAGGGATCTGCTTTTTTCGAAAGATAGCATCCATTCAGTGTGGATGCTATCTCGCATTTAAGCTGTGATTACTATGGATGGAGTGGCCACCAGGGCACCTGTGTTATTTCCTGGAGGACTCTGCTTTCGAAAGAACTCCCTCTTCCCTGTCCACACATGCCTTTTTCCAAAAGAGCTCTTTCAGAAAAGGCTTCTTCCTCATAGAAAGAGGATTACCAACACTGGAAAAAACCCTCTGTTCTTTCGATTTACTTTCAGAAGAATGCGATTGCAGCATGGACGTAACTCAGATTTTGTCGGAAAAACAGCCATTTTTCTGACAAAACTCTGTAGTGTAAACATACCCAAAGTGCCTTAATTGGCTCCAGAATGGCTTAATTAATCAGCAGAAAGGACCGTTGATAACAGAACGTCCACTAACTTGCGAGAGCTTTCTCAGACCTCTTGCCTGAATGTCAACAACAGGGGCTCTATAGATCTTGATGAGCACCATGGTCCTCTGGTAGTTTGAGTTGCTTGAGAGCTCTCAGACAATCGAGAAGCAGAGCCAGTCAGAATTGGGGATATGTAGCTAGAATCCAGGGATTGCAGTATTGAAGGTATTATTGCTGGCTTGTCTCTCTACTGTGTTGGCTTTTGTGGAAGTCTGGGAAGTAGTGGTACCGCATGCTCTGATGTGGCGACTGGAAGCCTCTCCGTATCACTGAGGATATCAACACTGAAAGGATGAACAGCCTCAGTATTGAGTGGCTGGTAGCAGCAATGGTTCCTGATAATAGAATTTTTCAGAGTTTAGCCTTGATGGATCCAGCACAGGTTCCAGAGGCTGTGATCCCTTCTTTTGAATCAATGAGTGTTCTAGGGAGTGCCTCTACTCAGTTTTTTCTAGAGCTTCTTTCTGGCTATAGTAATGGTGAACTTGACTGAAGTACGCAGCCAGAGGAGGCAAGTGTCTTTTCTGTGGCACCACAAAAAGATGGAGGAACTGCAGAATTTCTGATGCGGTATTCTGCACCCAAGCTGAAGTACTTGGAGCGCATTCCTAATACAATGAGTTCAATGGACTGAAAAGTATACTTTTAAAATTTGCAGATGACAAAGCTGGGAGGAATTGCAAGCACTTTTAAGAATAGGATTAGAATTCAAAACAACCTTGACAAATTGGCGACCCTGTCTGATGACAAGATGATGAAATGCAATAAAGATACGTGCATTGAAGAGGGAAAAACATAAAATTCACAACTATAAAATGAGGAAAGCTGACTATATTGTAGTACTGTTGAAAAAGATCTGGGGGTTGTATTGCATCATCACAGATTGGATATGAGCCAATAATGTGATGCAGGTGCAAAAAAGGCGAATAACATTCTGGAATATATGACAGGAAAATAATATGCAAGACAAAGGAGTTAAAACTGTCTCACTCTGCTCAACATTGGTGAGACCTCAGTTGAAATACTGTTTCCAGTTCTGAACGTCACACTTCAGTAGATGTGGACAAAACTGAACAGAGTCTAGAGGAGACCAACCAAAATGTTAAAGATTTAGAAAATCTGACCTGTGAGGAAAGGTTATATAAACTGGTGTGTTCAGTTTTGAGAAAATGCAATTGAGGACAGGGACCTGATCACAATCTTTAAACACGTAGAGGAAAAAGCTGTTGTAAAGAAGGCAGTGACCAATTTTTTCTATCTGTACTGAAAACAGGACTTAATTTTCAGCAAAGGAGACTTGGGGTAACTATTACAAAGTTTTCCTGGAGAGTCAAACATTGGAATAAGTTTATAAGGAAGGTTGTGGAATTCCAGTGTTCCCTGCAAGCTGTATATTTGTGCAGCCACTCAGGTGAGATTCAAATGGTGTCCAGCTGATTAGAAGAGCATCCACAGCTGGGTTATTTGTTTTTACTGGTGTTGCATGTTCACACATGCCTCAGTGCACATAAAAAAGTTATGAAGCACTGGAATGGGTTGCCTTAGGAGGTGGTGGATTCTCCATTCATAGAGGTTTTAAAGGCACAGCTTGATACAGCTTGACAAAGCCCTGACTGGGATGATTTAGTTGGGGTTGGTCCAGCTTTGAGCAGGAGATTGGACCAGATGACCTCCTGAGATCTCCTCCAACCCTAATCTATGATTCTAAGAACCCTGGAACAAACACAGAGCCTTAATCACGATCTTTTAAATCGCTTGACAGCCCTAATATTTACTCAGAAAAGGAATGTATTTTTAGTTGTACTATTCCTCAACTGGATAAATAGAAAGCTAATACAGAAGAGAGAATAAAATGGTGACCATTCTGTAGGTTACTGGTCATAACTCGCTAATTTTTATAATGAACATACATCTCAAATGTTTTAAAGGAACTCTGGCCAAACCAGACACCCGAGTCAAAACTTTTGCAAAAAAAGTTAACTTACAAATAAGCAAAAACTATGTTGTAATTTCAGGGCTTTAGTCTTCTCATTTTTTGGAGGGAAAGAAGAGATTTTCATCAAGGCTCTTTCAAAAAGGGTAAAGGGAGACACATTTTTAGGAGGGAGGCTATACACAAAAATTGCAGCTATTGTCTCAATAAGAACTGAATGAATAGACTGGAGGAATAGGGGTGGAATCAAAATGCTATCTCCACCCTTGAATCAAGCAATTGTCTTCTATTTTATTCTCCCCTGCTTTTCTTGGTATTTTGGGACTCCAGATCTTATTCCTCATTCTGTGCCATATTTTCTACCCCTTCATATGCCAGTTGCCTTTCTATGCTGGTCTCTCTTCTGCTGCCTCTCTCCTCTGATCCTAGTACTGTTATCTCCAAGGGTACAGCTACACAGCAGAGCTAAACTTGAAATAAGCTACACAACTTGAGCTACACTAATTCTGTAGCTTAAGTCAAAATAGCTTATTTTGACTTTTGGCGTGGTCTACACAGTTATTTCAAAACAGAGCACTCTTCCCCCGACTCCAATTACTCCTCATACAATTAGGTTTACAGGAGTTGTCGTAAGAATATATTTCGAAATAACAGCTTGCTGTGTAGACATGCACTATGTTATTTCGGAACAACTGATATTATTCCAAAGCAACATTGCTGTGTAGACACTGCCCACTAGAATACTTCCACCTCCCAGGTGGAAAGGTCCTTTGCACATTCCAAAAAGGGATTACCTGAATTTGTCAATGAGGGGGTCATTTCTGCCCATTTTTCAGCCATTGGATTCCAAGAAAGAGACCTAGACCTTCTCCCCTTTCAGTTTCTACCAAGTGGGTGGAGAGTTGGGAAGCTTCCAGAGCTAGGACCATAGATCTTTAGCTAATTAGGCCAATGGCCGTGTCAAGAGTAGTTTTAGAGCTCCTTCTGGCCAGCTAAGTGGCTGAAACATTAAGAAGTAGCAAAATCACTTTTGCTTGAGTTAAAGGAATTGTGATGATGGCTTTAAGAGTGCACATTCTTGTGATCCCAGCCAGTTTCTAGCCCAGATTTTAAATTAATTCCCCGTTAGATTTGCTTTGATTTGGAGAAGAGTCTTAAGTTTACTAATGTATACACACACAAACAGAAGGCTTGAAGCTCTTCCTGAACATGATCATCATAGCTTATTGCTTTAAAATGACAACCAAGACATAGCATTATCACTTGTATCAAATACTTCCTTGTGTGGTGGAAAACACCAATAGAGTACACTGCATCAGACTGTGTTCAAGTGTTTGTCTAGGCCACTGGTTCTCAACCTATTTATTACTATGTGCTGCATATGAAGCCCACAACTTGCACTGTGGGTCTCCAGTTCAAAACCAAAGCATCCCTCCCCCCAAAAAACCCATAGTCCCTTCTATGTGTGATGATCCCACCAGAGACTCCTCCACCGGGGGGGGGGGGGCGTGTGCACGTGCGCGTCCAGGAGTGGAGCCCTGGGTGTGGAGCCAAGCAGCCGGGACCCACACCCTGGAACCTACTGGGCAACCAAGACCTGGACCCTGCCATGCAGAGCCAGGCAGCCGAGATCAAAGTCCCACTGTGCAGGGCAGCCAAGACCCCCAACAGAGGGCCAGGAGCACAACCCCACTAAAACATGGGGGTGCTGTAACATTCCTGCAAATCTCTAGTTCCTACACATATGTTGCCCATCCCCACAAATCACACCAGAGACCCACTCTCCTGCACCCTGCACCTCTGAAGCAATCGCTGCCCGGCTGTGTAGTCAAAATGTAATATTTTAGTATTGGTATAAGAATAAAAGTATGATGTATAATGACATGCTTATATGTTCTGTATGCCTCATGATTAGACTACTATAACATCTTGCTTCCTGTTAGCAAAGAAGGTGGTGAGGAAGAAGTGGAAACCTTGAAGATAACCAGGAAACATCCATTGTGTCTTAGTCTGAATTAAATTAGCAGAATTGACAAAACCTGGAGACAGGCAGACACCCCCAAGAGTGAGACACAAACAAGAGACAATGATGGGAAACCTGACAATAGCTATCAAAGGATAACTGTGGAAAACTCTGAAATTATCACCTTTTAAGGATGAATGATCACAGCATGACACTGTAATACCCATAGACTCAAATGGGAACATACATATGTAAAACGGGGAGCTCTTGCCATTAAGACTCTGGGTTCAGTCCTGCAAGCCAAGCTTCAGAGAAGCCCCGAATAACGATCAAAAGACCCAGACTCCTCACTCAGTTAGCCTTGCCTGGCCAGCAAGATGGACTTGAGCCACAACAGACTAGTAACTATACACCATCTGCAGGATGTGTGTGTGTATGTGTGCTTGTCTTTATGAAGCATATCCTAGCTGCTTTAATACTTTATTCTTAATAAACACAGAGTCTTGCCTTTTCCCCTAAAAAGATCCCATTTGCTTCTTATAAACATAACCCCTACTGCAGGAGTGATGAAACAAGGCTGCTGCATGCTGTCTCCCTCTCAACAAGGCCTGCCCCCCTGCTAGACCAGAGCAGCAAATTTGGAGGTTTTTTAGCAGACGGGCTGCAGATGTGTGCTAATTGGGCTGCATGTGGCCTGTGAGTTGAGAACCACTGATCTAGTTTCCCCACATTTATATTTGGGGTCATTTCTCAACTTCCACTTGGTCATAGTATCAACAGGCTGTCACATGATTTAGTGCAACCAGTTCAAGGTATCTGGAGGGAGTTGTTCAAAGATTCCCTGGAATTGTTGGCATTTCTCTCCTTTCACAAAGGGTATTCTGAAGGAAGGATTACTTGCCTTTTTACTGAAGGCATCCACTTGTCATCACCTACAACCCCCAACTCAAACCTGTCCAACACATTATCAATAAACTACAGCCTATACTGGAACAGGATACTAAACTCCAAGAGGCTCTGGGAGACAGACCCATAGTCTCCTATAGACAACCACCTAACCTCAAGATGATTCTTACCAACAACCACAGGACATACCACACTAATACCAACCCTGGTGCCTTCCCTTGCAACAAACCCCGTTGCCAGCTTTGTCCACATATTCACTCTGCTGATACCATTATTGGACCTAACCAAGTGAGTTATAAGATCAAGAACACATAATTCCTGCGCATGCAGAAATATAATTTATGCTATCATGTGCCGAAAGTGTCCGTCTGCTATGTACATTGGACAAACATCTCAGACACTTCGCCAAAGGATCAATGCCCACAAAACAGATATTAGACAGGATCACAAAGAAAAAACAGTTTCTTGCCATTTCAACCAGAAAGGACATTGTCTCAACGACTTAATTACCTACATCCTGCTTCAAAGGCCTTTTAAGATTACACTTGAAAGAGAATCCTCTGAACTGTCATTCATGCTTAAATTCGACACTTTACACTTAGGTATGAATAAAGACTCTAATTATCTCACCCATTACAAAGATAGCTTCCCCAATTATCACCTCTAATATCATTAGCTCACAGACATTTACCCCCCCCTCCCCCGCCATCCCTCTTCTGTTTTGAAATTTGATTTGTCCTTTTCATATGTGTTCATTTTTTTTAATTGTATCCTTTGGTATATATGGTTGTGACAATTTTCTTCCACTATTTGATCTGAGGAAGTGGGTCTGGCCCACGAAAGCTCTTCACCTAATAAACCCTCTTGTTAGTCTTTAAAGTGCTACATAGTCCTGTTTTTTGTTTCGCCTTACTGATGGTAGTGTAATCCCCACAAAGAAGGATTGCAACAATGTGGGAATTAGTTTCAAAGTACCCATGATGATTCTATAGGATTGATGAGATCACTGTCAATTTTGTGTGCATGTAATGAGCATATTGGTGCACAATACCCACAACTGAATCCCACAAAGAGTGACTAAACTGCCTGGAGTGTTTTGGAGTAAACTTGCTATTTTGTACTGGTGAATTTCTGGAGTACACAGTTCCTGGTTTTTCTCTCTCTTAACAGGTTCTTTGTACATAAGTGTTTACATTAAAAACATGAATCATTTTTATAACCTTCATTTGGAAGTCTTCACTTGAGGGATCGGTTAATGCTACTGGTGTCTTTAACTACTGCGACACATACAGAAATAATTTAGTGGATTAGAGTGGCAGCTTGATAGTCTTATTAAAGTACACAGGCCAGAAAGCTATTTCCCTTCATTTGCTTCCACTGTACTTGATTTGAAATCACTAAAACATGTAAATAAAAGAGAAATTAAACGAGAGTCCAATGCACAAAGCAGACTCGACTAAGTGAAATCTCTCTTCAGTGACAGTAAATAATACAAATGGCCTTAGTTTGCTTCAACTTATATTTACAGTAAAACTCCAATTGTCCGGCATCCAGTGGTCCAGCACTCCTGATAGTCCGGCACCAACTGGAACCCGGAAGTGCTCCGGCCAGCCGGACAATTGGAGCTGCTCTGCCCCCGGCTTCCCCAACTCCGCCGCTGGTCAGTTTCAGCAGCGGCTGACTTGGAGAAGCCGGGGGCAGAGCAGCTGCAGTGCTGCCGGGTTGGTCCCGCAGCGCGGCCCTCTCCCACGCTGCGCAGTTCCCCGCCAACCCCCCACCCCCACTCCAGACCCCTCATAGCCCCTCTTCCGGTACTCCGGCATATCTGATAATCCGGCACCCCCTGGGTCTTAAAGGTGCCGGATTATCGGAAGTTTACTGTACTAAGCAAAACTGAAATATTAATTTGGCTCCAACAACAGTGTATTATTTCTGTGTTAAGTCAGGGGTGGGCATTAAGCTGGCAGGCCGCTACCACTTTATTTACCTGTGCTTCCACAGGTATGGACACTCAAAGCTCCTGTTGCCTGTGGGATTGCCATTCCTGACCAATGGGAGCTACAGGAAGCGGCATGGACCAGAACGCTGCTTCCCACAGCTCCGATTGGCTAGGAATGACGATCCATAGCCAACGGGAGCTTCAAGCCACCATACCTGCAGATGTGCAGGTAAACAAAGTGGCAGCAGCCTGCTGGGAGCACCTACATCTGGCCTGCGGGCTGGTTATTGCCTACCACTGTGTTAAATGCTAAAACTGAGTCGGCATTATGCTCTGGTGTTTACAGTCTCAGTTGTTAAGATGCAAGAGCTATATTTTAAATAAATTATTCAAGATACCTGTCTAACAAAATATTCAGTATGCAATTCTCTTTTGATATATACCATGAATACAAATACATCATGCCCTTCCAGATTATAATGCACTATATAAATAGTGCTTAGCCCTTATACAGCAGTTTTACGTGACTCCTCTCTTCTTTATCTGAACACTGGGAATTACAGAAAAAAATGACTAAAATTAGATACAACAAAATACACACTGGATGGGAAAAATGCTGAACCTCAACCAGAACGCAGCAAGCAGGATACACTTCCCAAAGACAGCAACTGCAGAAATGTGACAATCCATAATGCCAAGGCTTACAGGAATACCTTTCATGCTGCCCTACACCGTTCCATTGGGAGGTACCTTTACTTCTAACACAATATACAGGCCTCATGGAATGGACCCCGACAGCTGAAAAAAATTTCATCAGCAAAAAATCAAAAAGTTTGGCCTTAGAAGATCTGAAGGCATTTTCTACCTAACAAAATACCCTCATTAATGGAATTAACCTTTCAATGGGGAATGATAACAGACAAGAAATCCCAACTGTTACTATCTGCTTATGATTAATAGAGAGGAGTCTAAAGTGGCTAATGGAGTGGAGGAGATGTATTCTGCAGCACTTATGTGGGTTTTTCGTCACATACCTTATTGAGCTCTGGGAACAGTTCTTGTATCCCAATATCCAGAAGAACATAAGTCAACTAAAAACAGAAAAAGTAGTTATTGTAAAAGGGTCAAGGTCAGTTATTATGACAACCCTTTCAGACAACTATATTGCCCTTTTTTTTTTTTTTTAAGAGATATACCATCTCATAGAACTGGAAGAGACCTTCAGAGGTCATCAAGTCCAGTCCCCTGCCCTCATGGCAGGACCAAGTACCAAAGAGAATTTGAATTTATTTCAGGTACACAAAAGACCACTGCAATCCTTTATGATACGCTGTGTTAAGCAATAAGATTTCTCATATAATTGCAGAATGACATGTACCTGCTTGTTAAGCACTGGCTGCTGCATTCCATCAAACAGAAGTCTGATGCCTTCATACTTGGCGTCTTCTCCAATGCATTTGCCTATCAAATCTAGACCAAATACCAACACATACCAGTCACAAAAAGCCATTACAAATTAGTTTGGTGCTATAGTAAAGCATGCTAAATCAAAATTAAGTGCAGCATATCCTCAGCACTTCCAGTGACTTGAATGCTATGAACTTACTTGAATGCTATGAATCTTACTTTTTTTGAATGCTATGAACTTACTTGAACGCTATGACCTTACTTTTCAAATGAATGTTTTTAGTATCAGTTAAGTTAAAAATCTTTCTGAACCCTTTGCTTTTATTCTATTTGAACTAAGAATTAGCTACAGTGTGTATTAAATGAATTTTAGGAAGTATAAGTGGAAGCCTATTTCTTCAAGTTCTCAAAATGAGAAAAAAATATCCTTTATTAGCCTATGCACTGCAGTGATATATAAATATATCTTTTTTACTTATAGTTTTACTTTCAATATCAAGGAACTAAGTCATTGCCAGTTTTTAGGTAGAAAATATATAACCTAAGTTTAGTGCCCTAATGCTTTGTGTAATAAAACAGAGGTTTCTTACCTGTACGTAGAGATTTTTTGAGATGTATGGCTCCATCTGTATTTCACATGTGGGTACACATGCACCCAATATACCCAAGACCACAGACTTCTAGCAAGTAACATCTATTGGTCCATGCCTGCACAATTGCTCCCTCTCATGCTCCATACTGAGGGAGTAAAGAGCGGTATAGATCGATGTTTCTCTAGTTCTCTTACCACAAATCAGATAGGAACCAAAGCAGAAAAGAAGAAGAAAGGAGACTGGAACACAGATAAAGACCATACTTCCCAAATAACCTTTGGCTACAAGTAAGTAACTTTCATTTCTTCAAGCCCTGGTCCCTATGTGTATTCCACATGTCAGTGTTTGGTAAGCAGTATTCAAATAGCATGGGGGGACAGGAGGAGGATGCAGTTACTATCGATTTCTGTAATAGTGCTGTCCCAACAGCTGCATCTGCAGAATAGATCTGAACTGTGGTATAATGTTTCAGGTAGGAATGAAAGAAATGGTTACTTACTTGGAAACATCCAATATTAAGACCTGACTTAAAAACGCTATTGACATTGCTTGCACCTGCTGAGAGGGCACAACTGAAGATATTCCATATGCTGTCTTGATACAGGATATTTTTCACTTAGAGACTGTTTATGGAGAAACCACTTGCCCCTTTATATGCATATGACACAAACAGATGAGCCAAAGCACGAAACAGTTTAGTTCTATTTGACAGAAGGCTGACAGCTAATATCTAGAGATGCTGCTTCTCCAGAAATGAATGCAGCTTAGGAAGAAATACAGGTAAATACAGCCTGATTCAAATGAAACTGAGAGACCACTTTAGACAAACATTTTGGGTGTTGCCAAAAAGTTACTTTGTTCTTGAGAATGGCATACAAGGAGTTCTGCCATCAAAGCTTTTGACTCAGAATCAATTTGTGAACATTACCACCATCAGGAATGCAGTTTTCTGACATAGAAAAGGAAAGGGACAAGATGCCAGAGGCTCAAATGTATGTACCATTAAAGTCGCTAAGACTGCAACAAGGTCCCACAAAGAAATTGGCTCTCAGACGTGGAGGATCAAAATGAAGAATCTTGCTACCATAGCACTGGAAAAGTTTGAGGCCTTGTCTACACTAACCCCCACCATTGATCTAATTTACATGACTTCAGCTACACAAATAGCGTAGCTGAAGTCACCATACTTATTGATGTGTCTTGTGTGTGGTTAGGTTGGCAGGAGCTGCTCTCCCGTTGACACCAGCTACTCTTCTCATTCTGGTAGAGTATCAGCATTGATGGGAGAGCACTCTGAGATCGATTTATTCCGTCTCAGCAGATATAATAAATCAACAGCTAGTGGATCAATCACTGCTGCATCAATCCCTGGTGTAGTGGAGACAAGCCTTGACCTTTCCAGGAATGGGATAATGAAATGCTAAAAATCACAGCCCAATGCACCCTCAATGAGCTAAGAACAAAACCTGACAACTGAAGATGCAGTAAGTTCTCCTAGATGTTATAAACACAAGTCAGTATTGGCTGAACTTCACACACCAACAATCATACTGAAAATCACTTCCATTTCTCCAGATAGGCCATTATGATAGAAGACTTTCTACTATTGAGTAAAACCCAGTGAATAGCTGCTGAATGGTGCTTTTCCTCCTCATTCAGTCACAGAGCCACCATACCATGAGATGCAAGGAACTGAGTTTGCAAACGCAAGGTGCAACCTTATTCCTTGTCAGCTCGTCAGGATGGAGAGGAAGGGATGCCGGAAACTGAACTGACAGTGTGAACCACAGAGCACATGTCTTTAGGGACCACTTACAAGGAAAAATTCCTGCAGAGATGGGACACACGATGATTCTCGACCCCAGCCAAGCAATTGCCTATCAGAGTGATATTCTCCTCAATGCAGAACTGCCACAACAAGATTGCCTGTTAGCAGAGCATCTTGGAGCATGCTCCCCCTTATCTGCTCACATAATACACTGTGGTGGTACTGCTGATAAGTATGCAAACAACTGATCCCCTGATGCAGTCCAGCAAGACATGACAGGAACTATAGATGGCCTGATGTTCTAGCATGTGGATATGCAATGAGGTTGCCTGCTCTGACAATAGACCCTGAACTTTAGGTAACCCCAGGTGTGCTTACCACTCTACCAGGAAGGCATTCGTGGCAATAGATCTAGCTGGCAGCTCTGGGTGAAGGACAGCAGTCGGTCATTCAGATACAGGAAAATACGGATTCCCTTCTTTCTGAGGTACACTGCTACCACAACCATATCCTTGGTAAAAACCTGGGAATGGGTGGAGGAGAGAGGAATGGGCATAAGAAGCAGCACCATGTACTGAAAATAGTACCCTGCCATGACAAACTGGAGGAATTTTCTTTGGCTTGGTAAAATGCCAAATGAAAATATATATCCTGAAGGTCCAGAGCTAGTGTTCATTGTTAACTGAGAACAAGCAGGATCAGAAGACAGTTCCTAAACCTCAGGATTTTGGGCACAGTACTTCTCCCTGAGGATGGGGGAAACTAAGCAATACTAATTAAACTGCAAACACACTCAGAATACAAAAACTATATACAATTATATTTCTAGGTTTTTGAGTGACTGTGCAAAAATTGCTTCAGACACAGAGGATTCCAACTCAGGCCATGAACTGGTAAGGAGGAACTGGAGAGGCACCAATCGACACCACCCCACATATCTTGGTACAGAGCACAAGGGGAGCAATTGTTCAGTGCAGACCAACAGATTCTACTTGCTAGAAATCTTCTATTTCAATTGTATGGAGCTCATGCATTCCCATGTGCAGAACACAGAGACTAGCACTCAAAGAACAACTTCAAATTACATTTACAATGAATTATTATAGGATGATCTCTAAGCATAGGATTCCCCCCTCCCCAATTTACAGTAAAACTCCAATTGTCCGGCATCCAGTGGTCCGGCACTCCCGATAGTCCGGCACCAACTGGAACCCGGAAGTGCTCCGGCCAGCCGGACAATTGGAGGTGCTCCGCACGGCTTCCCCAAGTCCGCTGCTGCTGCTGCTGAAACTGACCCCCTGCTCCGCGCTGGGCAGCACCCCAGCTGCTGCCGCTTCTGAAACTAACGACTGGCGAACTTGGGGAAGCTGCAGAGCAGAGCAGCTGGGGTGCTGCTGGGCGCCAAGCAGGGGGGTGAGAGGCGCTGCGGGACCAAGCCGGCAGCACCCCAGCTGCTCTGCCCTAGGGCTTCCCCAAGTCCGCCGCTGGTCAGTTTCAGCAGCAGCTGACTTGGGGAAGCCGTGGGGCAGAGCAGCTGGGGTGCTGCCAGGTTGGTCCCGCAGTGCCGTCCCTCACCAGCACCCGGTTCGCCCCATGCCGCGCTGTTCCCCACCCGACCCCGACACCCCCCCTCCAGACCCGTCACAGCCCCCCTGTCGGCATATCCGATAATCCAGCACCCCCTGGGTCCCAAAGGTGCCTGATTATCGGAAGTCTGCTGTATATAGGAAAATTATAGCTTAGATAAGTCTTCTTCAGGCTTTTACGGAAGCCCTGCTTTTTACCCAATTTTGAGCTGGACCAAATGATATACGAAGAAGATGAGTGATTTGTTCAAGATCAGTCAGTCACACAACTAGTTCATATCCCATGTTCCTCCTGACCTGCATAGTGTCATTATCTAACCATTACACAATAGACCTGGGGGTAAGAGTAACCCTCATTAAATCTATGAAATGAAAATCTCATTAAACAGCAGCATTTTAGGCAACTCTTTAAAACATCAGCCACATAACTACTTTATACTGTAGATCAGGAAATTAGCATTAATGATATATTTGAGCTAGATGCCTGATTTAAAGACTAAAAAGCATATACAAGTCACATGAATATGGAACCTGGAATATATCTCATCATTTCTTCAAAGGTCTGCTTCGCTCGTTTCTGTTTATCTTGGAGACAGCGAGGTTCACTATTCTCACAAAACACAGCATCTGTAACAACCAAAAGAACAAAACTGGCATCAGGAGTTGGCTTTCAGTAAAGTTGTACATTGTATATGTTACTAAAAACTGATACCAGGCTTTTGAATGATGTCTTCAGAATTAAATTTCTGTTTTCCACATGATTTTAAACTGGAAATAAGTTATAGCCATGCCATTTTATAGCCTGATGTCTTCTTATTCTGCTCATAACCAGAAATACCCTATCTGTTTGGAATACAACATAGTGTTTTGCCAATTCATTCCTTGTTTTAAGTTAATTTTTAAAGTATTACATCTATTCTAGTTGAATTCCGCTGTAGGTTAATTATATGCTGTTTAATTGTAATTCCTCTTGTACTTACAATTGTATAAAGATGTTCTTCACTTTATATCAAACAGCCACTCAGTATTGATGGGGACTGTTGCAACTGCCATATTTACTACAGAAAGCTAAAAATATTTATGTTCATTTTGGATTTCAGTCACTCAAAGCTTCTTCACTTTGTTTTCATTCATTCGCAATCTCTCTTTGGGAGCTGTAATTTTCAAAACTGGCCTCCACCCAATTCATTTTCCTAAATATAGCAATTTTGTTCAGTCTGTTCAATTGGTCCTGTGGGCTTAATTTTCTTTGCCTCACCTCCCCTCTTTTTAGAAAAGGGAAACAATTTGAAAACTAGTATTAATCTTCCAAAAAAAAAAAAAAAGATTAAGATCCAATGCATACTTTAAGAATTTCTTAACATCACATATCTACTGCATCATTAATTCCATCATGTTGATCTGTCCTTTAATCTTCTTTTCCTTGCTCACTATAAACCTTTTCCTTGCTCACTATAAACCTTGAATTTAAAAATTCAAGATCAAATTGCAGAATATGACTTTTGGAATCGCTCAACTTCGACTCATTTATTTGATTTCTAAACCCTTTATGTTGCCTAAGTGTTCTTTTTCACATGTTGCATTATACAGCTTGCAAAACACATTGGGTTGCGCCAATAAAAAAAGTGCTAAAAGTATAAAAATAAGTCATTAATATCTTATAAATAAGTCCCAACGTGGTTTAAAATGCATAAGAAGCACATGATAAAATAAGAAGTATACGCATGGCTTTTCACTAACCTCTAAGGAGTGTTATCAGTGATACCAAGCGGTGCTCCTGAAACAGCTGTTTTAGTTTATAGTCGAGATAGTAGTCTGTGTACATCTCCAATGTGTTTTTGAAGAGAATTCTTCCCCCCATCAAGAGGTGATGCAGCCAGTCAGGAACATGGAAAACAACTCTACCTGGAAAAGTTATTACTACACATAGTAAGAAGGTCCCCATCATCATGGTACCTTGCTTTATTTCTTAAACAAGTGTGCACATTTTGTTTTTGTTTTTTTTTTAAATATCAAAGAGCTAACTCTGCAACCTGACTCCATGCCCTCACACTATAGCAGATTCTATAGCTTTAAAATCTGTGTGTGTTACATTTACTACAAAAACCAAGTGTTGGTATTATTTATTTAAATTAGAGTAGCACCTGAAAGACAAATACACAGGAAGACATGGGTGCTGCATTAAGCAGCTTATGTCCAAAATACAAAAACGCGGGGTGGGGGCAAAGGGAGGGAAAGAGATACAACTTACAAGCAGAGTAATCAGAATTATACTACTATATTTGTGACACCCTAACAATAAGAACTTTCAAAACAGGATAGCGTCCCTAACTGGCATCTTGCTTGTTATAAAAATCTGTAAATTTTAGACAGACTTTTCAAACAGTACATTATCACCCTGAACTTTTACACCTCTTTTAGACTTCATATCAAATACAAAGAGAAATCACTTCTTACCAACATACATTAAGTAGTCATAAACTCCCTCTACCGTTACAATCTCTATAAAGTAGTTCTGATTTTGTCTTCTCTCTGTATTCTCAGAGCGGTTTGCATTGTTCTTGAACAGATCATTGAAAAGCTAAAATAGAAACATTACATTTTAAAAACAAATTCAAGAAAACAAGAGTAAAAACAATCAGTTCTGAAAAGTTCAGATGGGTTGAGATTTTCAAAGGAAAATTTGATTTTAACAATGAAATTTTTCAGAGATGATGTTTGCTTTCCATAGAAAATGTCTGTATTTTGTAAAATGCTGCAATGGGTATAACTGGGCTTTTAAGAGTCAAGAGGGCCAAAAGACTCTATTCCAGGGAGAGGGACAATGAAATGGCCTGGTAGTAGAGGAGAGGAAGCAGTCCTGGGTAACTGGGAGTTGTTCTGGAGTTTCCTCACCATTCACTTTCCTTTATGGGCCTAGAATCATAAGCAGTCTTCCCTGTAAGCTGTATACTTGGGTGGTAGCTCAGGAGAAGTTTAAAAGCCTCCCAGCTGATTAGCAGAGTGCCCACAGCTAGGTTTCATTTCTACTATTGGTGCACATTTGCACGTCTCGGTGCACAAAAACTTTATTCTCACATGGTTGGAAAAAAGTAGAGGGAACACTGATCAGGAGTCCTATTACAAGGGAAAGGCTATGCTCCCTTCACTTCCAGCCAATTAGGTAGAGCTCTTTGGAGGAAGGCAGTATATAAACTATATTCTCCCTCAGAACTGAGGCAACACTGGCAAGAAAAGAAAGCCAGAGCTAAAAATCTCAATCCTAGGAAGAGCTATCAAAAATGACCCTCTGAGGAGCAGGCTTTAAGCAAAGGAAGAACTCTGAGAGCCAGAGATAAGCATGAACACCTTTGGATTACAGTGATGGACCCTACTGGTGGAAGTATTTGCGGTCATTAAACCAGCCCCAAATGGAGAGCAGTAGAACTTCCAAGAAAGGCTGTGGGGAGTCTATAAGGGCCCCAGCAAGAGAGAGCAGATAAAGGTTGCTTCTGGAAAGAGCACTGGGGCCACAAAGGAAAGTTCAGTAAGCAACAGTCATAGTACAAATGCCCCCAAACCAATATATATTGTAGATAAAGTTCAAAATATTTCAATTCAAAGCGGGCATTGCAGTGTTTTATGGAAATTGTAGTTTTATTGCTTTATGCTCCCACTCTCCCCTCAGGTCAGGGATCACTGGAAAAACTACACTCTTCTCCTTTATGGCCTATGAGAGCCTCAGACAACTTTAAACAGTTGCTTTGTATGTTTTAAAGTAGCCTCTTTGAAATGAAGCTCTAGAACAGGGGTGGCCAACCCATTACAGACAAAGAGCCAAAATAGTGGTGGATACAGTGCAAAGAGCTGAGGGAAAGAAGTTGATGAGCAAAAAAAAAAATACTGCCCCTTTAAGAGTCGTGTGTGGCCCAAGCAGGCTTCCACCGGCCGCAGCATCACTGCCCCAAGCGGCACCCTGACCAGCCAAGGAAAAAAGGTCAGAGCAGGGGAACGCAAAACAGCCACGGGTGCTGGAGCCGAGCTGTGGGTGCAGCAGCCGCAATTTTTCATTTGAAGAGCTGCATGCGGCTCGTGAGCCGCGGGTTGACCACCCCTGCTCTAGAAATAGCAAGGGCCACATGTATAAGAGCGCCTTACGACATATTGCAATTTTACTCTTTGTAGGATTATTTGGAAGAGTGGTAAATATATTAGAAATACTAAAGAACTGATTTATGACTATAAGTCAATATAGAAAAATCAGTAAAATTTTTCCTGTGGTATAACTTGTGGGCCCCAATACAATACAAATAATATATAATCATAACACTTATTCATGTCAATTGCTTACAGAAGACTGCAGGTGTACCTTGTGTTTTGGTAAATCTGAGCCTATACTGCAATGCAATGGCATTCTGAGATATATTAACAGGACTGCGATATGTACGACACTGGAGGTAACTGTCCCACTATAATTAGCACCAATAAAGCCTGAGCCAAAGTAAAAGGTTTGGACAAATTAGAGAGGAGAGGATGAAAAATGATAAAAGTTTTGGAAATCTCCCCTACGAGCAAAGGTTGAAAAAACTGAGTACAAAGAGGATAGCAATCAATTGTTCTCCATGTCAACTCTGTGTAATACCTTCAATGATCATCTTAGGGCATGTCTAGACTACGTGCGACTTCTCAAAGAAGTTATACAAATTTGGCTCAGGAGGTTTACAGGGGGCTTTCGAAAGAGGGTATTTTCCCCAATATTTGGCCCCGTGTAGACAGGCCAAATATCGGAAAAGCCTCTTCCAGGAAAAAAAAAGATCTGCAAATTCGAGCCGAATTTGCAAATCTTCTTTCAGAAGCCGTGCATAGTCTAGACGTGCCCTTAATCTGCAGCAGGAAATATCTAGGTTACATATTAGGAAAAAAATTCTAATGATAAGGATAGCTAATTGCTGGAATAGGTAACCAAGGGATGTGTGGAATCTGCATCAGTGGAGGTTTTTAAGAGCAGGTTAGACAAACACATCAGAGATGGTCTAGGTATACTTAGTCCTGTCTCGGTGCAGGGAACTGGACTCGATGACCTCTTGAGGTTCCTTCCCTATGTTTCTGTTATTCTATAAATTATAAAAACTCCAATCCATACAGGAACAAACATGGAGATCAGCAGTGCCATGATGTATGGAAGCTTGGAAAAAAGGAAAAACCTCCGCACAGGAACTGACATTAATGCAGGCAGCCAAGCTGTCATCTTTATAGCTTCTCTTTTACTCTTCACGTTCTCAGGTATGGGTCAATATTTTCCCCTCTGTACATTTACTGTACCTTCTTGTTGTTTTCAGAAGTGGGACTGAGAATTGTAAGCTCTGGTCTACTTGGTTTAGGCTTGGGAGATTCACAGGAGTTAATGAAATTCATAATGAATGGCTCCAAATGCTGACCTTTCTGAAAGTAAATACAAAGTGAACAACAGTGATAGTTAAAAAACTGACAGTTTCCATACTAAAATTTGTACTGGACCAATATGTAGCAACCTGTCAGTGGACCATTAAAGAGACTATCTACAGCTATGGCATAGGTTACTGAGACACAGTAGATACTCACTTCTTTCATTAGCTTTCCTGGAACAGACTTTATAATTTTCCCTACAATTAAGAACAAAAAATATATATGTTACCACATGCCCTTCTGAATATCATATCGGATATCTATTAGTATCCTTCTATTCGCCACCCTTGCCCCATCTCCCCATACCTGCTTTGTCTATTTAGAGCATAAGATCTCCACAGCTAAACCTGTCTTTTACTGTGGATATATGATGTGCCTGACAAATATTTGCAGGGGCAATTAAGAACTACTGGAATACAAATGAACAGTAATCCATGACACATAATAAGCTATATTAAATTATAAATTTAACAGAATTGAAGCAAGAAAACCTACATTGGCTCACTTTATCATATCAGTCTGAAACTGATTAATTCACATCACTAATGCCTATTGCTTCATTGTAAGTATCACTACATAATCTTTTTAAAGAAACATTTGAAGTAACAAATTACTTGGAAAAGATACTGAATACATACAAGGAAATTAAAATTTGGGGGCGTATCATACTTTAAAAAAGAACCGAGTGTGTTGTACTCATCAGCAAAAGATATTTCACATTACAAATATATGAGAAAGTTTTCACATTCATAAAGAAATCTAAATTTCACAGATTTTCTTCGATAGTTTTCTAAAAAAGGACCATGGAGAGATGAACAGCCCTAACTCTGTTAGTGTGGATGAATGGCATGTGAGGTTAAGAAAAAAGAGAAAGAGGCATCCTGAGAGTGGAGGGAAACAAGGACATAATATGAAAGAGACCTAAACTGTTCAATATTTAGACTCAAATGATTTTTCTGTTTGAATGACCTGAATAAGAATAATTTTTCAATTATACTTGCTAATGATTCACCATTAGTTTTCCAATACCCATTTCCTTATTCTCTCCAACCTTTACTACATAGGAAAGTCCTAAACCTCAGAGTTCTGAGACAGTATTTACTCTCTGCTCTTCCAGTAATAATAGTCATCCAGACTGCAGACACTAGTGAAATACTGCAAGTTCAAGAAAGTATTCATGTTAGAAAGAATTTACAGGACTGGGGAGACTGTAGACTCAGTCTTAAAACTACCCATAGTAACCTGAATAAGAATATCAGAAGCATAACAAAACAGTTTAAAGATAATAAAAATGAAAAAATATATTTTAAATATAATTTTAATAGTTTTTAAAATTAAATATCAAATTCAATAGTAATGATTTTTATACCTTTACATATTATAAAAAGAAAATTTGTGGAAGACATCATATATGAGCTATTTATATGAATGTCTTACAATAACGGTCATAAAATTACTAACTTCTATCCAGAACCCTTGTGAAATATTGTGAGGATTTCTACTTACAAAAAGCAAATGTATGTTTGGGGAGGTCTGACACCTCGTTTGGGACATGCCTCTTCAGAACACTTTAAATATTCACCTACTATATAAATTTGCTTCGACATTTTGTTATACCAATAAGGGGGGAAAAACACTTCTACAGAAGGTGGTATTCACAATCGCTAATGCATAAAAAATGGCCTAAAGCTAAACAGGTCATCAGTAGGAACACAAACTACCATCTTCTTTAATTACATGGAATATGGGTTGAATTTAGGACACCCTGCTATCCAATGCACAGACACAACATTAGTACATGAAATTGACATTAATTCTGGCACCTTTCAAATGAACTTAAATAAGGGTGATCAGGTAACATTCAAAAATAAGTTACATCAAAACACTGCCTCTATAAACATTTTAAAAAGCTGCTTTCTTGGTTTGGTTCTTGAAAATCAGATCTGTTCTAATGCTATTCATCTTCTTGAATTATTTGAAGACACAGAAGACCTGATTTCCATGAACAATAGATTTTGATAGTACTGGGCTTAAATATTCAGAAGGTATCCAATTTGCAGACTAGATTTTCCAAAGCTTCATAATACTTTCCCTCCTGGGAAGGGATAGGAATCAAAATATCTGATTCCTGGGAAAATGAATGGATTGTTATCAGCTGTATAGCAGAAGAGAGACATCACATTCACAAACCCAGAACTTATGAAAGTTCAAACCCAGAATTTATGAAAGTTCAGTCTCTTTAAGTACTAATGAGCCCTCACTTTGGTGTATTACATTTTCTATATGAGTGCTATTTGCCAAAATAAAGAGCAACTATGTTACCTACCAAGATTTACATCAGGCAACATTTTATCGAGAAATTGCGTTTCTCCACCATTAGGAGACAAAAAGTCAGCCAAAAGCTGGCTGTTACTCAGCTCTGGATGTTGCAGAAGTTTCTTTGAAGGACATAAAAGAAAGAGTAAATAAAAGATCATTCTTAAATTAGTTTCCCTATAGTAACAACAGATGTTTAAAACTGTATTAGGTATCCTAGGAATTACACATCCATCCAAAAACTTTTAACGGAATTAAATGTTTAAATGAAAATAAAACATTTCGAACCTGAAGATTAAAACTGACAGCCAAATATTTTCTATATAGAACTTGATCACAAAAAACAATTTTATTACACAAAGTTACTTGGGAAAATTGGAATGTGTTAAACTTTATAAACTTCACAATTATGCAATCTACTTAAAAAAACCGAATGACAGTAGATCATCTTGTACCTGCAGATACTCCTCAAACTCCTCCCTCTTTGTTTTTAAGAATTCATAGTTCTTTGGACCAATGATCCTTTTTGATGGAAGCTGAGCGTCGGGAAAGGTACCTATAAATCAGTAAAAAGTCAAGCAGATTCAATTATTCTAAAAAACAAAAAGAAGAATTTTAGTATCTTAAATTTCTGCTCAATTGTAAAATGCAATCACTGAAGTAGGAGTGGAAACATACCATGAAATTCTGTTAGCTTGGACTCAAGCACATAAAATTCAAGGTATCTTCTATAGACAGACCAGCGTTCAGGTTCATGACCAACTGAAAAATACACATACTGGAAGTAATATAGTTTCCTATGCCCATCTGGGAGAGTAATAAAGTATGCAACAAAGAGTTAAGAACAGCAAATATACTACACAATACAGAGGAAAAGCTCTCATGTAAGTAATCAGTACTGCCAGTACTGTAACACTACTTTAATCACACTTAGTTATATAAACGACTTAAATATATGATGAACCTCTCTAGCTGGACCAGAGTGTGCCAGACAATATCTGTGATTTGGCATGATTTTAGTTAGCCAAATGTCCATTTATCATGTATGTGGCCAAGTTTCCCGTGGTCCCATAAAGTTTACGGCCACAAGTCCTGGCTCTCGGTGTTCTGTGCTGTTATCTAGCTCTAATTTACCCCTAAATGTCTTCTAAGAGCCCAGCATGAAGTAGAAGTGTTGGTAATGCTGCTAGACAACACTGACCTCCTCCCGTAGTTTAGTAAATTCTTTGGTACAGCACTTGTCAGGTCCTGAGTGTGCCAGATTAGAGAAGTTAAATCTGTAGTTTTAAATCACATGAGCAGCCTCAGGCATTGCTGGTAGACAAAAAATATGCATCTAATGTGAGCTTGAGTCTTGGGAATTATATGTCCTTGGTACAAGGCTCTTTCAGATATCTTCACCAGCTGTTTATCAAGTGCTACAGCATCCTGATAGCAGGAAGAAGCCCATTCATATTCATTAATGTCAATTTACACTTCTCTAAAATGGAAGCTGGGTTTTCTCTCACCAAATATGGATATTTTCCTGAACAGATGCTGAAATCCCGGCTCAAACAGGTTTTTTTCCAAATTACCAAAAAATTAATTTACATAAGAAATCTATTTTAAGAATAAGCCATGTTCCTGCTTTGGAATGTTTAAGTGTAAATACCTATTTGTGTACTTGTACAGTGTCCACCTGAAAGGTACTTGGGCATCAACAAATCTACTTAGAACAATAGCGACAAGGAGTCTATAAGGTGCTACAGGACTCCTTGTCGCTTTTGCAGATCCAGATTAACATGACTACCTCTGATACTTAAAACAAAGTACTATTCAAGAAAATGCAGCACTTTAAAGACTAACAAGATGGTTTATTAGGTGATGAGCTTTCATGAGCCAGACCCGCTTCCTCAGATCAAATTGTGGAAGAAAATTGGCATGACCATATATACCAAAGGGATACAATCAAAAAAAGTGAACACACATAAAAAGGACAAATCAAATTTCAGAACAGAGGGGGGATGAGGGAGGGAGGTTAATGTCTGTGAGCTAATGATATTAGAGGTGATAATTGGGGAAGCTGTCTTTGTAATGGGTAAGATAATTAGCATCTTTGTTAAGCCCCAGTCGTAAAGTGTCAAATTTAAGCATGAATGACAGTTCAGAGGTTTCTCTTTGAAGTCTTGTGTTAAAATGTCTTTGAAGCAGGATGCAGGTAGTCAAGTCATTGAGACAATGCCCTATCTGTTTTGTGTGCATTGATTCTTTGGCGAAGTGTCTGAGACATTTGTCCAATGTACATAGCAGACGGACACTATCGGCACACGATGGCATAAATTATATTTATGGATGAGCAGGAATATGTGTTCTTGATCTTATAACTGAATTGGTTAGGTCCAATGATGGTGTCAGCAGAGTAAATATGTGGACAAAGCTGGCAACGGGGTTTGTTGCAAGGGAAAGTTCCAGGGTTGGTATAGGTGTGGTATGTCCCGTGGTTGTTGGTAAGAATCATCCTGAGGTTAGGTGATTGTCTGTAGGAGACTATGGGTCTGTCTCCCAGAGCCTGTCGGAGTGTAGTATCCTGTTCCAGTATAGGTTGTAGTTTATTGATAATGTGTTGGACGGGTTTAAGTTGGGGGCTATAGGTGATGACAAGTGGTGTTCTATTGTTGGCCCCCAATAAAAGAGTGTCGTGCTCTCTTATTTGTCAGTGTTGGATTTTGCAAAGGGACACATTTCTGTTTAGCCAAAGTGAGCAGAGATGCCTCGTACTTGTGTGAACAGTGCAGATAACTTCTGCTATGTTTGTGAAGTGACTTTTGCATCACAAAAGCACAGTATAATCACTATGGTTAAGAAAGCCTATCGCCTTTATTTTGGCTGCAAAATTGGAGATCAGGACAAGAGGTGGGCCCCACACATATGCTGCAACACTTGTGCAACAAATCTTTGCCAGTGGTTGAACAGGAAAAGGAAATCTATGCCTTTTGCAGTGCCAATGATTTGGAGAGAGCCAACAGATCATACCAGCAATTGTTACTTCTGCATGGTGCCTCCAGTTGGGAAAGGTGTGTCAAAGAAGAGAAAAAGTGGACTGTGCATTATCCAAACATTCCATCAGCTATACGCCCAGTACCCCACGGAGAAGGACTGCCGGTTCCTGATGCACCAGAATCATTCTCGCTTGAGTCAGACGAGGAAGAGGAAGAGGATGAAACTTCTGGTCCTGAACCATCAATGTCACAGGACCCACATTTTCTCCCATCCTCCTCCTCTGAACCACACCTCATAACACAAGGTGAACTGAATGACCTTGTCAGGGATTTGGAACTACCCAAGAGTAAGGCAGAGCTGTTGGGCTCCAGACGACAGCAGTGGAATCTCCTAGCAGGTGATGTTAGGGTTTCCGTGTTCCGTGACCGTCAAAAGGATCTTGTCCCATTCTTCTTCATGGAGGGTGATCTTGTAGCCTGCAACAACATCGATGGTGTGATGGCAGCCCTCAACATCGTTCACGATCCAGATGAGTGGAGACTATTCATTGATTCATCGAAGACGAGTCTTAAAGCTGTTTTGCTGCATAATGGCAATGTTTTGCCATCAATTCCAGTTGGTCATGCAGTCCATATGAAGGAAACCTATGACAACATGAAACAACTTTTGAGGTGCATAAACTATGACCAACATCAGTGGCAGCTTTGTGGCGATTTGAAGGTTGTTGCTCTCTTGCTTGGTCTGCAGACTGGATACACAAAGTACTGCTGTTTTCTCTGCGAATGGGATAGTCGTGCAAGAGATTCCCACTACATCAAGATAGACTGGCCACTCCGACAGTCACTGGAGCCTGGGAGGAAAAGTGTTCAGCATCCACCACTTGTTGAATCAAGGAAGATTTTGTTACCACCCTTACACATTAAGCTGGGTCTGATGAAGAACTTTGTCAAGGCCATGGACAAAACACAAGCAGCTTTCAAGTACCTCCGTGGAAAATTTCCAAGGTTAAGTGAAGCTAAGATAAAGGAAGGTGTCTTTGTTGGTCCTCAGATTCGTGAACTTCTTCGAGATGATGCATTTGACCATGCACTGCGTGGCAAGGAAAAGACGGCATGGAAAGCCTTCCAGTTAGTGGCAATAAATTTTCTCGGAAACAACAAGGCAGACAACTACAGGTTGTTGGTGGAAAACCTCCTCAAGGCATACAAAAGCCTTGGTTGCAACATGTCACTAAAGATACATTTTTTGCACTCTCATCTAGATTTTTTTCCACCGAACTGCGGAGCAGTGAGCGACGAGCACAGCGAGCGATTTCACCAGGACATTGCAACAATGGAGAAACGCTATCAGGGCAAATGGAGCCCATCAATGCTTGCAGACTATTGCTGGACAGTGACAAGAGATGCTCCATTTAATGAATACAAGAGACAAGCCAAGAAGTGCCGAGTAGACACTGAATAGGACTAAACTATGTACATAATAGTTTTTTGCCTTTTGTTTCATAATAAATTTTATTTATATAACCCTTTTGCTGATTTTTAAAGTGTTACATAAACAGGACAGGTGAAATATTATCATGTAAAGCAACCATAAACATATGAAAAGACCTAAGTTTACAATTTATGATTAAAACTCTACTATCTACACAATATACATAGACATAAAATGTAAAAACTTAAATATCTTGGAAACAGTAGCCAATCAGTTGTTTTAATTGTCATATTTGAATTCAGCACATCAAAATACATAATAAATAGCACTTTTTATCTCTGAAGCAGACGACTTCTAAAAAATTGTAGACCAGTGTTATCTTACCCATTACAAAGACAGCTTCCCCAATTATCACCTCTAATATCATTAGCTCACAGACATTAACCTGCCCCCTCATCCCCCGTCTGTTCTGAAATTTGATTTGTCCTTTTTATATGTGTTCACTTTTTTTGACTGTATCCCTTTGGTATATATGGTCATGCCAATTTTCTTCCACAATTTGATCTGAGGAAGCGGGTCTGGCCCACGAAAGCTCATCACCTAATAAACCATCTTGTTAATCTTTAAAGTGTTGCATAGTCCTGTCTTTTGTTTCAGCTAGACCAAACTAACACGGTTACATCTCTATTACTATTCAAGAAAATGTGAGTGGAGCATGAAATATACTGTTATCATAAATGGAAAACACACTCAACGTTTACCAATATGAATCACAATATTAACAGTTTTGTGGGGAGGGAGGAATTCCTAAGCCTTGGTTTGAATTTTAAACAGACTGGACTCACTTTTAGAAATAATTTGTCACAAGTTCTAAGATAAATCTAACCATTTTTCCCGTCATGCTTGCATTCCCAAACAAAATTCATTTATCAATTATTACTTTGATGCTAAAAGAAGAGGTGTGTATATAGCATAGCAGAACAGCCAGATACATAAAATACAGTACAATAAACATTCTGAGTACATTTTATGTATGTAATCACAAAAGACTCCTACCTGCCCGTCTATCATTTCTCTCCACATCAATGCAAAATACTGGAATTCTCTCTTTTCTATCCTTTCTCTCAAGGGAGGGATCATCAAAGAAGTCCACATATGGAATGCTAATTTTCCATGCAGCAAGATTACGAGGTGTATTGGGAGTGCTAACAGTCTCCACAGGAGAATCATCTTCCATTACCATAATGCCTTCTTCAATCTGAAGCGAAACATTCAAGCATCAACACCTCCCTGATCTGATTTTTTAGTATAAGGCACAATTTTTAATTTTGCAGAAAATATAGAAGATCAGTCTAAACATAACTTAGTCTTTGCACATAAAGACTAAATACAGCATATAAAAAAAGATTCTGGAAGGGGAAATGTTTGTATAGTTGCTATTTTTATATCCTCTATATAAAAATCCTTAGACCTGTAGATCTGAAGTTAAAAACAGTTTCTCAGGTGCTTCCAATGTCACCAGTTGACTCATAGCATACTGAAATTTCATCCCAGCTCTTGGGAAAGAATGAGATGTTTCAAGTACAATACGATATACAGCAAATGTAATTTAAAGGGTCCAAAACATTAAAGGTCTTATGCCAAAGATTATATCTTGTTAAAACTAGGGATGTGAAAGTGTAATCGTGTAAAGGATTAACAGATGAGCCCGGGCTCATTGGTGAATGTTCACGGTTACATGAAGGATCCTGATGCACACTGGCTCCCTGGGAGCCGCCTGCTGCCCTATGCTGCTGCCTCTGTATCAGAAGAAGCAACATGTGGCAGCAGGCGAGAGCCAGTGTGCAGGGAGCTGGCTTTTAAGCCTCTGATACAGAGGCAGCAGCGCAGGGCGGCAGGTGGGAGCTGACTGCCTTCCCGCGTGTAGCAGAAGGGCAGGAGGGTTGATCAGGGAATGAACATAAGCAACACATCTTGAAGAAACTTGTGGAAAGATTAGTAACCTTTTTTACTTGTCATGTCCAGTCCATTCCATTCCACTCATAAGCAGCACCTGAGGAGGCTGGCTCAGAGTTCAGGGACACGATGATTAATAGGAAAAAAACCCCACTCAATATCATCTTGCTGAAACAAGAGAAGCTGTTTCAATGAGCAACATAGGTGGTAAAAAGGAACTGAAAGGGCATGAGGCAAGCGAGACCCCTTATACCAGGTTTTCAAACACGGTAGCTGTTCACGAGATACTTTGTTTACCTGCGGCTCTGCAGGCGCAGCCAGTTGCAGCTCCCATTGGCTGAACAGCGATCCAAAGACAACAGGAGCTGCATCACCAGTACCTGCAGAGCTGCAAATAAACAAAGTGTCTTGCAGCCAGTCAGAGGCTTCCCCTTAAAAGCTGCAAGCCAGAGTTTGAAAACCCCTGCCTTATATTTCAACATGGCAGGGATTAGGGTGTAAGCGTTGAGTCGACTAGTCACGCGACTAGTCGCTTCCCCCACCCCCTTGCTGACTCTATCAGAGAGAGGCAGCAAGGGGGGGAACAGAAGCAGGAGCCGGTGTGGGGGGAGCTGGCTTAAAGAACAGTTCCCTCCTAGCACCATCTCCAGGGGGGGCATGGCAGGTAGAGGCACAGCAGGAAACGGCACGAGCAGGGACTGAAGCAATCTCCGCTTGCACTGCTTCTGCTGCAATTCTGCTGGCCCCGCGCACCGCCTAGTGGGGCTTTTGTACATTTCAAAGGCTCAGGTGCTGCAGGGAGTGTGGGGCCAGTCCTCCGCTAACCCTGTGCTCCCTGAGGGGCTTCTGGTTTTGAACTGTAGCAAGAGCCCAGTAGGGCTCTTGCTACAGTTCAAAAGTGGAGGTGCCCTTACAGACTAATCGAATAGTCAATGGAAATCCCATCAACTATTCAATTAGTTAATTAATCTAAATTTAACATCCCTAGTAGGGATGTGAAGTTTTAACCTTTTAACCGGTAAGGCTCCCACTAAATGGGTAATGCTTACTGGTTAAGATTAACCAATAGGGCTGGAAAAGCTCCCAGCCTGCCACGTGCAGGGGGCTGCTCCAGTCCCACAGGGAACCAGCATCCCGCAGAGCAGCCTCTGTCCGTGGCAGACCTGGGCGCCCTCCAGGCCGGGGTTGCTCCAACCAGGACACCAGAGCAGCCCCTGCCAGCATGGCGCCCTGGCCCACCACAGGTACGAGCTGCTGGCTTCTCTAGTCAGACTGGTACAGTCCCTGCCTGCAGCACCGGAGGGAGTGGCAACCCCAGCAGCATTCCAGCCTCAGCCATGTCCCTACAGCATCCCAGTAGCCTGAAGGGACTCTGGCCCTAGCCGCAGCTGGGTGGTATTGTGCCCTGGACCCAGATGTGCAAGGGTAGCCTGGGGCAATCCCAGCCACACGGAACAAGCAAGTGGCCCCATACCCCCTGCTGGTCTAACTTGGCCAGATGGGCTGTCAGGACCGCTCCCAAAGCTGTGTTGGAGCAGCTGTGGCAGGGCAGACAGACAATCGGTTACAATTTTAAACGTTTAACTAGTGAACTACTTAAATGCTTTTTAACATCCCTACCACACGGTACAAGAGGGGGAAAGAGCCAGCTTGACAGATATCACTGAGTGAAAAATCGCCAGCGATGGCGCACTCGGTACACACACATCAAATGGGGTGAACAAGCACTCAAAGAGAAATACAAGTTTTACATTTTTGTAGTCAGCAAAAATACTACTTTGGCCTAAGTGGCATCAATCAATTGTCCATAAAGATTTCATGAGCAAGTTTATCAAGTTTCACTGAAATTAGCGTCATGTCATTTTACCAAGAGCCCCGTAACTGGTAACTCACTCAAATTATTTTCAACATGAACAGCCTTTTCTATAGAGCATCATCCCTTACATCATCTAAACCATACATTTCTAGAATTCAAGAACAGACTGAAGTAGTATATTAATGTTTTTGTAACTTTGTCTTTAAAATTAAAAAAAAGGCTAAAGTGCAACACACATAGTGAAGCTATGTATTTCAATTAATATAATGATACAGAAACATATACAGAAGTTTCAAAAGAGTTACAATTTCTCTCATTGTACCCAAGATGTCAGACTTTATAACAAATGTACAGAGGGGTTTTTTTAAAACAAGTTTCAAAGAGTTGATTTACTGAGAAAAGAGAAATGCAAATACAATTCTGCTTTTCTTAGATAGCTGAAAATGTAGAAGAGAAAAAATACACTCTTCTGTATTTCAGCCTAGTAGAATGAAAATTATGTCTTTTAAATGCAGGATTCTGGACAATCTGTGTTCTGCCCCTTGCAATGATGAGTGACATCACAAGATCTAACCTCTAACAGACAGCATAGCAACACTATTCATTTGAAGATATGATAATCTGAAGAGTTATCCTATACTCTGTGGATCCTTTAAGCGAAGGGGAAACATACAGAATCCTGAAATCAATTATTCTGTTTTACCATTTTGGAATACAAGTTAGCTGGGGAGGGGTTATTGTGTGAGGTATTATACAAATAACAGCTAAGGATTTGGCCCTGGATCATGATAGCCCTATAGACACAGGGAGGACTGAGATTTTACTGAAAACTTTACTGAAAACATTTACTGGACTGAAAAGTAACAGCTGCTCATGAGACCACAAAGATTCTTTTCATAAGGAGAAAATTGCTTTTTAAAACACTGCTCTTTACCACAGCAATTAACTCTTGGAATTACGCTAACTGGGAAGATACCCAAAACTTGTGCTCACTGAGTAAATAATTGAGTAGTATTAAGAGAACAAGGAAGCTGGAAAAATGAGTGACCCATAGGATAACAAGGTGAAACAGCCCATGATTAAGGCTGCAAGTTTGTCAGGGAGGTCACAGAAGTCATGGATTCTATGACTTCTGGGATCGCGATGACTTCTGCAGTTGCCAGGTGCAACTGATACCATGGTTGGTCAACCTGCTAGTGCAGACCCAGGGCCAGAAGCACAGCCCTCTCTTCTTTCCCCTGCCCCATACAACAGTGGTGGTGCTGTTGCACAGCCCTCCACTAGCAGTGGTGACAGACCCAGGCTGTCCCTCACCCACAGCAGCTGCCACGGTCCCAGGCTGTCTCCCACCAGCCACAGTGGTGGCAGTCCTGGGCTAGCATAGCCACCCCCTGCCATTCACAGCTGCCACGATCCCAGCACCAGTGGGTGGCTGGGAGCAACAATGGCCACTCCCTCTGAAGCCCTCCCACCTCCAGATTTGGGTATCTGAAGCCCTTCCTTTGCTCCTGATATATCCTCCATGATATATCAGGAGCAAAGGAAGGGAAGAGAAGGGAAAGGAGAAGGGTCAGAAAATGAAAGTATTCAAAGATTCTGGAAAACAAATAGTCCTGACATGTAGGATAAATGTAAATTTTTTACTCACAAAGTCATCCTCTCCTTCAGTTAAACCATAGTTAGGTAGCATAGCTCCTTCCATTGTGGTGCTCTTGAACACTCCTTTAATTTTGCTGCCTATTCTGCTGATTGCAAAGGATTCTCCTCTTTTCTGTGTGGCCCTAGGGATTGTATAAAATAAAACTGACAGTGTAGGGCAAACTGTAGTACTAGCCATTGCATATAATTTAGAGATAAGCGTGCAAAATTATATGAAGTATGTGACTGATGTGTATGTTTACACTTTTTTCATATAGATTCACTGTTTGTATTGCATATTACAGAACAATTTAAAACTGATCCATCTGTTGGGGAGAAAAAATGATTAAGTGAGCATTTAGAGGACATGGACTAAAATTTCAGCCACAAACTAACACTGATGTTCTTATTACAGCATTACTTTAAAATGAAACACACAGAACTGATTTTCTTAACACTCACTTCCTAAAATAACTTGTTTATTTAAAAGACTGCAAAGAACCAGAGACTTAAAGACAGTGACTTTTTCAGCGAATAACTACAGCAACACAACAGATGCTGACATCAAAACGCTCATCCATATTTGCCAAGTAGTGCGTGTTTAACCATATATTTATATTCTTTATAAACATCAAAGCATTTATACAAATGCATTTGCGAAATGGACAGAGACTCACTTTAAAGCAGCAGGAAGCTGAGGCAGAAAGCCAAGCAGGAGGGTCAGAACTTACAAAATATGAAGAAAAACAGAAGCAGATGAAGACTCCTAGCTCAAGAAGGCAAGCTGCTCTAGAGATGAAGACTTGATGCAAATTTTAAAGTCTTGTTCAGAGCTAGAACAACTTATGTGAAAGAGTATCCAACGGTAGCAAATTCAAGTAAAAAGGGCAGAGACTTAGGCGTGAAGTCTGCATTCTTCATTATTGCCACATATTACAGCACATCAATGCATGCATGCCACATATACTGCCCTTACACCAGCCCTGAAAAAGAAATCCTTAAATTCTTGTACTAGAAATATACAAATTAATAATCTGAACAAACCCTACTGGGGCAGAGGGTAAGGAATATTCCCGATTAATATAGTTATCTGACTTTTTACAAAGCTTGTTACAAATCTGTAAGGTGAGCTGCAAAACTGAAAATTATGGGGAAAAAAGGATAAATCATTTGGAATTCAAAGGATTAATGAATTCCAAATGAACACACTGAAAACACACTGAAAACATTTGATGTTTATTCGTTTTCTAATTATGATGAAAAATTTTAGTGATAATTACAGCAAAAGCTCTGTTGTCCAGCATGTTCGGAGAACAATGGTGTCAGTTAATCAAACAGTTCAGTTAACTGAGAGTTATACTTCAACAATATCGATTTTCAAATAATTAAAATATAATACAATGAATACAAAATAAAATATATACAGCTATTCAACAATCCAGTAGTGGTACTGCACTGCAGAGTGGTTGGTTTCTTGAAGCACTTAGTGCTTTTTTTGTATTTAAAAAAATTACCAATATACACCTAAGTGCCAATGGTTTTGTGGAGAAAAAAAAAAGTGCCTGGGAGGTCGGGGCCGAAATGCAGTTGCAGCCCCTTTAATTGCCACGTGTCCCGAGCGGGCTTCCATCCGGCGTGGCGCGAGTGCTCCCAGAGCCGGCTGGGCACTGTGCCGGAGAAAAGTGGCGAGTGCTCCCAAAAAAAGGTGCGTACCATCACAAAAAATGCACTGACTGTATTTTAATATGATAATATGACATTACATAGTATCATGCGCAGTGCACGGTGCACACCCAGATCATTAAAAATACACATCATAAAACTATACTGAATATAATTTAATCTTTCTTTGGTGATTCAAAAGGCACTTCAGGATCATTATTATCAACATCAATTAACATTATAGTTGTAGAAGGGTGAGGGAGATTGGGCTAAATCTGAAAACTGCTTTTTTAAAATAAATCCCTATAAACTGCTTACTAGTCTTCTGCCTCTTTTGCATAAAAGTAGAGTGCAGAATATGCAACTGCATAAGTTCCTTAGCAGTATACTATTCCCAGTTACTAGACTGAACATTTGTATTGGGAGACATCAGAAATGCTGGTTAATTAAGCTTTCTAGTTAATGACGTGCTAGATAACGTAGATTTTACCGTACTAAATTTCTTTAAAAACTCTCAGGAAAGCAGAACAGCAGGTCAAAGCAGATGAAGTATCTTTATGACCTTAAGAACTGCAGTGACATCACCAATTGACTCTGGGGACTTCCTTGCTAAAGAGGAATCAAATGTTTGTTTTAAATTTTACTTGCTTACAACTCTATTCAGTATTTTTCTGTATATACAATTTTAAAATTCAATTGTTATAATCAGTTCTTTGTTCTCACAAGCCCACTTCCCTTTCCAACGTCTAATTCATTGTCATCTCCTACAAAGACAGGCCCAAACACATTTTCATATTTTTATGGCTGGGATGGGTAGCGCCACCTATTATTAAATGTCTTACACTTTCCCATTATAAGACCCTGTTTTCAGGTGCTTATAATTTTGCCAAAGTTTAACCATTTGTGGGTTTTTTTAGAGGCATCTGCCTCCAGCCGAATTTTGTGGAAGAAATTAGCCAGAAAAGTTCTGCCATTTCCAAGAATAAGGCTAGAGGAAAACACAGTGTTTTGCCAACATTCAAATAAATGAGAAATTCTAGTGCCCCACACTCCAGAACAGAAACTTGAAAGTCTGCATAGGGGGTTGCATTCCTAGGAGCTTTTATGCCAGGAATGTGACTTTTGCTGTCCCTGAGAAAATTTGGTCCAATTATAAGTCTTCACAAATCATGGATTAGACCTACTCTGCAAAGACTTACTAGAGTTTCGTAACTAGAATCTTTGAAGATTCCATCAGTGCTGAGCATGATCTAGTCCAGGACTGTTGCAAGCCTGACTGGAGCTGAGCACCATGAATGAGAGCAGAGAGCCTCTCTCTTCTGTGCTCTCCATGACTCCCTGTTGCGTGCAAGTAGACCGGAGGGAGAAGCAGTCTGATATTCCTATGCAGTGTAATACACAATTTTCTTTTTCTTTTTTTAAGTGATAGGATCTGGAAGCGTGTGACAAGGAATAAGGGGGAAAAATGGGTAAAGGCTGCGAAATAACCAGCATCCTTTCAGCAAAAAAACTTTGAGACATACACCTAATATGCTAATGTTAACGTGAGAGAACAAAGTAAGTAAAGGCCAGGAAAATTATGTGTTGTATATTTTAATATATGAATATGAGAGAAATGGCCACTAAATCAAGATCAATTCCAAAAATGATTTCTAAAAGCTTAAGAGAGAATGAACATGTAATTAGTTTGCTGTTCAAATGAATTTAGCCCACAAAGCATTCGCATGTATTTAAAAATGAAACATTCAGCGTCTGTTATAAAGGCAGTATGATGCGCCAATGGTGGATGCAATTTAACGCTAACAGGCAACAATTACAGTATATTATCTTGACTTACCGAAAGTCATCCAAGCTCAGGCTACCTCTGCAACAACAGGCACAAGAAAATTACCCCCAAAGCCCAGAAGGACAGAGTGTCCTAAAGACAGATTTATTTCAAACAAAACCAAACAGCCTAGAACTTTCATTGCAAGTAACATAAGCGCCGATGTATTTATAAAGGTCTCTACCAATTTCCAGACAATTATTTTTAAAATAGCATATAAATATCCAAAATGTAAGAGACCAATACATATGCATTCAGTTGGAATAGTTGCATTTGATTTTTGGCTCCTCAATCCTGAAAAGACTTTACTGTGTGTTTGACATTAAGCATTTAAGTAATTCCAGGGATTTAAAAGGGAATTTCCTCATTCTTAAAGTTAATCATGTACATCAATGCTTGAAAATTCAGAGCCCTAGGCTGTAATTCAAGTTTGAAATTTTACAGGCATCTACCCTGATTGATAAAGGCTTTAAAGAGAAAGTGTTTTATAGGAAGAATTTGTAGACGCTTTATAAAAGAAAAAACAGTTTCTAAAGAGCTTTAAAGAAGAAAAACGATTTTTCATTTTTATTCACCGATTTTAAGCACTGAAGGGACTATATAATTATCTAGTCTGACCTTCAACTTAGCAATGATATTGGACACCACTTTTAGCCTCCATTTGGCAAATCAGTAGTATATTTTGTTGCATTTCTAATGAATCAAAAGCCAGCACTGTCTGTATTTTATATACTTTTCTGCCACATTCAGAGGTTTGCAAATCTGGTTACACTGTATAGCTTTTGGGGGTTTTTTAAGCTTAACTATGTTGGAAATACTAGGAGTGCCACCTAAAAAATCAGAATTAAAAGGATATTATTGTTTCTTTCCGAACCCTAATATCACCACTATTTTAAAGCAGTGGTTCTCAAGCTGTTCCATGGGTCCACTTTGGGAAAGCCACTGGTGGGCCCACACCAATTTGTTTACCTAAAGGCTCCAAGGCCACGGAGCCTCGTGGCTCCCATTGGCTCCAGTTTGCCATTTCCAGTCAAGGGGAGCAGCAGGAAGTGGTGGCCTGGGCCATGCCACTTACTGGAGCTCCCCTTAACTGGAAATGGTGAACCTGAGCCAACAGGAGCCATGAGGCTCTGTGGCAATGGAGCCTTTAAGTAAACAAACTAGTGTGGGCCCACTAGCAGCTTTCCCGAAGCGGACTCATGGAACAACTTGAGTACCACTGTTTTAAAGTAATCAGATTCAGAGCTTAAATGTGTTTGTTATATCTATTCAATATTAGCAGGATAAACTGTTACAGTTCTCACAGGTTCCTACATAGCTGATTTGTAAAATGAAACACAGCACAAAACTATTTTCTACAGTTACTGGAAAAAAGCAAATCTACATGGAAATCAAACTTTACATAGTCAACTCTTTCTATTTTGCTTTCTTCCTCATTTCAGGTTTTTTTTCCCCCACTGACATTTCAAAAATAAAGGCTTTTAATTCTAAATCTCATACTTTTTTAAAATAAAAGAGCAATAAAAACACCTGAAGTACTATTTCACATATTACTTGCTTCACTTGTAAGCAATCTACAAATTTAAAACTAAGTTTGGAAACCTAAATAAATTAACACTGAACAGCATTTGGCAGAAGATTCAATCTTATAATTAAACATTTTAAAACTTTCAACTACAAAAACAAAAGGTTTAACACACCTACCTGCCAAACTTTGAATTGCGTGTTGGGGATTCAGCTCCTCTTAAGAGCTGCCTGAAATACTAAAATCAAACAGAAGTAAACGCTGACTTCAAGTGCTCTATATTTTTCATTCTACTATATCTTTCCTAATAGTTTACAGTTGTAAATATTCATCTACCTAATCATGTTTCTTGCTTCTAACATCACATCTGAAGACTACAGGTATACTAGAAACACTATGCAAGTCTCTGCAATTGAGATACTGTATTTCATATAAGACCACTTATAATCTTCAGTTCCAATGAACTTGCAATATAATGTAAGCCTTCCCAAAGACAGCCTTGTAGGCAGGGAGGACAGGACAGGTTTTCAACTAAAATCAGATCATCATTAGAAATGCTGCAGCACCATAGCTGGATGGCTATTGTGAGCCACAGTGGATCAGTGGTTCTCAAAGTGTGGTCCATGGACCACTAATGGTCCCTTACCGACTTGCAGGTGTCAGAGCCAGAAAGAACCTAGCTCCCTTTAGGAGGCCATTTTTACTCTACAAATTTATGTCAATGCAAGTTATGTCAGCATAAAGCTGTCACAGTTAGAACATCCTTTGTGTGACCGCATATTTGGCTCCTTGTATTGGCACTGTGTATACTCACAAAGAGTACTTGCACTGCTATGTGGTGCAGTGCAGGTACACCATGGGCAGGTATCCCAGTATCAAACCTGCCATTGTTCAGCACTCTGTATTTTGGAAGTTTTGCCAGTGTGATGGGGCCAAATCAAGGTGCACAGTGACGAAGAGTGCGGTGTCAACTTCACAGCGTGCAACTGTCTCCTCCCATCATGTCATCTGTTACCTTGTACTTTTTTTCAAAATTCCACAAACTCACAGAGTCCTCCTCGCTGTCCATCATCTCTGACAAACATAAGGGCCTGCACAGCTCTGCACTACCATCAATGTGGGAAACACAGGGTGTATAATCATGAATTATATGCAGAGCTGCAAGAACTGAATTAATGGGCAATGTGACAACACCAGATTGCTATGGGGGACACAAGAACCAATTCAAGGTTGGTGGCATTCATGGATTAGCTGAAGATGATAGGCCCAAGAACAAATCACTGACTGGTGAGACAGCATCATAATGCAGACATGGGAGGACAAGCAGTGGTTGCAGAACTTTCGGATGCACAAAGTAATAATTCCTGAATCCTTGTGCAGAGCTCACCCTTCTATCGCTTGGACACCAAAACAAGAGCTGCACTGACACTGGTAAAGCAAGTGGCAATTGCATTGTGGAAACATAGAATGAAAAGTGCTATCAGTCAGTCAGAAATCAATTTGCAGTCAGGAAATCAACTGCATGAGCTGATGTCATACAAGCGTGCAGAGCCATTAATCACTGCCTACTAAACAGGACTGTGACTCTCAGCAATGTGCAGAATGGAGTGGATGGAACAGCAGCAAAGGGGTTCCCAAACTGTGATGCAATGATAGATTGCATGCTTATCCCTATTTTGGCACCAGGACTGCCTTGCCACATATTATATCAGTGGTCTCCAATCTTTTCAAGCACAAGATCACTTTCTGAATTTAAGTGCTATCCAAGATCTACCTCAAATATAAATACCCTTGCCCACCTCTGTCCCTCCCCTTCTCTGAGGCCCCGCCCTTGCTCACTCAGTCCTCCCTCTCTTGCTCATCCTCACTCACTTTCATCATCAGGCAGAGGGTTGGGGTGCAGGCTCTCGTCTTGGATTAAGGGATCTGGAGTGTGAGAGGGGCTCTGAGCTGCTCTTGGGGCAGGCAGTTGGGATGTAGGAGGGGGTTCTAGGTGTAGGCTCTGGGACTGCATCTGGATGCAGGGGGGCTGGGGAAGGAGCTTGGGGTGCAGGAGGGAGTTCATGACTGGGCTAGAGATTCAAGATGTGGGCTCCAGCTGGGCACGGCTTACCTCAGGTGGCTCCTGGATGGTGGTGCAGTGGGGCTAAGGCAGGCTCACCCCTGCCCTGGCCCTGGCCCACTCCCTAAAGTAGCCAGCAAACTCCATCCCAAGTCCTGCTGTGCCCCCTCTCTGCTTTGTGGTGAAAGGATACAGAATGGGAGGGGCACCTTGACATCAGCGCCCTCCTCTACCTCCCCTGCCCAGAAAGCAGGAGGCTGCCCAGGGGGAGAGGCAGCTCCAAGTCAAAGGGCAGAAGATGAGGAGCAGTGGGGGAAGGAGCAGCAGAAGTGCCAGCACTTGACAGTCTCTTGGCCAAACCAGTCAGGATCACCTGTCAGAGGCTCCAAGATCTACTGGTTGGTGACCACTGCTCTATTATTTTCAGTGAAAGAACAGAACAAGTTAACTTAGCTGCAAAGAGAGAGACTTTACATAAGTACAAGTAATGATGCATACAAGATAAGAATGGTTACAAGAAAATAAAAGTAAAATGCTTCCTAGTTCCTCCCTTAACAAATGATACTCGACAGAAAGTAAAGTCCTTACTACATTCTTGTAATAGCATTCCTGACCAAACTTTTCAGGTCAGGACCCCTTCCCTCAAAGTCCAGCAGCTGTTTCTTGGATCTTTTGAAGTAGAAAAAGGGAGATGCACAGGAAAAAAAGAGGTCACTTGGGTTGTCTGCCCTCCTTGCTATAGTTTCAGTCCCACTTTTGAAAGGCATTTCTAACTGAGACTAAGGAGACAGCAAGTCTGGTGAGGAAGAAGGCTTCCTGTTAGGGTCTTTCACCTGTGTACATTCATATGCAGGTTTCCTTTTGTTTCCTTGTTTCCTTCCTTTCTTCCTTCCCCCCTTTCCTGTTTGATGACTCTGTTTACTGCTTATATACAAATTAATGCAAATACACCTGCCTTTGCTCAAGACAGACCTGTTTGACGACTTCCACCTAGGTCCTAAGGTTAACATCATTTAGCAGAATTTTATAACTTCATGACAGCAATGTGAATGGTTAACCAAATTAACCTTAATGTGTGATGCTTACCTGTTACAGTTAACCAGTGGGGGCTGGAACAGTCCTTTGCCCACGGCGGATAGTAGGCTGCTCCAGCTCCACGGGGCCCGCCCCGGGTGGAGGATGCTCGAGCCCGGCTGTAGAGGCTCTCCCAAATGCCCCCCATTTAATCAGTTAACTAATCAAATGGGATTTTACATTCCTACTTAACATACTGTGTTCCTACATACATGGTATACTGCAAAGTTATCACTGAAGGAAAGTGTCCTATCATGGAAGAAGAAATAAGGCTGTCAGCCCTAGAAATCTTCAGCAGAGGACTGCAAAATTCTTCCATGAAAGTTTTACTGAATCCTTCTGACAGATCACAGGGGACTTCAGTAAGTATATAAACAAATTGCTCCACATGGTCCCCCCTGCCTATCTCTAAAGAGGAATGAAAAACAGATGGCAGCTCTTCCTCTCTTGGTTATATCGTTACCTCTTTTAACACAAGTAAATTAATGAAAAGTCAAAAGCTGTGACTTGCTATTCTGCATGGGGTTGGAGGAGGGACACATCTCTGTCATTAAAAATATACACACTTACCTGAAGTTCCTTCCCTTACATCAGGCTTGCTCATGCTCAACTACAAAGGATCTCTCAGTTGCCTGTCCCCTACCCGCCCGCTCTTCCTCGTCCTCCTCAAAAGTATCGAGAGTGCTATGCAGGGTGGTAGTAGGGCTTCTGCCAAATATGGCATGCAGTTCTTTGTAAAAGCAGCAGGTCATTGGCCTTCCAGTGTGTCTGCCACAACTTCTTGGCTTTCAGAAAGCACTGCTGCTGTTCCTTGACATACCCTTCTGCATTCCTCATGCAATCTGTTAAGAGTTGTCCAACTTCTATGGCTGCTTCAGAGCTGGGCCAGCAAAGCCATTTCTCCCCACAGGCCCAAGAGATACAATATCTTATGCTCCTACCTGGAGTGGACAAATCTGGAATATGCAGCTGACATAGTCCGCTGGGTTGTTGCACTCAACAATGGAGAGCTACTAGATGTGATTGCTAATCCTGACATTCAGAAAAAGGAACTTAAAAAAAAAAAATCACATGGCTTTAAATGGTAGTGGAGCTTCTGGTCCCTTGAATCCCTAGAGAGTGGCACTCACAATTAATGTGAGGCATTGCAGAACAGCTGCTAGAGGATTGTTAGGGTGTGTCTACACAGCAAAGTTATTTCAGAATAACGGCCATTGTTCTGAAATAATTATGCGAGCGTCTACATAGCAATCCCGTTATTTCGAAATAATTTTGAAATAACGGACGACCTATTCCAACTTCTATAAACCTCATTCTATGAAGAATAACGCCTATTCTGAAACAGTTATTTTGACTAAGGCGTGTGTAGATGCTCCACTTCTGCTATTTCGAAATAGCTCCTTACCAGGGCCATTCTAAAGTTATTCCTCCAGGGGCTCTAAATGGAGATAGCACGTCTACATTAGGGAAGCTTGCCTCGGATTAATTTTGAGGCTTCCCTGCAGTGTAGATGAGCTATTTCGGAATAACTATCCCGAAATAACTTATTCCGAAATAACTGTGCAGTGCAGACGTAGCCTTAGGGTTGATCTAGATATTGCAGCATCTACATGAGCACTGCATTGACCGCTGTACATTGACTTTGGCTCAACTTTGCTCAGGGGTGTAGTGTTACTACGTTGGTCTAATGAGCACCTTACATCAGGGTGTGACACATTTAAACATCGAAATACAAAACTAGGTCAGCCCAAGCAGTTTACATTGACATAACTTTATAGTGCAGACCAGGCCTCAGTTATTGGTTCTGACCTACTAATAGTAGTAAAAACTAAAAAAAGTACCTATTTTTGCCAATTAAAAAAATAAAATTTGGAATACATTCAACAGCAGAACTCTGTTTAAGCTGTCATATTTACACTGGTATTTGTAAAAAAGGAAACATAACAGCGCTTAAAAGCAAGATTTCAAGTCTTTCATGCTTACCTCATCACTGTGACAGAACATAGGTGTGAAGACATTCTCTAACAGGGAAAGAACATGCTCATATGCTTCAAATAGGCATCTCATAGTTTGAAGTTTCACAACATCTACATATTCTCCATTAGCAACTGCAGAAAAAAAAACCTGTTGTGAACATTAATTGAATGTGCCATGGTTCTGTGTAAATTTTTCTGTGTTTTACAGGTCTCAGTCTCAAATTAGTCAATTAGGCAAATTAGTCTGTATTAATCCATGCAGCATCAAACATTTTGGAGAACTAAAGTGATTGGTACTGTAGGATTTATATACATTATCATTTGTAGCAGACATTATGCAGGAAAATAACAGTGATAAAAAAAAGATAAGTATATGAACACTTCTGGTTTGTTAATGAGCTTGTATGGTTATGATAAAATTATTTGGATCAACTAGAATTTTTTTAAATCTGACAGAATGCTTTGTAGATTCCAGTATAAATTTACGATCATTCCTTCCAATCTCAAACTTACTTTTTTGAATCTCTTCCACAATAAAAGGATCAAATCTTATTTTGTCAATACTTTCATCCAAACAATAGGTTTCATAGATTTTTTTCACCTCGTCATGAAGAGATTTCTTTTCAGTATCTGATAACTCTGGTTGCAAAATTCTATCATTAAATTCCTCTGAAAAGTGGAAAAAAAATGCATTTGCTGATCAAACTTAGTAAATACAAATGGAGGCACCTTATAGTGTCACACAGGAAAGCCATCAGGGTATGTCTACACTGCAAACGGGACATTCTACTACTACTACTAATCTAACTATATATACAAAGGGGGATACCTCAAAGCACATGCTTCCTGAGGCAAGAGCAATGGGGCATTCCAGCTATCCATCATAGGCAGTAAGAAGGAATTGAGGAGGGGTTGGGTTGGCATGTTGGACATCATGACAGCACAAATTTAGAGGGCACTTAGACCAACCCTATGGCTACCGCTAGGGGGAAAATCTTCTCACTGTCATGCATGCAGCACGCATATACCAGATTGGAACTGGAATGAACAAGCACTCAGAGAAGAATCTCAGATCAGTCCTTTGCTTTGAGATGCAGTCTTTCACTGCAAAATCCACTATAATGGACTAGTATCTAAAGCATCTGTTTAAGTTCAAAGAGTACAACCAAACATTCTAAGGTAATCTTACCAACAGTCAAGCAAAACTGCAACACATGTACTGCCCCTTCCTGTTTCAGAAAGTTCATGAAGCGAAATAATAGGTCTTGCTGTTCTCTAATCTCCTTCAATTCCAGTTTCAGGACCTTAACGTGAAGTGGAAAATGCAGTTAGCTTGTAAATTTTTCAAGTTCTTATTAAATAAACATTTTCTAATAGAAGCAATGAAAAGAGCACTGGTAATATGTATAGCACATACAATACTTATTCAAACTCTGTATATGAATGTTTACTTCACTTACAGATGGTTTTTTATTGCGAGGGTCTGCAAATTTCTGCAGGAATGGAATCAAAGATGCAGCTGGCTCAGTTGCTTTTTCAGGCTGTAAAAAGAATATTGACCTACTAAGATTGACACGGACATGCATGAATCAATAATAAAAATTTTAATTGTGTTAGTACTCACTGGGCTATCATCAATGAAGATAAGAAGCAAATGGTTGACAGTATCCTAATGGAAAAATACAAATTACAATAAGCTAATCTATTGAAATCATTCCATTGCAATCCAAATTTCTAGCAAGATTCCGACAATTTTCATATTTTAAAATTGCAAACATTGCAGAATAATTCAGTGATTCTAACAACTTCTAGCTTGATAGTTATACTTGAATGATTTCTACTCCCAGACTCTTAATCAATGAACTTTCCAAATGAGATATGCACATAAACAAGTTTTCCATATTGCAAAGATCAGAGCTCTGTTTGGCATTTTAATGTCAATGCAAGTCTGGTGAGTTACTACCAGCAGTTCCACAAACTCAGCTATTCTTCGCCTGCAGCCAAGCAGTATTCAGACAGTTGTTAAATTTTCTTCCACTTGAAAATGAAAAAGTGCCACTTATCTACATAAGCAAGGAGTAGATAAATTAGCATCTATAGGGAGTGGCTTTTAGAAAGGCCTTGTCCACACACAAATATTGTAACTATACTGGTAAAGTTAAAGTGATACAGCCCCAACCCTAATGTGGATTCATTTATATAGTTATAAAGGTATATATAATGGCACATCTTACTATAGTTGTGTATGGAGTAAGTATAATTATTTTGGTAATACATCATACCTCTAACAAATACAAAAATCAGTATGTAGAGCAACTCTTAAGCATTTTTTAATTAAGGTAGCCAAATAATCACTAAAGCCAAATTAACCCTGCATCACCAAAAAATAAGAGAATTGGGTACAGGGTTATTCTTTCTGTAAACCATTAAGCAGACACCAAGAATAAAACCAAGGTGAAATGCTTGTTTCATCATAAAACACCTCATTATTGGTCAAAAAGGAAAACAATGATAAGGAATATAAAAATTATTTCTACTGCTCCAAAATCTCACTGGGTCAGCTAAGAAGTCCATAGAAGGAAGGAAAACAGAACCAGACAGGATCTCTCTTATAAGCAATGCCAGGGATCTGCAAGGGGAAAAAAAAAGCATTACATTTTCATAGTAACTCAGGTTATTACATTCATAGTTTTTAATGGGTGAGATAGGTAAAATTAGTATTTTTATATAAAAATGTATTTCCTTACTTAATTAAAAACATTATTTTACAGATATTTCTACACTCCATACATTCGGTCTCAGAATCACAAGTGTCTAAACTGATGCAACACATGGAAACTATGGGGCAAATACATACCTCTTCACTCAATAGCTCACTCCTTAATTCTTAGCCCTCACTTTTAAAACTGTAATTCTTATGTTTGGAAGTAGGTCCTTATCTCAACACCATAGGCTCACTTGTTTTCAATACTTAGACTGTACTGATTACTCCATCCTTGTTCCCTAGTATTTAAGCACAGGTTTTCTATTGTGTCAATTAAAGAAGTCTAGTTAAGGGTCACGTCGATTTTTAATTTCTTCAGCTCTGTTCTGCAATACATTCTTTCTATAAATCCTTACACAGTACACACCTACAACCTAAAACAAATGTTAAGAAGAGAGGCTTGTGAAGCAGGTGCTCCACTATTCAACATCAATGATGCATCCAAATACAGTTCATAAAGTAAAAGCCTGTCTATGTAGTATGACGTCTCAATGGGGTAGCCATGTTAATCTTTAACTTTCAAAACAAGTAGTCCTGTGGCAATTAGAGACTCACAAAAATATATAGTATCATGAGCTTTCGAGGGTCAGCTGATGAAGCAAGTTTTGCCCATGAATGCTCATGATATATATATATTTTGTTAGTCTCCAAAATGCCACAGGACTACTTGTTTTTATGTAGTATGAGTCACTTGAGAGAAACGAGGGGTCAAGTTTCAGGAGGGACGTAGTTTGATGCCACACATGAAGCTCAGCAAATCAAGCTAGTAGCCAGCCTGCTATTAGCTGAACGCATTTACCATAACTTGTTATACTGACATACAATGTTATACTGGTATAATTGCACCACATTAGAGGGTTGCACTGTGGGTATAGTTGACATCCCCCATTATTACTGAGGTTTTTTTATATTCACAGCCTCTATTAGATTAAATTAAATGCTCCCTGCACATTTCATAGCCCTGGTAAGGTGGTTGATAATATTTCCCTTCTGCTATATTCTTATTATTCGAGCATGGAATTACTATCCATAGAGATTCTCAGGTATAGTTTGGTTCATTTTAAATTTTTACCTCCTTTGATTCTGTGTTTTTTTCATATATTGTTCCATTCTCCCAGCACCATGATCTGTTCTGCCCTGCCAATATATTTTGTACCCTAGTATTACTGTGTCCCATTGATTATCCTCATTTCATCAAGTTTCTGTGATGGCTATCATATTAATATTCTCATTTAATTCGCGGCACTTGAGTTCACCCATATTATTATTTAGACATCTATCACTGGTATATAAGCACTTGAAAATTTTGTCACTTTTTAGCTATCTCGCCATTACATGATGTCATTGAATGGGACTCTTTTTCATTTGACTGCTTCTGATCAGATCCTGCCTGTATTTTATCATTTTTCATTCTCTCTTCCTCATCAGGACATACAGAATCCGTATTAATAGATCCTCCCCTTAGGGATGTCTCTGTTTGAACCACATGGTCTTCTGTACCTGTCAGCTTTCCCTCAATTCTTAGTTTAAAAACTGCTCTACCACTTTTTAAATTTTAAGTGCCAACAATTTGGTTCCATTTTGGTTTAGGTGGCACCCACCTTTGTTGTATAGGCACTCCCTTTCCCAAAAGTTTTCCCAGTTCCTAATAAATCAAAACCCCTCCTTCCTAGAACATTGTTTCATCTATGCATTGAGACTCTGCAGTTCAGCGTGTCTGCCTGGTCCTGTGCGTGGAACTGGAAGCCTCTCAAAGAATGCTACCATGGAGATCCTTACCTAACAACTTTAATCTCTTACCTAACAACTTTAATTTCATGCCTCGCAGTGGTACTTGAACAGTAAATAAATTCAAACTTAAGGCTAACACTGTCCTTTATCTACTTTAACACCATTAAAAACTGTAGCATTACAAGATATACACCTATTGTAAATAGTACAACTTTTAAATATATTTGATACCTGCAGTCAGTTGCCTTTGGGGGAAGAATATAAGGGAAAAGAAGTTCAGTAAGTTTTCTTAAATAGAGAAGTTCATCTCTTCGACTCCTCAAAGCCACATGGAGTTCTGGTCCATATTCTTCTAAAGCAGCTTGCTGTAAGAATTCTGAATTTTTCACTGCAAGAAAACAAATATATAGGATATTCTAACTTTTTTCCTTCCTATCTTTGTGAAATAATGGCTGAGGAGATTTCTTTCCACTTGGATATGACATAGTAGTTTTCAATCTTTTTGCATTTGCAGACCCCTAAAAAAATTAAATCGAGGTGCAAACTCATTTGGAAAAATCTTAGACATAGTCTGCAGACCCAAAGGGTCCATGGCCCCCCCGTTGAAAACCACTGATATATGACATCATCAAGATAATATTTTAACATAGGCACAATTGTCAAAGATACATAAAAAAAATAAACAAAATAAAATAACACATGAATATAGGCTTTGACTGTGGTTCTACTGTGAAAGGACTACATAAAATTTTCACCTTCTATTGTAAAAAATAGTAACATCTTCACTACACTTAATTCAATATTGGATAGTTATCAGGGTTTTACCACTTACCTGTAGGTGGGCAACTTATCTCAGTTTGTTTTTTAACTATACTGAAGCCTCTCCCCATTTACTTTTACCTAAGTTTCACTCTCCCAAGTTAGGCTCTTATTTATTGGTTTGCTCTACATATAATTTGGAAACATCTAAGACTGGAATTTTTAGCTATATAATGTGTTTCCTATTTAACTTATATACCAAAATTACTTTCAAAATAAAATTGAAGCAATACATCTTTTGTACTGCTTTTCACTGTGCTTAAACTAAATTTAACTAGGGACTATTTTGTCAAAAGTATAGCATTAAAGTATTCACCTATCAGAAGCTATATTGCAAAAAAGAATATTTGTATTCTCAGGTAAAACCTCTGCTCCCTAATTAGCAATGAACATTTTATAATCCCTTTAAATCAATTCAATTGGAAAGACTGAGTTGTATTAAAGTGTGAATTAATTCAACATAGGTCTTGTGCCAAAAAATATACTAAAAAGGAATTAATTGCAGAACCTATGAATGAGCAGGTTACAGAGACATGCATTTAGTTTACTGCAATCTGTACACAAATCTCAGTTAAAATGTGACTTCACAACCACAAATTATGAAAGTGAGTCAATTACTATAAACATATATACCACCTGATGAGATTTAGGCTCACTGGCATTGATGAAAGCAGCAGGAATAGATTCTGAAAATTATAAATAAGGAGTCACCATAGGTGAGCTGTCTGAAATGGAGGAAAGGAAAAAGTAGGAGAAAAGGAGGAGAGAATGGAAAGAGGAAACAATGAGAAAAGCCCAAAAGAGAAATGGAACTGGGGCCAAGCTTAAAGTCCAAATCTTTGAACTATGGGGGTATACGTAGCAACACTTCCGGGGAAGAGTCAAGAAAAACTGAAGTTACAAGGAGTCATTTTCAGCTATTTGCACATTTCCTAATTTGACATGTTCAGCTGAAATTGGGTATATCTGCTGTCAGGAAGCATTTTATTAAAAAAAAAAAAGAGATAAACATGCCATTTACAAGCACAGACATGAAAAAAATGTAGTTCTTCTAGTAAAAAAAAAAAAATGCAAGCATTTTCTTAACCATATTAGCACCTTAACGTGGCCATGAAAGCTTTACATTTACTATAGCAGCACCACAAGAAGTATCTTTCATTGTTTGGTGAAAGTTAGAGTTGATCTGTCTAAATTAGGGGTCAGCAACCTTTCCTAAGTGGCGTGGCAATATTTAACCCTCTTGATCTGGGCAGTGCTGCACTCCCTGCAGGAGGGGAGCAGCTCACTCCACCATGCACCCCGTGGACCACCTGGCTCAGTGCAAACCTTTCCACAGACTATCAGCTGCTAATGGAAACACACTGTTAATTACATAATTAGGCACGAGCCATCCTGCTAGTGCTGCAGCTGGGGAGGATTGTTTGCATTCAGTCCCTGTCCACGTTTGGCCCTCTATCCCCCCAGACAAGTACCACAGCAGAATGGGTGATGGATTTTTTTAAAACATGTGAAGGCAATGGCAGATTTAATAATGACAGATTATAATAAAAGTACTAACAAATGTGCAGCATCAAATGTTTTAGGCTTAGCATTTTAAATTTGCAAACCATCTTAAATTTTCAAAACATTAATATACATAAAAAAGTTTCATAGTACCTTTCTGTCTGGCTTTAGCTATGACTTCTATATGTTTCATTGCTGCCTTTAGCATTTTCTTTGTTATAACAGATGGAATGTCCACCTAAAAGAATAAATTTGAAGTTAAGGGGGAAAAAATCAATTCTTCCTAAGTTACTAAAGTAGATTACTATGAAAAGTATCTGTTAATGCAAGTTATTAGTAAAATCAAAATGCCCAGCTAAGATTTTTTTATTTCAAATATAACCACCCGAGTTGACAGCATGCTCATTTTCTTGGGAAAGCAAGATACTTACCATTACCAGTTAATAGAGTAGAAAAGTCAGATACCTGTTCCATTACTGATGTTCTTTGAAATGTGTTGTTCATCTAAACACCAGAAGTTTTTCTCTCAGCAGTATCCAAGGGGCCTGGCTTGAGTACCCTCTGAAATGGTGCCATCCACCCCACCACCACCCTCAGCTCCTTTTTGCTAGAAACTCCAACAGTAAGAAAGGAGGGCGGGCCGTGGAGTGGACATAAGGAACACATCTCAAAGTACACCAGTTGTGGAAAAAGTTAACAGTCTTTTCTTCTTCGAAAAACAGGACTATGTAGCACTTTAAAGACTAACAAGATGGTTTATTAGGTGATGAGCTTTCGTGGGCCAGACCCACTTCCTCAGATCAAATTGTGGAACAAAATAGGCATGACCATATATACCAAAGGGACACAATCAAAAAAAGTGAACACATGTAAAAAGGACAAATCAAATTTCAGAACAGAGGGGGGATAAGGGGGGGGGGAGGTAAATGTCTGTGAGCTAATGATATTAGAGGTGATAATTGGGGAAGCTATCTTTGTAATGGGTAAGGTAATTAGCGTCTTTGTTAAGACCCCAGCATAAAGTGTCAAATTTAAGCATGAATGACAGTTCAGAGGTTTCTCTTTCAAGCCTGGTGTGAAAATATCTTTGAAGCAGGATGCAGGTAATCAAGTCATTGAAACAATGCCCTTTCTGGTTGAAATGGCAAGAAACTGTTTTTTCTTTGTGATACTGTCAGATATCCGTTTTGTGTGCAATGATTCTTCAGCGAAGCGTCTGAGACGTTTGTCCAATGTACATAGCAGACGGACACTGTCGGCACATGATGATATAGATTATATTTCTGGATGAGCAGGAATATGTGTTCTTGATCTTATAACTGAATTGCTTAGGTCCAATAATGGTGTCAGCAGAGTAAATATGTGGACAAAGCTGGCAATGGGGTTTGTTGCAAAGAAAGGTCCTAGGGTTGGTATTAGTGTGGTATGTCCTGTGGTTGTTGGTAAGAATCATCCTGAGGGTAGGTGGTTGTCTGTAGGAGACTATGGGTCTGTCTCCCAGAGCCTCTCGCAGTGTAGTATCCTGTTCTAGTATAGGTTGTAGTTTATTGATAATATGTTGGACGGGTTTAAGTTGGGGGCTATAGGTGATGACAAGTGGTGTTCTATTGTTGGTTTTCTTGGGTCTGTCTTGAAGTAGATGGTTTCTGGGTATTCGTCTGGCTCTTTCAATTTGTGGTTTTATTTCTCCAGGTGGGTAATTGAGGTTTAAACATCTCTATTACTACATCTCTATTACTTTTCTTCTTCGAGTACTTGATTATGTCCTTTCTATATTAGGTTTAAACCTCCCTTGCTGGGAGAAAAAACAATGGCACATTCTGTTTTGTCTGTTGGAAAACAGGTCTACTTGAGGAGTTTCCCAGCTCTGGAAGATCACACCAGCCACCTCCAAGTGGAGCGACCACTCACAGTGAGAGGAGACATCCCTTCTGAGGTAATCCACTAGGCACTCCTGATGCCAGGGAGGTAACCAGCTTCCAGATGGATGTTGTGGCTGATTAAAAAGTCCCACAGATAGTGTACCTTTTGATAAAGAGCTGACAAGCACACTCCTCTTTGCCTGTTGATGCAGAACATCAAGGTCACGTAGTCCATCAGGACTCTCATTATCTTGTTCAACAGGTACAGCAGGAAGATCTTGAAGGCCAACCAAAATGCTCTGAGTTCTTTGATGTCTTACGTGTAATGTTGTCTCCTCGGGAGTCCACATCCTCTGAATCCAGAGATCTCCCAGGTGTGCTCCCCAGCCTAAATTTGAGGTATCCAACACAGCTCAAGAGGGGGATTATCCAACAGGACTCCCTCCAGTACCTTCTCTGAATAAGTCCATCACTGCAATGAGGTGAGAACTACCCAGAGAATACTTACAATCTTTCAAAGATGGTCTCTGGCCTGGGAATAGGATGACACCAGCAACTGCTAGAGGGGCTGCATGTGTAGCCTGGCATGGCTAATCACATAAGAGAATGCTGCCATGTGCCCCAGCACACAGGCATACCTTGGTTGACATCAGAGGAAACTTGGAAACCTCTGCAATGAGGTCTGACAGGGCCTGGAACCTATGTAGTAGAGGGAATGCTCTTGCACATTCAAACTGAGTACTGCCCTGATGAATTCTAAACTCTGGACTGGGACGAACGTGGACTTTTCCACAACAAGAACAATGGAATTCCTTCCACATGGGAGAAGATATAAAAGGCCCTGGGAATTCCATCATTTTGCCTCTTTCCTGCTCCAGTTTCTACACTGCTCTGGAATACAGATTTACACTGACAGGAGCATTCTACCAAAGAAAATGAGCTCCTTCCAACAACTTGGAAATAAGTAGAGACTTGACTTAAGCCAATAGTTTATTCCATCAATGATACAAGCCTGAATCAAGAACTTTGCATTTATTGTATATATTTGATTTCTTTAACCAATTTCAATTCTCACCCTTTCATTTTATGAATAAATCTTTATATTGTAGATACTAAAGGATTAGCAACAGCATGATTTTTGGGTAAGATCTGAGTTTTATATTGATCTGGGTATATGGCTGAGCCTTTGGGATCAGTAGAACCTTTTATTTGATGAAACTGGTTTATATAATCATTCATCCCTGAAAGAAGTGCTACTGGTGATGATACAAGGGAACTGAAGCGCCTATAGGAATTTCTTGTATGACTTCTTGTTATCCAGTGTCGTGAAACAGAAGTTCTCTTTTGGGCTGGTTTGGGGCACCCTATAAGTAAAAGATCTCCAGTTTTGAGCTGTGGCTGCCTGATTTCTAAGCACTTAGCCCTGAATTGCTACTCTCAGTAGTGTCCCACTAGAGCAACCCCTGTATACAGGTATTTAAACTGACGCTGCATCACTCTAATTACATCAAAAAGCTCTATGCTTTCTTCTCAAGGGGGTTTTATGTTGGCATAGGAGGGGAGTTACGTTGGCAGGAGTGTTTTCTGACACAATTGTGTAGTGTAAATAAGATCTTAGAAAAGGAATATAAATCTTCCACCTTTCAGAATATATTGAATTTTCCCTCCTTCCTCCTCAAAAATAAGTCTACAAGAAGCAGCAGAGGTGGCAGCCCCATATGGGGCTGGTAAAGCCAACAGCCCCACAAGGGGCCAAGAGCCTCCAGCTGGGCTGCAGCGGTCCCCTGCCCAGGATCCCGCTTAATAAGTTAACTGGTTAACTGACTAAATGAGATATTACATCCCTAATAGCAGTGGATCAGCAAGTCAACGAATAACTCCAAGTATGCTCAAACAACATAAATTAAAATTCTGAAGTAAATTCTACAGCTTATGCTACATTTCCATTTTGAAATATTTTCTTCCTTTGCACACTTTTATGCCTACAATACACAGAGCATTTGCTGATTGTCTGTCCCCACCTTAACTTTCAAATCATCTGCAGTACCACAAGCATGTTAACATGGAAGACACCCAGATCTGATATTCAGCTAGTATTAAATGATATTGTTCATCAGCTAAGGACACATGTGTGTCTATCTTGTAAGGATGTTAGAAAGCAGTTATTTTAATAATTGTGCAACTGCTAAATTTCTTAGTAGTTACATGATTACTCGATGCCACCCCACCCACTGTACTTCTGGCTCCACTCCCAGAGAGCCACTCCCTGCCACCTCAAACTGCTGCCTCTGTATCAGAGACAGCAATATGAGGTGGCACGCAGAAGCAGATACAGAGGCAGCAACACGGGCAGCAGCAGCCCCTTTCTGTGGGGGGCCCGAGCTCCCTGCAGACAGAGGCTGTTTCGGCATCCCATGGAGCTGCCTATGTGTACAGCAGGCCTGGGCTGATACAGAGGCAGCAGCGGGGACCAGCCCCCAGTTGCCATCCGGCACTTCTGCCTCTGTATCAGCCCACCATATCAAAGGCAGCAGCGCGGGATGGCAGGCAGCTCCCCTGTGTGCTCTTCACTGAAAACTCAGACCAGCAGGCTGGGACTGAGACAGCCTTCCAGTCCAAGTTTTAAATGCAGAGCACACAGGAGGGTGGGGTGTTGCAGTTAACTGGCACAGTTAACCAATAAGTGATTGCTTATTGGTTAAACAGTTAGCCAACTAGCCGTTAACATCCCTAGTATTCTTATAGCTCAGGAAACAGCATCTCCCCCCATCACACAATTCTACTTAACACTTATAACATCTCTTATTACATGACTCCAAGTTAATATAGTCCCTTTTCTACACAAGTCATACCTATCAGGTTTTTTAGAGTGAGCAATTTGAAACAGTTATGCTCTTAACAAGTCTGAAAACCTTAAATATCTTCAAAGAATCTTAGCACAGATGGAGAACCAGGTGATAGCTATAAGGACAACAGTACCCCAGTATCTAGTAGTTCTCTCTACTTTCTTAAAATAAAAACACATTAGAAACAGCCAATGCAGCATAGAAGATAGTCTGGTGCTAACACAAAGCATTACTAAAATAGCAGGAAGACTTTCATTTTTAAGGATTCTATAGGATTGGGCTGTGGAAGAGTACCATGGAAGGTAAATTTCAGAGGAAGTAGGTGGCTATAAAGAGGAAGAAACTGGCAAAGGAAATTCTAGATAGGAAATATGTTTCTTATGTTAACATACCTAATGCATGACAATTTATTTTAGCATTAGATAAAATGTATGTATATAAATAAAATCAAGTTCTCTCTAAGCCATTTTTACCTTCTGAATTCTGCGAATTAATACAGATGCAAAAAACCGCAATGTTACTCTCAGCTCATCTACGAAAGACTCATCATCAGTTACATCCCTGTAAGGATTTAAAACAAATTTTGATGAGTAAACCAGAGGAAATATTTGTGAACTTAATCTATCTATGTTATATTTGATACTTCCAAAAGAAAGAATAAAAAACATTAAGTATGCTATTTGAAAGCATAAGAATTATCCCAAACCTAAATGAAAGCACAAAAGCTGGAAAGGACTAGCTGGTGACTAGTCCTCTATTCAAGCACAGAGATGTATGGACACCTAAATACACTTGATATAGCTATACTTCTAATTAGCTGTGACTTGAGAGGCATGGTCACAGCATAAGACTAACAGCTAGGAATCATGTTCTAAATTGTGTTCTAATACTAACTGCATGGTTCTGAGCAAGTGACAACCTCTAATTCACTTTCCCCATCTGTTAAAAAATAGTTACCCAGTTACGTGGGACAGAGTGAGCCTAAATTAATCACTTTGCAAAGCTGTATGTAGAAAAATGAAGTACAGTAATTCCTCACTTAACACGTGCCCGCTTAACATGTTTTCGCGATAGCACAATTTTTTTTTTAGGGAACATTTTTCAAACAACATGACCCCGTCCCCGCAATAACACTATTTCCCCTAGGGCGGGCCGATGGCCGGCAGCTGCGTGAGGCTTCCCCTGCCTCCCTGCAAAGCAGCACAGGTTTGCCGCTTGCAGCGCTGTTCCCCGGTGATCCCCTCTGGCCGGACGCAAGGCATCTGGCCAGAGGGGGTCACCGGGGAACTGCGTGGTGAGCGGCAAACCTCCGCCACTTTGTAAGGAGGCAGAGGAAGCCCCGCGCAGCTGCCGGTAACCGGCCAGCTGGGGAAACCCAGCCACCGGCTGCAAGCCCCCTCCCCTGTCCTTCCCTTCCCTTCTCCAGAGCCAAACACCTCCCCTCCCTGCTATAACCCAGTCCCTTTTCTCCCCAAACTTTATGTCCCAGTCCCAGCTGCTAACAAGTGCAGGCTGGAGCTGCGAGCACACGTGCGCTTGAAACGCAACCCCCATCTTTTCCATTATTTTCAATGGGAAAATTGACCCCGCATAACACGTTTTCACTTAGCACGATCATTTTCTGAAACGCATCTACTGTGTTAAATGAGGAATTACTGTACATATTCATTATTATCATCAGAGCTGTTTGAAATTTTACATTTCCATCCAATGAGAAATTCTGAAACTTCAAAATGTTTTGTTCTGACATGGTCAAAATGTTTCTACTTTTATATTACAGTTCGGATGATTTTCTGTAAAAATTTAGATGAAATTTGTAACATTGAGAAAACTTGTCCCATCCTTGAAATTTGCCCCTTCCTACAAAGTTGCTCTGTTGAGGGTCTCATTTTCCTGTTCAGGAAAGACAGCTTTCTCCAAAGAGAGAAACAGAGAAATGGGATGAAAGAGTAGAATGGGAAGAGAAAAGTATCCTAGAACATTAGACAAATTCTGACTGTCATTAGGGCAAACATACTAAGATGATTTGCCCCTTAAGTAAAAATAATCCTCCAGTTTTCTAATTAATCCACCCAATAAGCCATAACTTCAGAAATTTTCTCCCATCTCAGAATGCTAGTTCATTTTTTTTATCACCACCATGGTAAGGTGTACAGAGAACTCAGTTATGTACAGGACAAAGTACAAACACATAAAAACCATGATTCTTATATGTGATATCCTGAATCTAAGCTCTGACAGTCTGAAGTAACATAAAAGATAGTGTGCCCATAGATTCTCCACCAACTTTAAATTATAAAATATTAAAGACAGTTACCCGAGGAACCTCCTTAAATATTATTTTACGTAAAAGGAGTTCCACAAAATGTCTTCTAGATTTCATATACTTTAAAGTTTACTCAGCTAATGAAAAAGTGAATAATCAAAAGATTATCCATTTTGGTGATGCACAAAATGGTGTTCAGGCTCCCTCTGCTGTCTACACATGAGTGCATTAGCTTTGTTCAGTATATTGTAACCGGCATTGATACAACCAAAGCAAAGACATAACTAAATAGAAACATGAATACTTCAGTCACATTTAAAAATAAATTAGATACATAGAACACCTGTAAAAAAACCTGAACTTTCAATGAGTAAGACAATGTAAAATAAAAGATGATTGTAGTTGACCAATTACTTCAATGAACATTACCTTTTGGAAGGGAAAAATCAAATTCACAGTTTCTAGGTGAAATTCAGTGTCTTAATTGTTTTAGAAATTAAAATAATCTTATATCTTGGTATTGATACACCAAGATTTGAAGTGTTTAAGTTATTTTTTTCCAAAGTGCCTAAAGGATGTACAGTAATATGCTTTTAAGTTAAAAAAACAAAACAAAACAAAAAACACACAAAAAAACCAGGAAACCTATAAAGGCCCCAGTCTTGCAAAGATTTATTCACTCTCAGGCTTAACTTTAAGCATGTGAATAGTCTCATCTGACAGATGCCTAAGGAGCTTGTGGAATCTCCATCACTTGAGATATTTAAGAGGAGGTTACATAGACATTTGTTGGGAATGATCTAGATCAGGGCTACTCAACATGCAGCCCACAGCCCGTTTGTTTGCGGCCTACGGTGCAGTCTGGGTTTACGTGGGGGCTCAACACGTGGCCTGAAGGTGGGAAGCAAAACAAAAAAGTCGTCAATATAATGGTCTTCTGTTGATATGCGTTTTAGTAGTTAAATTCCTGGACTGTCATTGCTCATTAAAAGTGCTGTCATATGGGTGGAAATTGGGTAAATATTGCTATTTATCAATATCAGCAGAACTGACTTAAATGGGGCCTACAACTACAACATAGTCCTGCCTTAATCTTTGTATTCATGTCAGTCAGTGTGAAAGAAGCTATTTGCATGTATATGCAGCCACATTTTACTTGCGGTCCTCGGCATGTACTGTGAGTATCATTGTGGTCCCTGGGGCTTCCAAAGTTGAGTAGCCCTGATCTAGATAGTGCTTGGTTCTGCCCTGAGGGCAGGCGACTGGACTTGATGACCTCTTGAAGTCCCTTCCAGTTTTAGCATTCTATGATTCACAATCTTAAAATTAAGCATGTGTAAAGTCTTTACAGGGTCAAAGCCTTAGCTCATATCTTCAATGTATTTTCCTTATTTTTTTTTTTAAGGCTAAAAACAATTCATATTTTGATTGAGACATTACATAAAATATAGGGTAGGGGGCCTACATTTAGTTTTGAATCATATCTCATGAAATAGGATTTTTAAAGTCCTTCCAGTTTTTGAACCTTTCACCACGGTTGCTGCAAACATTTGTCTTTTTCCAGGAAAGTCTCACTGAGATACAAAGCATTTTATAATTCCAATATTAATTTCACAAAAATCTTTGCGATATTTTTAATTTAGAACAAATTAATCCATTCCACTTAATAAAAGAAACTAAGATGATAACACTGTAATACTGAGAAAGTAAAAGTAACATACAAAGATTTTTTCAATACAAAAATTAAATATGTATTTTCTAAGGAACTGTTTCCACTACACTGTTTTGAATGAGTGGTCATTATTAGAAAAAAAAATATTATTTGTGGAAAACTCATACCTGTACCATGGATAAACAAAATTTTCGAGCACCAGTTCAAGAACCTGTATAAACAAAAACAATCACATTACAAAATAAGGGATTTATTTGTTCTACAGCCTTATTTGAAGAGCTGAAAGAAAAAATATACAAACATCTTTTCTAACCTCAGTAAATGTGTACATAACTTTAAAACGACAAGATTAAAAGTGGAGAAACAAAATTATTAGAAAATAATATATATATAAAAATCTAGAGGAAAGGAGAAAACTAATGTATTTCTAAACTAACACTCTAAGGGTACGTCTACACTTGCTCCCTATCTCGAGATAGGGACGCAAATGTAGTGTACCGAAATTGCTAATAAAGCGCGGGATTTAAATATCCCACGCTTAATTAGCATAATCGTGTCCAGGCACCATTTATAACAATATCGCGTTATTGCGAAATAAAACGCCCCGTGTAGCAGCGTTATTTCGAGAGAAAACCCTTCTCTCGAAATAACTGTTACTCCTCATACAATGAGGAGGGTTTTCTCTCGAAATAATGCTGCTACACGGGGCGTTTTATTTCGCATTAACGCAATTTCAAAATGGCGCCCGGACGCGATTATGCTAATTAAGCACGGGATATTTAAATCCCGCGCTTCATTAGCAATTTCGGTACACTACATTTGCATCCCTATCTCGAGATAGGGAGCAAGTGTAGACGTACCATAGGGCTCAAAGCCATACGGTCAAATGCTCCAGATAGGACAAGCTTTCTGTGGGCCTCCATAGAAGCAACCATGGTTGCAAGGAAGAGGAGCTATGTGAGTACAGGTGTACGGCTGAAGCACTCAATAGCAAGCCAGAGCAGTGTGCCTGGGGCTGCTGGAAGAAGGCAACACCTTGTATAGTTAATGTGCAACCAATAAGAGAAGAGTCTTAAAAAGCAGTGATCAGACGACCAAGATGAAATTTGCCTTCAAGAAGAGCAACTAATCCTAGGTAGTAGAGAACGAAGTCACCCATGATGCTGCTGGGTTCTGGATTGTCTCAGGGGACCAGTTTGACCATGGTGGGCAATATAATAGCTTATAAGGTGATCTATTGTCACTCAAACTGATAGAGGGATGAACTGCACTGAGAAGTGAAAGAACCATCCCTCCTCACCTGCCCAAGAAAGTAAAACATTATCCCTTAGGTCTCTTCTTTAACAATATGAAGTCAAAAAATTAAAAAACCCAACACAAACAAAACAAAACAAGACAAAGAATGATAAATTTATAATGAAAGGAATTCTGAATCAGGAACACCATTTTCTTTTGTGATACTAGCTATAGACATCTCTGATCAGCTTTCTTTCCACAATGATATGTTGACATGGTTTACACCACAAAGAATTTTACAAGTCCATTGATCAAGAGGTAAATACCCTACACTGTAAATATATTATTGATAATTTAACTATGTATTGTTTAAGTAATTTTTCAATCAGATTCATTTTATGCAACTTGTGACATTTAAAATTATATTATATATTAAATCTTTAATGCTGTCCAAGCGGAAAGTTTCAGAGGGGTTGCCGAGTTAGTCTGTAACAGGAAAAACTTAAAAAACAACAAATAGACTAGTAGCACCTTAAAGACTAACAAAACATGTAGATGGTATCATGAGCTTTCGTGGGCGCAACCCACTTCTTCAGATGACAGGATTATTAGAAGTCCAGATCCAAGAATAATTCTGGGATTTATTTTATTTTATTCTTGGATCTGGACTTCTAATAATCCTGTCATCTGAAGAAATGGGTTGCGCCCACGAAAGCTCATGATACCATCTACATGTTTTGTTAGTCTTTAAGGTGCTACCGGTCTATTTGTTGTTTTTTAAGTTTTTCCTAAGGAAAGTAACAGCAAAAGACAGATTTCATACAATTTAGTTAAAGTATCATTCTATAACCCAGAGTTTGCAATGGAAAAATTGGAAAATTATGCCCCACTCCAGCACCAAGTCTTCTCCATTCTGTCGTCTTTCACACTTAACTGGAGAAGTGAGAGCTGTTAATGCAGTTTCATAATATCCTAGTCTAAAATATGTGGCTGCATTATTGCCATACAAATGGCAATTTTGCCTAACAGGATATTTTCACTGTATTTATTTCCAAAGGAATGTGCTTCTTAATAAAGATTCTACATATGTTAATCTCTTGATAGGACTGGACTACAAACCCTAATAAATCTGCTAATCAGAACTCCTCAACTCGTACTGCTCTGAAGAAAATGTCAGCTATTGCATAAAAAAGTACAATATTTTATACTTTTAAAATATGCATTCACATTTAGGAAGGAAATAACTCTAGGCCATCGTTAACAAATTATTTCTTCAGATAATCATTGCACATCTTAATTATTTGTACTATTTACTATTTTAAAGAACCCGAAAACATGCTAGCTCCTTCTAATAAAGAACTGTCCCTCCTCCCAATCTTACTGAACTTAAAGTGTAGGTCACAGAAGAGTGTACAGAACAGTGCGCTGGAAAGAACAAGAGATAAGAAAGAACAATATTTAGTATTTAGTATTGGGGAAGTATTGCAAGGACAGTGCTGAACCTACCTTGGTGCCTCAATTTAAGCATGTACTCATTGTCTTAGATATGGCCCTCAGAAACCATTGTGACCATTTATTCTGATTTCTTGTACAACATAGGTCATAGGACTTCCCTGTATTATCATTTAGTCTGACTTCCTGTACAATACAGGCATACGACTTCACTGAATTAATTCTGCTTTTTAGAGATTTTATAATTGCCAGTAATGAATAATCTGCCACAACCACTGGTAAATTGTTCCTGGTAAATTATACCCATTTAAAATCTGTGCCTTATTTCAAGTCTATTTCTCGAGTTTCAAATTCCAACCACTGGCTTTTATTAAACTTCTGTCTATTAGACTGAAGACTCTTTTATTATAAAATTTCTGTTCCCCATCTAGATACTTATAGACTACAATCAAGTCACACCTTCATCCTCTATTACATACAATAAGCAGATTGAGCTCCCTGAAGGTCTCATTATGATGCATGCTTTCCAGTCCTTTAATCATTCTTATGGCTTCTCTCTGAACTCTCTCTAATTTTTCAACATTCTTTTTGAATTTCCAACACCTAAACGGGACACAAAATTCCAGAAGTAGTTCCTATGTGATTTCATATTTTTAATACATACAAGAAATGTGATGGACTGATGCCCAAAAGTAATGATGAGTCTAAGGTCATGTCTCCACTTGGGAAGATCAATAACACAACAATCGATCTTCTAGCCTTCAATTTAGCAGGTCTAATAAAGACCAGCTAGATCGAACACTGAGGGCACCCCCGTCAGCGCCAGTATTCCTACTTCTCGCAAGGAGTAAAGTAAGTTGGCAGAAGCCATTCTCCAATTGACCTCCCACTGCAAGGATGGTGTCGAAGCTTGTCTTAAGGTAGGTCAACTCCAGCTATGTTTTTTATGTAGCTGGAATTGTGTACCTTAAGATGACTTTCCCCTGTAGGGTAAACCTGGCATTAAGGAACAATCTGAATGACAAGAGGTTAGCTGTTTGGGATTTCAATGCATTGAAATCATGTCAAATAATTAACATTAATTGACGATTAAATAACAGTTACCTCTGAGAGAGAGGCATCAACTTTGGAAGATACTTTTAGATCCAGCCATGGCTGGTAGTTTTCCAGAAGCAATGCACGTCTGTAAGAGAAATAATACAACATTTAACAGATGATTTTCTCACTCCAAAGTACAAAATGTAACAACTGTTATTATAAGAAATGCCAAATATTAACTTACCTATGCCTTTTGCATTTGACTTTACCACATACAGCACAGCTGTGACCTTGGGGAAATAGCTCTTGTAGTTCTAATTGCTAAGAAAGAAAAGGTATTTAACAAGAAATCTTTTTTTTTCAAAATCATCTCTCTCAAAGCATTTATGCACTAACCAATTTGCTTTTATTGTATGTGATTACAGTAAAACTAATTTGCACAAAATATAAATTGTTTGGGTTTTTTTCTTTTTGGGCAGGGGAGGGAGGTGAATATGAAGATAATTAAGTTAGTAAAATATCAAATGGAAGGAACTGAATTTAATAAAATAATGTACAGATTCAAACTAACCCACGAACATAAAAGTATTATTCTAAATTCAGCAGAAAAGTGATTTAGAATTGAAAAAGTTTCTTTCTTTGAAACTTCAAATTCACATAAAGTAAGCTGAGTATAGCCAATTATATTCTGAACTCATTTTGTCAAAGGAAATTGAACTATTTTACGAACACAACATTATCGTGCAGGTTTAAGATTTAAAAAAAAAGCAACTACCACAGACACTCTAAAAGCATTATTCAGGCAGCAACTGAATTGCTTATACCGACAACTGCATATTTCTAGTCGTTGAGTATCACAGATTAGGGTTGGAAGACACCTCAAGAGGTCATCTAGTCCAACCCTCTGCTCAGAGTGGGACTAACTCCAATAAGCAATAAGGCCCTGATCCTGCAAATGCATTTAGTTAATTTTATACATGCAAAGAGCAGGAAATTTAGAAATTGTTCATTTTAGTAATGGTGTAGCTGCAACAATTCTTAGCAGTTACACGGTTACCAAAATGCTCTCCCCCCAGGGCAGGGCCTGCAGCCAGCATGCTTCCGATCCCACTCCTGGGAGCCCCCTGCCACCCAGTGCTGCTGCCTCTGATACAGAGGCAGCAGCACAGGGTAACAACTGGGACCCCCACGCAGACCAGCTCCAAACTGACACCCCGCACTGCAGCCTCTGTCCTGGAATTGCCATGGACAGAAGCTGCTCCGTGGGATGCCAGAGCAGCCTCTGTGCATGTGGAGCTCAGGCCCCCTGTGCATAGGGGCTGCTGCCACCCGCCTCTTATACAGAGGCAGCAGCGCAGGGTGGCCAGTAAGAGCTGGTGTTTAAACTGGCTCCCTGCACAGACCAGCTCCCACCAGCCATCCTCCATTGCAGTCTCTACATCAGAGGCAGCAGCACAGGGTGGCAAGCAGCTCCCCTGCGTACTCTTCATTTAAAACTCAGGCCAGCAGGCTGGGACTGAACCAGCCTGCCAGTCCGAGTTTTAAATGCAGAGCACGTAGAAAGGGGGAGGATGTTGCAGTTAAGGGAACCATTAATAAGCAATCACTTATCGGTTAAACGGTTAACCAGCTAGCTTCTAACATCTGTAGTAAAGAGTTCCATTGGGTTCAACGGATAAATATTCGCAAGATTAGTACATTAATTTGTATCTGAAGACTGTTCATTATAGAAAGGTTGCAAGCTAATATCAACTGCATTCAACACTGTTACATTAAAAAAGAGCACAACATTATCTAAAATTACTGTTTGTACATATTGCTACAAAATAAATGGAGAAAAAATAAACACGACAAAGAAAAATTAAATGTACCTTAGGTTTATATTTTATTGTAAAAAGAATATTTGGCAAGAGAGAATCTGGTCCTAATACGCAGTAGAATGTGACAATGCCAGCAACAAACGACCAGAAGATCATCAAAATGTGAAGATACCTTGTAAACAAACAAAACTACTGTTTTATAATAGGGCTCCTCAAATTTTACTACATTATGACCCCCTTCTGACAACAAAAATTACCAGGAGGAGGGACCAAAGCCTGAGACCCACTGCTCTGGGTAGGGGGAGGCTCCAGGCAGTGAGCCTAGAACCTGAGCTCCACTGCCCAGAGCTGAAACTCTCAAGCTATGGCTTCAGCGAGTCCAAGTCAACCTGGGCAACCCCACTGATTATAACAAGGTAGACAATACCATATAGTATATTTACAACCGAATTTTTCAAGATGACATATGAAGACAAGTATTTCTTGTGGTGACTGCTGAAATTAAGTGAAATACTATATTTAACTCTGTGCCAGGAGTTCTCAAACTGGGGATCATAATCACTCAGGAGGTGAAGAGGTAATTACATGGGTGTCATGAGCTCTCAGCCCCTGGGTGACTGGGCTACAGTTTTCAGCCCCAGATGGTATCACACACAGCCACTCTGGAGGTGGTGGGATGTTGCACTCACAGGCTTGCTGTGTGAAAGCGGTCACTAACTCAAAAAGTTTGAGAACCACTGGTCTGTGTGTTCATGAACAGAGACTTGTATCAATGATTGGAGCTTTAAATTACAGAAATCTAAGGTGGACTCATCCACAGACAATAACAACAAAACAGCAATATTAATGTAGCACATTACTTCAAATCATATTACAAATATAACTAATACCCATACCACCTCAAAAGTGAGCACTGGCCAGAAGATTTATGTTTACATTAGACAGCACTTCATCACTTCTTGTTCTGATATTGACTGACAAGTTAATAGAATATTTATGTTTACTTACTAGTACCTTTCTAGCATGAAAGGCTCACTACAATAGATGGCAAGTCTAAATACTAATTTTGTGCAGGGACACAGCACTCTCTTCCTTTGATACTCCATGGGAACTGTTTATTTTTGTTTTTTTTCTAATGAGCTGTGAGTACAGTAACAGATGCTGAAATAGTCTATATCATAATGACCTCTTGTACACCTGTGCTGCATGTAGCTGATAAATGTTTCTCTGTTCAGAAACTTTGTGTTAAATTTTAAAACAACGAAACTAGCTATCTTCTCTAGGTCACCCAGTAAGTCTAGTCTTACCAGTGTTAGTCTCCCAGTGAAAATGCTTCAGAGCAAAAACATAAGCATGTATGCCCTACATGGTGCAGAATCAGCACCAGGATTTTATTAGGCCCTTACTCCTTACTTTATAACTGTTGCTCATACCATGTATAGTTTATGCTTAATAATTTGGGAATGCTATGCTGCTTTCTAGATTTTAATGCACACAGGGTAGCAAAACTCTGGAGACTGAGGTAAGAAAAGAGAGTGATCAAGAAATCACACACTGGGAGTGCTAGAACACGCTGATGCTGAAGCCCCAAAGTTATTTATTCACAGCACAAGCAAAGAATAATGATGTTTCTTCTCCTGATTGGCATGTATGGAGATGTGAAGAAAGCTGACTCATAAGAGGGTAAAGGCAGAGGGTGTAGCTTTCTGGCTCCCCTTGTCCCACAGTTTGGCCCCTCACTATAAATGTTTTCCTGAATTGCTAGCCACTAATACGTCGCCAACGGGAGGGAAGAGAAGAAATAGGTCTGTCGCCTCTGCTCCAAAGTTAATGGGACCAACAGGAAGCCATGTGAACTAAACCCTCTGTCTCAGGACAGTCAGAACAGCCGCTCCTGCACGCAGGTACTGGGATGCACAGGAGCTGGCAGACGGGCCTAAACCCGTGCCTAGGGGAAGGCTGTGCAAGTCGCGGCCTCTCCCCGCCTACTGGTACCGGGATGACAGCTCCTCACAGCTGCGTCGCTACAGGTGCCTAAGGAGGTTCCCAGGCGAGCGCCTCTCAGCAGCCCGCGGGACAGAGGAAGCCAGTTCCCATCGCGCCCTCCTCCACTGGACAGCTGCTCCCAGTGCCCCGCTTCAGGCAATCGGCCCCGGCCATTAAGTAGGAGACCTTCTGCCCTGCTCCCCTCACCCTGGGCCCGGCCTCCCTCCGAGACTCTTCCGCGTCACCGCCGGCTCGTGGGAGGCCGCAGCCAGGGCCGCCAGGCGTTGGGAAGGAGGGGGCGGAAGCAGGGGCCAAGCGGCAGGGACGCGAGCCCAAGCGGGGGCTGTTACCGGTTCAGCAGGAGGGTGACGGCGCCGAGCCCCAGCCCAGTGCCGCACAACAGCGGGTACTGGCGGAAAGCCTCCCGCAGCGCCTCCAGCCCCCGCGCGCGGCGCTTCAGCCTCTCGCACGCCGCGCGCGCCCGCCCCCACCCCATCGCCGCCAGCAGGGAAGGGGTGCGGCCCATCCAGCGCGGGGACCCCCGAACCCACAAGGCGGCGACGGCGGCGGACGAGCCGCTTCCGCTCTGTGTCACGTGACCCCACCACCACGTGATTGCACGAGCGTGCGTCGCGTACGCTGGGCGTGAGGCTCGGGGCGCCGGCGCCATGGTGACGGGGCGGGGCGCTAGGATCCAGCCTCGCTGGAGGCGGATGGCGAAGCTGCGAGTCCGGCGTCCGCGGGGGCTAAATGGATCCTGCCGTGGCCGTGTTGGCTGCGCGACGCCACCGCGAACGTCCCGAGCCCAGCTCCACCGCGGCGGACGGGGCGTCTGCCGTGCACATGGCTGCGTGGGTGGGGCGCAGGGCGGGAGGTGCCGGCCGGGAGCTGGGTTAGCGCGGGAGAAGCGGCCTGCTCCCCCAGCCAACCGCGCCGAGGCTGGCCCCGGTAGCGAGAAGCGGGCGGCCGTGGCAGCGCCTGGGCAGCAGACCCGGCGCAGGGGAAAAAATCCTTCGCTGCGGGCGAAGCAGCGGGAGCGAGGCCGCTGCGGTGGCGGACATGGCTGTGGCGTGTGCGGGGATCACGGGGGCGGCCTGATGGAAACAGGCCTAGGGGAGCAGGGAAAACCGACCCACTTCTGTCTCTTCACCGTTTCCCTCCCTGTTACGGGGCCACTCGCGGCCAGCGGTTCCCGCTGTCGGCCTGCTGCTGGCTCCATGAGCTCCGCCTCAGTTACCGTTTCCTGAGATCCCGTCCCCCTCTTTTACGCTTTGTTCCCGGTATGAGCCATTCTTGGCTCGACACATACTTGTGGGGAGAGATTTGGGGCGGGGGAGAGCCCTGTTAGTGCACATTTGGCTACTTCGTTCGCTAGCTTCACTGATGCTGGGTGGATGGTTTTATTTCCAAATTTGAAATGTTCTTGAGTCAGCTCTAGAGAAAACAGGTTTAGCAGTTTCAACAGAACACTTTTAAGTTAGGTCTAATTTGGAGAAGGGACTACTCCTATTATACCTCATGCATAAAAAGATTCTTTCCAACAAGGGATCAGCGACAATCCTGTATCATACTGTCCCAAACTGTGGAAATGGAAGATGCTTGATGGTGGCATGCTTTACATAGAGTTATGAATGCAGAGCGGATCTCTAACCTATGGCATTTAGAAACTATCTGCAATATGTTATTGAAGAAATGTGTTCATATGGTGACTGAAGTGAAGAAGCTATAATGAACTATTACAAGTAGTTTATTCCAGTTTCTCAAAACCTTATTTGCAGAGTAAGTACTTGGGGGAAAAGGGGAGGAGGTCACTTGAAAAAATTTCTAGAGTGGACATTAGCTGGTGAATCCATAGTTTGTGGTGTTGTCTAATGCAAAATATTAGTCCAAAATTAATTTAAAGTCAAAATGGTTAAACTTTAAGATCAGGCTTATTAATAACTCAGCTGCAGATCAAGTCCTGGACTTTCTAATATTAATTGTACATCTTTGCTTACAAAGTTACCGTGAAACAGAGATATGATAGTACAAATCCTTGTTTAGGTGAAAATTAATCACGTCTTGATTGTCAAAGAAGTAGGTGGTATTTTAAATGTCCTTTATTATTGCCCTGGGGGCAAGCTTGGGCAAGAGACCAATAGGTGCATTCACATGCAATATAAGAGCCATGTTTTCCAATCTAGTGCTAAGGTCAAGTCATTCATGAAAAGTCCTGCTAATATCCGCATCTGGCTGACTGAAGATGAAAATGGCTTTAAATATTTCTCCAGCACATTAGTCTCCCACAATATCTGAAGTTTTTATTTACCTCAACAGCAGATGGAAGTGTCACAATTTAACTATAGCATGATGACCTTTTTTGAGTGTGGCAAAAATCCCAGTGGGATTGAATTGCTGTAGGAACTGCTGCTAAAAGATTTTATGTCACTGTGTGTGTTACTAATGTATGTTTTATTAAGAAAAACTACATGTCTGTCTAGACCCACGCAAAACAAATGGCATGTGAACGGCTACTTGGAGAATAACTAAATTCCCACAAGCATTTCTCTTGCACTGGTAGAAGCTTGAAGGGTGGGGTTGTATGCTCTTAGTTTTATTTATTATGTGTTAAATTATGTATTCCCTTATGGGCTTTTTAATCATAGCCATCAAAGTGCTTTATGAGGATAAGTAGTATCATTCTCATTTTACGAAAAAGAAATAAGGAGAGAGAGTGAATTCATATGCCCAAAATCACATAGCAAACAAATAGTGATGTTAGGAACAAAGTAGGTTCTTAACTTTAGTTCAGTATGCTCTGCTGCTTTCTTAGTTAAAATACATCAAGCATTGTGTTTGTATACATTTAAATCTCTGGAATTACTGATAACTTCTCTTCTAAGAGGCAATAGTTTGATTTCTTCAAGCTCACACAGAAGTCAGTCCTAGAATGTTAAGTGTGATTTAGAAAGTTAAAGTTTGCAAATGTTCACTAATACCATTCGTGAATAAGTGAAATCTTTGTCAACCACACACAATCAAGGCAGTAGGTTTGTGTATGTAACCTAGCTGAGATGTATATTTATAGCACATACTGTGTCAGCAGTCCAGTATGTTTTTCTTAGGCTTGTTTTATCCAGTTGCACATAGACAATGAATACAGCAACCACATGCACACCATCAAGCTGTTGCTTCTCTTCTACTTCTCATCCCTCATTGTTGCCAACAGCAATGGATGTCCTTCTGTAATCCTGCCCTTCACAAGCATTCAACAAAAAAGTAGTTCTGCTAGGTTTCAGCCAGTGTCATGCAAAAGGGAACACAGCTAGAATTTGATTCCTACAAGAATAAAATAGCAAATGAGATGCTGCCATCTCAAAACATAAATGTATTTTATAAAGTGTCTCCATAGGGTAATATCCTAAGAGACAGGTACTCTCAGTTCACCAGTAAACAAGGGCTAATGTGCCAACTTTATAAAATCTTTTTGTCCAGATGCTTTACGGAAGGCTTATAGGCTAGCTGCTTGTGAGGCAAAGAGGGGGAGATATGCTTATAGGACTGATTAAAGCCCATCCAGATTTTGGGATTTTCTTGTTTACTTGTTAAATGTTCATGAACCTATTGTTGACTGAGTCTGGTTTGTTTATGGCGAGCCATTCCACCAGCTTTCAGGCAATCAAAGATTGTATAGTCTATTTGAGATACCAAATGCAGTAATCCAGTTTTGCAATAGGACTTGCAACAGAAAACTATCTGGTGAAGAATAAGTCCTTTCAGGCTGAAACTCTAGTAACCAAGGTATATTTTTTTTAAAAAATCAGTGTTTCATATTAGTGATGGATGGGAGGAATACCCATTGGTATTGTTTGCATTGAATTTTCCTGGCAAGACGTTTTGTCCACTCATAACTCAGCTGAACCATCAATGCCTTACTTAGTAGTAGGGCTGGTTTTTAATTGAGGATCTGTTGCCATGCAAGCTTTTTAAAGGAGAATATTTTTAATCACCTGAGCACTGTAGAGCAGCAAATTTCAAAAGCCTAAAAATAGGTCCCCTTAACCCAAGAGTGATGTGATAACATCACTAAAGGGTGAAGTCAAACGTGGAACTTTAAGGCCTTGTCTTCAAATGCAGCAGTTGATCTTCCCTGTAGGGATCTTCTAGAGTTTGATTTAGTGGGTCTAGCAAAGACCCGCTAAATTGAACTCCAGAGGGTACCCCTGTGGGTGCTGGTACTCCTGCTCTTTTTGAGGAATAAAGGAAGCTGAAAGGAGTGTTTGCTTCTGTTGGTCTCCAGCTGTGGAGACCACATGGAAACTCCAATTAAGGTACATAAACTCCAGCTACATAATTAATGTAGCTGGAGCATATCTTAGTTTGACCTCCTTTAGTGCAGCTCTGGCCCAAGAAAAGGTTTTGAGACTTCATTTGCACCTAAGGCCATTATTGGTCAGGATTTCGAGTTTCACCACATCCATGCAAAGGTTCTTACTCCCTAGCTAACTTTAGGAGGGGAAATACCAACTCTGTTTTCCACTTAAACAAAAGGTTGTGTCAGTCCTCGGATCCTGAAAATTATGGTTAGGACTCAATGAATCACTACACACACCATCTTCCATCTAGAGCCAAGTAAATTTTTAGGCTCCTATCAGCTCTGAATAGAAAAGGGGGGGGGGGGGGAGAGAAGAGAAAGAAAATAGTGCAATGAATGAGTAGCAGGGAATGAAATGAGGGGGTTTTTTAGCTTAAAAAATAAAATGGAAATGCTGTATTAGTGCAAGATTTGGGACCAGTTCCTGCAACCATGGGTGAGTTTAGTGTGACTACTTATGCAAGTAAAATCATACATGTGACTTTCAGAATTAGGACCTAATTTTGCAAATGTAAATGTTAAGAAATGCAGTGTTAACTTGCTCCCATTACCCATACTGTATAGAGTGTTTTTGCTTAGCAGGTTAATTAATCAACATTAAGTTTGCAGTTTTAACAGTCCATTACCATATCTTACATATACTCTCACACTAAGTAGGATGAAACTTAGTCAATTATAGTTTCCTGTTTTACTATATATTTATTTGTCATGTATTTACATAATGAAAAATTGGTAAACATGAATCAAATGCAAATTAGAAAAAGAATGGTTTCTTACCTTATAACTACTATGGTTCATGGTGTTCTGTGTGGATCCTGCTCCGGATCATACATTGAAATTAGAATCTTTGAATGGCAGGATCCATTAGGACTGTTCTTGAGCACCTCAGTTTCCTCCCTTGGTTTCCTTCCTCCACAGGCATAAAGTCTGTACCTGAGATTTCAGAATCTCAGCTAGAGGAGACAGCAGAGATGGGGTGGAGGATGAGTCATGGAATCCACCCAGCCATAACATCTTGAAGAACCACAGTCCCTGGAAGGCTAGCAACTTCTATTTGAGAATTTCTGTTAATCCCACTCTAGGTGACTGGCCTGCAGTGTCTCATCAAGATCAAGGAATTCTAGCTGTCAGTGATTGTAATGTCCCCATCCCAAATTTGGCATCTTATCAAGGACAATGTTTGACAAATATGTGAGGAGTACTTCAAGTATCTGCTACCGGGGTCTCAGCTGTAGAGACATGAAAGGTTAACTGATGAGGGCTGGCACAGCTCCCTGCCTACTACAGGCAGGGGGCTGCTCTAGCCCCCGTGGAGCCTGCTGTGGACAAGAGCACTCCAGCCTGGCCAGGCAGCAGGCCTAGGTGCCTGCTGCCCCACTTTAATCATTTAACTAGTTAAACATTACATTTGACTGATTAGGGATGTAAAATTTCCTTTAATTGCTTACTTAGCTGTTGGACTATTTGTGAAACACACACAGGAGGCAGCCTGCACTCATTGAATGATCATTGATATTTGGAGGAAGAGGAATGAAATAGGATAACAGACTGAAATCCTGGTTAATCTATTTAGATCTGAGAACATGTACTGCTAGTAGGCAAACAATAATTTACACATTTGTTTTACACAATCTCCCTTTGTCCTGTTTAGGTAGTATAGCAAAGACTTAAAACATCTCTGGTACAGAGTTTCTTTTCCCTAGAGAGGAAAGGGATTGAGGAAGAAAAACTGGGAGATAATTGTTTTAAAATGGAAATTTGAAAAAAAAATGGGAAGTTTCAGGTGAGATGTCACTCTGTGAAATGTGGTGTAGAGAGACAGAGGTAAGCAATGGCTTTGATTTCACTAGTTTGATGTAAAGTTCTGAAAAGATGAACAAAACATTTAAAGGGTTGAATGGGGGCTTCCTTTGATGTGTGAGGAGGATATTAAAATCCCAAGAGGGAGTGGGCTCCTTTACTGGAAGATAAAGATAAATTGATCTTTTAAAAACAGGATGAGAAACAGAGCATGACTGGACTTTGTGGCATACAGAAATTGCTGCAAAGTGGAACTCAATAGAAAAAAATGGAGGATTAAATCATCTTCAGATACAGAGTACAGTTTAAAATCTCAGTGCTAGGGGCCTCTAGAGGGTGGTCATGGTTTCACTGGACTGCCCACAAAGAATCTTTTGTTTTGGCAGAGCACATTCTGGTAGAGGGCTTACTTGTAATATATTTTCTTATACTAGCAATGAACAATCTATCAGAAGCACTTAGCCTATGTCCAGGCTGTTAGAGGTAGCAATTTTAGGTCATGATTGGAATTTTGACAATTTGTCAAGGTAAACTGGAAGTGCTATTGGAGGTAGAGTGGATATTTGAATAAATTCCATCAGCCAGAATTGTCTGGGCCACTAAGAAGCTATTGGAATCAGTATAGCTGCCTATTATCTAATTGTGAAAGGGACTGAAGGAAATTCCCACCCCAAAGCAAAATACTGGGGATTTTGTGTTCCCTTTTTGACAAATAGATACGATAGAGGTAACACACTGGGAGAATATCAGTCTGATGGGGGCGGGGGGGCCTCCAAAAGAAAACGTATGTTTGATAGCAGTCTGAGAGAGTCTAAATTTAGTTCCAGGAAATGTATTGAAGTTATCACATGTATTTAATGCTGTTTCCAAAATGTGATTACTTCTTGACATACAACCAATGAACAAGCACCTCCTTGCTTGTTTGCACAAACACTGTTGCCCCAGTACCTTGCAGATTGCCATCTGAAATTCTTTAAGGCAGAGTGGAAAGTTTTGCATGCTTACCTGATTGTCCTGAGACCACATTGTTTTATCTCTTCCTGAAACCATGTGTCTGATGTTTTCCTTGGTAAACACCTGCCCTGTACTGGAAGCATCTATGAAATGACTTTATACATGGAGAAGGCAGTGTGAGCATCTCTCGATTTTCTAGTTCTTGATAAGGATCTATAAAGCAATAGTCAGGCACAGAACTTTCACTTAGCTGTTGTCTGTTCTATTTGTGAGGGGTCTGAGCCAATTAAGTCTATAAGTGTCCCCTGGGATAGGACCTCCTATACATCTTTGGAAACTAATTCCACAGCCTACCAACTCTTCCTGTTAGACTTTCAGCCTGAATTTTTTTTCTGTTTCATCCCTTGGCTCAGTTATAAGCCCATTTTACCATCCTAAATACTTTCTATATTGGTGTTAGACCCTAAGGGCATGTCTAAACTACATTCCTCTTCCAAAAGAGGAAAGTAAATGAGCCCAATTGAAAATGCAAGTGAAGTGCAGATTTACAAATCTCGTGCTTTATTTGCATATTTGCGTGAGTGCTTTTTCGAAAGGTTTTTTCGAATAAGAAACCGCAGTCTAGACTGTTCTTTTAGGGAAAAAAAACTTTTCAAAAGAACCCATCCTCCTGAAAAAATGAGGCGCATGGGTTCTTTCAAAAAAAAGGGGGGGGTTTTTTTCAAAAGAACCCCATCTAGACTGTGGTTTCTTTTTCGAAAAAGCGTGCTAATACGATTATGCACATGAAGTGCGAGATTTGTAAATCTGCGCTTCATTTGCATTTTTGATCGGACTCATTTACATTCCTCTTTCAGAAGAGAAATGTAGTTTAAACACAGCCATAGACGCATCTTTTTCCCCAATATTTCTTCATCCTCAATTTATTTGCCTTTAGAGGTCCCAATCCTGAAAGCTGTTTTGTGTCTGTTCAAAGCTGAACTGAAGACAATGGAAGCATTCATTTTTCTTTTTAAAACACTCCCTGAAACTCTTAAATACTTCTCTTGCTCATTAAGGATGCTAGAGTAATTTTCAGACAGTATACTACACAATTTTAACTGTGTCTTAAAAGACTAATACAGATAATTAAGGTTTTTGATACATGTAGAAGATTGTGATAAGCCTGCCCGAAATTAAACATTTCAAAAAAAGCAAAAGAACCTGGAAGATGTGCTTTCTAGCTAAATGTTTAAAATACGTTTAGAATCTTTACCTCGCTTTATTTTATTTAATGCACCTGAAAGAATGCTTGAGGCATAAGTATAATTTACACTAAAAATATTGTTCAGTTTAAACACAATTGACAGTAAAAAAAATTATTTTAAAATCAGTTTATTGCAATGTAAACTGCAATGGTAGTTTCTTAATGTTCCTTATGCATGTTAAATGCTGTGATATATTGAAAACATAATACATTCGAAATTTGACAGATTTAAGAACACTTTTCTACAGAGACCCCTACCTAAAGCTGTTTGAACAGTATTGGTACTGTTTTCACAATTTTTCTGAGTAATGATGGGTGTAACTATAGCATTTGGTTCTGTATTGTATTGGGGTGTTAGGGTGTGTCAGGGAGGGGTAGCACCTCTGGTGGCTGAACATGTCGCGTCCTTTCAGGGCGGTTCATCCACCTTTGGCCCCCACCTGGCACCCAGCTGGCACCCAGCTCTCACCTGTGGCTCCTCGTAGCTGTTTGCATGCAACAGCGGCCACACCCCGGGCAACGGCTTCGACTGGCCAGCCAAACCAGGTGAGGGTAGCCGACGGGCCCAAAACCCTTGGTGAGACAGGGAGTTGTCTATCCCAGCATGTGAAGACGGACTCCAGCGGAATGAGTGGATGAGACCAATGGAAGGTCCAACGGTCAAGAAGGCGGTCTCCGCAAGTGTTGTGGAATGTGTAGAGCAGGACTAGACACAGAAGATGCCCTGGTCATCCACTGCGCCCAGTCCGATCTCCAGCCGTCTTGACTTTTGTCTTGCTACTGGACCCAGATGGGAATTGGGAAGAGAGAGTGAGGTTGACGCTGCGCAACTTTTCCTCACTAAAATCCAAATCATGCGCAAGTCTTGACACCACATTTACCATCATCATCATCGCAACCTTCGAAGTCCTGTGGCGATGGGCAAGTGACGAAGCAGCAGGTGTGGACACACTGGGAGCTGTAGTCACGGACCTGCACGCAGGCGGCTCAGATTTAATCGTCGTTTCTCGCTGATCGAAGCAGCAGTGAAATCCGGCTTCTACCTGGGCAACTGAGCAATCCTCTTTAGGAACGCACTGCTCACCTCTGTAGAATTGGGGAAGGGGCTAGAAAAGGTGCCCCAAACATTGCCTGCTTCACTATATCCTGGCCAGTTTACCGCGGCTGGCGGGAATCCCATTATGGCGGTCGAACAAATACAAATAAACAGATTAAACGTATGGTGACATCACTCACCACTGGAACTTGGAACGTGCGCACGCTTTTGGACAATCCTATAACAGACAGACCAGAGAGAAGAACAGCCTTGGTTGCTAGAGAGCTTGCAAGATACAACATTGATATTGCAGCCCTCAGTGAGACTCGTCTTGCTAATGAAGGTCAGCTAACAAACTGGAGGCGGATATACTTTTTTCTGGAGTGGTCGTGGCACCGATGAGCGTCGTGATGCTGGAGTTGGATTCGCCGTCAGGAATCGCCTTGTTCGGCAATTTGCCAGTCTTCCCAAGGGTGTGAATGATCGGCTTATGACACTACAGTTTCCGCTACAGAATGGAAACCAAGCCACTCTGATCAGTGCCTATGCTCCCACAATGACTAACCCGAACAAGATGAAAGACAGGTTCTATGAAGAACTGGATTCCTTACTATTAGCTGTGAGTAGCACCAACAAGCTGATCCTGCTCGGTGATTTCAATGAAAGAGTAGGATGCAACTCAATAGCCTGGCATGGAGTCGTTGGTAGACATGGAGTGGGCAAATGTAACAGCAACGGCCTACTCCTATTGAAGACCTGTGCAGCACGCAACCTCCTTATCACCAACACAACGTTCTGCCTGCCTACCCGGAACAAGACCTCTTGGATGCATCCTCGCTCTAAGCATTGGCATCTTATCGACTATGTTATTGTCAGGAAAAAAGACAGGCAAGATGTCAGAGTGACTAAGGCCATGTGTGGTGCTGATTGTTGGACAGATCACAGGCTCATTGTCTCCAAAATGAATCTCCAAATTAGAATGAAGAGGCGGCCACAAGGTAGCAAGCCCATAAAAAGAGTTAATGTGGCCAAGCTAAAGAACGCGAGCATAGCCTCAGCATTGACTGAGGATCTAGAAAGCAGGCTTTCCGACCTGCATCTTGTAGGCAGTACTGCGGACGACTGGGAACTTTTCCAGAATGCTATCTACTCATCTGCACTGAAGATTTTGGGACCCTCTTCGCGCAAGCAGCCCAACTGGTTCGATGAGAATGATGGGGAGATAGTCTCTACTTGCTGAAAAGCACCGCCTTCATCGTGCACATCAGAACGATCCATCATCAGCTGCCAAGAAGAACGCCTTTGCAAATGCTCGCAGGACAGTCCAGAACAAACTACGTAAAATGCAGGATGCTTGGTTAAGTGACCTGGAAGCTGAAATTCAGGGGCATGCTAACAGGAATTACCTGAAACGGTTCTATGCAGCCCTTAACACTCTCTATAGTCCTCAGTCTCTCGGGAGTTTCCCCCTTATTAGTACAGATGGTTCAACTCTGATTACAGAGAAGGCTCAGATCCTGCAGAGATGGGCTGAACATTTTGAAGACGTCCTCAACCGACCATCATTTATCAACGACGAGGCGATTGAGAGGATTCCCTAGGTTGACATCAATGGTGCCATGGATGATCCACCGGTAGTAGCCGAAGTTTCACAAGCTGTTAGCCAGCTATCCAGCGGCAAAGCTCCAGGGGCAGATGCTATACCTGCAGAGGTCTATAAAGCCGGCGGTCACGTACTCACAGAGAAGCTCACCGAGCTGTTCCAGTCTTTTTGGGAGCAAGGATCCATTCCTCAGGAACTCAAGGATGCATCCATTGTACACCTCTATAAGAGGAAGGGCAATCGACAGGTATGTGACAATCGGGGAATTTCGCTGCTTTCCATTGCAGGTAAAATCCTTGCAAGAGTGATGTTAAATCGTTTGGTCACTCATCTGGAGTTTGGCCTCCTGCCAGAGTCACAATGTGGCTTTCGTAAGGGCCGCAGGACTATTGACATGATCTTTGCCGCACGCCAACTTCAGGAAAAGTGTCAGGAGCAGAATCATGAACTTTACACAACTTTTGATGATCTCACGAAAGCCTCCGACACTGTCAGCCGACAAGGTCTGTGGAGGATCATGTCAAAGTTTGGCTGCCCCCCTAAATTTATTCAGATGGTACGCCAGTTTCATGATGGCCAGAGTGGAGAATCTTCTGAGGCATTCCCAGTCACCAATGGCATCAAACAGGGCTGTGTACTCGCACCTACACTGTTTAGCATCATATTTACTGCTATGTTGAATGATGCCTTCCAGGACAGTGTTGTCGGAATCAGCCTTAAGTACAGAATGGACAGGAATCTTTTCAACCTGAGGAGACTTCAGGCAATCACCAAAGTAAAAAACTGTTCTGAGAGACTTCTTGTTTGCTGATTGCACCTTGTATACTGGCTCTGAAGCAGAGATGCAAGTCAGTGTAGACAAGTTCTGCACAGCTTGAGACAACTTTGGACTCACCATCAACAGCAGAAAGACTGAAGTCATGTATCAGCCTGTCCCTTATGCACCGTACACAAAACCCACAATCACAGTCACAGGGCGGATGCTACAGGCAGCGGACCAGTTCACTTACCTTGGCAGTACTCTTTCCCATACAGCTAACATTGACATAGAAGTCACATGCAGAATAGCGAAGGCAAGTTCTGCTTTTGGTAGACTGCGCCCCACTGTATGGGAACGTCGAGGAATCAGCCAAGCAACAAAACTGAAGGTCTACAGAGCCGTGGTACTTACCACCCTCCTGTATGCCTGTGAAACGTGGACTGTGTATCGAAGGCATGCAAGACAGCTTAATCACTTCCGCATGACTTGTCTTCGCAGAATATTACGCATCGGATGGCAAGACAAAATACCAGACACTGAGGTTCTCTCTAGAGCAAGTTTACCGTCAGTCCACACCTTGCTGATGAGTGCACAGATTAGATGGGCAGGTCATGTCATTCGTATGCCGGACGAACGTATACCTAAGCAGCTCCTTTTTGGGGAACTCTCTACTGGTAAACGCTCGCATGGTGGACAGAGGAAACATTACAAAGACACACTCAAGGTCTCCCTGAAGTCGCTCGGAATTGATACACCACCTGGGAATTGCTGGCACACAACCACCCTGCCTGGTGCAGTCTCATTCACAAGGGATGCCAAGTTCTCAAAACAAGGCGCATCTCTGAAGCACAACACAAGCGTGTGCTGCGCAAGTCCAGAGCTACCAGCGCAACGATTGCAATGCCTACACGTCTGCCCGACATGTTCCAGGACATTTGGTGCCCGAATTGGCCTGATAAGTCATCTTCGGACACACTGTATCCAGTCTCAAAGCACTTAGTGGTGTTGAGGTCTTCATCGACCACAATGGACGAACGATGGTTCTGTATTGTATAGGTGCTCCACTCTGAGTGGGCTAAATCTGACTTATTGAAGTTAGAGTTGAGGATATTAGTACTCCTCGGAACTCAACTCTACAAGTTCTGTCAGATTAATCCTCTTTCTTGTAAAAAGGATAAGAGCAAAGACTTTCCCTTTAGAATGATTTGTGGCCTGTTTCAGATATGGACAAGTTGGAAATGAAGCAGTAAGCCTTCTCTGTACAGTTTTTTTTTCTTTCCCAAATGGCCAGTCCCTTACCTGGATCAATATCTATTTACTCAGTGCTCACCTGTGTGTTAATTTACCTCTAGAGCTTTAACTGTTATAGGTGCAAAGGTAAAAGTAAAATTTCTTACAGATACTGTCTGTTACACCCCTACCCCTCCTGAGGGTGGGGGAATGATGATACAGCCATTCCTGTAAGAAATTAAATGTGGAGCAGAGTGTGGGGGTCTCAGAGCTGGGAATGTAGGGTGAGCAGGGGAAAAGCTGAACCAGTCCTGGTCACTGCTCTGCTGCTCCTGTTTGCTATGCTTCCACAAGAGAGCTATGGGCCAGCTGTGGGGGAGATTGTTTCTAGGAAACTGGTGGCCGTGCGAGACCCTCTGGCTTCTTCCCAGGGCACACTGGCAGCGGTGCACACCATGGACTGCATGTGCACTGCTTGGCATCCTGTGAGAGAGGGCTACTAGAACAGATGCAGACTCATCAGGAGCCCAGCTGGGAGCATGCACTCCTCCCCTACGTGCCCCCAGCTGACCTCTTTCACACCTGCTTGCTGTATCTGGCTCTGTGTACAGGACTACCAACACCAGCAGGAGCCCGGCTGGGAGAGCGTGCCCCAAGCCATGCTGTGCACATGTACAGCAAAGCATCCCAGCCAGCTCTTACTGGAACAGCATACTGCTTTACTTTCACTTCTGCATAGGCAGCATAGCCACAAAGTGCTATGGAATATAAATTCATGGGCAAAAGCAATGAGGGTTCATGTGTAAAAGCATAGTTGCTTCATGTACTGTTAAAACACTGAAGGTTTGAGGGTTTTTTGGTTTGTGTGGGTTTTTTGCTGGTATGGAGGGGAGGAGAAGGACAGAGAGAAAGTCTAAGCAGCTGTGGATAAGATTTAGTCAATAGTACAGCATGCTTCACAGTCCTGCATTATATTGGGTTTTATATTTTATCGTGATCCACTAGAAAAATTCAAATCTTTAGCTCTTTTCATTTCAAAATATGAGAGGCTTTGAGGGAAGTCATCTGTCTTGGTATGGGCATCAGCAACTTCAAGTGCTAACCTAGCTGTCCTGCAAGGTAGAATCCAGTATGTGCATTCCTGGGCAGGGCTGGGACTGTAGCTGAAAGTGAACACTTTCCACCATTTGAGAATATGGTCTATGTAGCCCTCTTCTGGCTACTCAGGAGACCTTAATGGTAATTTTCATTTGAGATTTATTATTTCCCATTCTTAAAGGAAGGATACTCAGATAAGGGGACTTCAGAGTAGGTAGAGTATTACTCAGATCCAAATGCACTGACCACCCTCACAGTGCACTGCTTGGAGAGGGGCAATCTTAATTCTCTGCACATGCATGCACAGGAGAGTCCTAAGCCTCCACAGAGAAAGAGAGACAATAAAAAACATGGGCTATTTTGGGGAGTGTCTCTAAAGTAGAAAGATCCTATAGGAGGGAGGCTGTATAAGCCTTATTTATCTAGTCCCTCTCAGCTGGTGACAGAGGGAGAGAATGGAAAAAGGACCAAAGCTCTCTGTTTCCACCACTTTGTCTTCCTTTACTACTCCAGCATAAATGGGCAGCTAATAGGATTTGCAAGAGGCCCTGAGATCACATAGTCCAAACTTCACTCTTAAATAGTTGTGGCATTGTATGGTCAACACAGCTTTTGCAGAGTGCTGCAATGGTGAACTACACACTTCTTTCTTCCCATGATTGCTATAGTGCCAAAAGTTGGCTAGAAATACTGATGGTTAGAAGGCAGCAGATGGGTAAATTTAAGGAGAGGAATAGGGACACAGGTTTCATCTGTCTGGATGTCTCCAGCCTGAGTTACAAAGCTATGTAGGAGTATAGTTTTCTTGTTGGCAAGTCCTGTCCTGTCTGCTGAAGTCAATGGCAAAACAATTCCTAGGTACATGAATGAAAATAGAAGGGGATATAGCTATCTAAAGTAATATGTTTTGCTGAAAGCTCACGTAGTGGTTCTATTTAAAGAATCTATAGCTGAAAGGGGAATTAACTGGCTGGAGAGAGTTCTACAGCAAAGGGTGGGGGGGGAGAAGAGAGCACCTTCTGAGGGTTAAAAAAATCTTCGTACAATAAAAGCCACCTTAATTTAGCAGTAAAAAAGCAGAATAAGAATCCATAACTGGAAGTTAAATCTACAGCTAACACTGGAAAACTAAAACATTTTTATGTGAAGGTAATTAACCATTAGAACAAACACAGTGGACATAGTGGATTCTCCAAATAGTGGATGTCTTTCTGCAAAGGTAAGCCCTATTAACAGCTCAGTAAAGGGATAAATGGCTTAATGACCTTTAGTTCAGACAGTGAATAGTCCCTTATTTTAAAATTCTACCTAACATTTCAAATCAGAATTTATTTTAAGTCACAACAAAACTGAACAGTTTTCAAGTTTTAAGTACTATTGCCTTCACACTGACAATCAGACAAAACCAATTTTCCTACGTACCTGGAGGTGGCAGAGCACTATTAAAAGGGAAACTGGTTTCAGTCTTTATTAGCCTCCATGTCTACATTACTGAACTGTGTATAATCTTTATATTATACTGAACTAACCATCAGCATTGGTTTTGTTTACATCAGTAATGATCAAGAATTTAAAAAGATGTCTTCGAGATTTGAAATTAAGATTTTAAATAAACTCCCTGGGTTTCCAGCTATTCATTATTAAATGATAAAAAAAATTTAAAGAATTGTCTGTGCACAGTCTACAGTGCCCCTGATACTTTATTATTACTGATAGGCTATAATTGATCACTGGGATAAATTATTTTCACACTTCTCAAGCATGTTGTTTCATTTGGCAGTGATGTTCCCTACCAGATCTAGTTTTAAGGCCTTATATACTTCTTGCCAGAAGAGAGATTTCATGTGTTTTTTTTTTTTTTTTTTTTAGCACTGTTTGGTCTATTTCTAAACACACCACAGGTACATGGTTTTAGAATTCACCCTCTTTTTATTATAGCCCAAATTATTGGTATCAAGGCAACCTGCAAGGGCCCTTTATTGAAGCTTTTGACGAACCAAAGCTCCCATGAGTGAATTTGGGAATATAACAGGTTACTACTTTTTGGCTATTTTCATTTTTTGAGTGAAGTCTGCTGGGTTTTTTTGTTTTTGTTTTTTATTTAACTATTGAGAATTTAACCCAACAGCGTCTAGCCTATGCATTATGAGTCACATTCTGACCAGTTACCCAGTAACATGTAGTGCTAATAGTTTTACCAGAAAAATCCAGCGAGCAATTTTTAACAATGTGACCTAAAAGAATATGTACTTTAAATAGTATTTGTTCAAATGGAGAGCTGCAGTGAAAAGCAACTTAAAGAGTGTTCTGCTTAATTATTTTTCACACAAAACAGTGTTACATAAGGATTTCCCCTCCTTTGGAATCAAATATGGAGTACTAAATAGCAAATGAGAATAGGGAAGAGGCAAGTTTGAGTTCCCACACGACCATTCCAGCATAGGTGCATGCATGTCCTGAGCAGAGTTACTGGAATTTTTAACTCTAGTGCTATCAACAACCTCTGATGCTAGGTGCTCCTAGCATTGATATAAATGGTCCCACTACACCAGCTCTTTCAATTCCTTCTTAACACCCCTAACAATTGCTGGAATCTCTTTGCTCAGGCAATCTTCCTAATATTTTTTCCATCCTCTTAAGTATGTTGATAGGAATTAGTTTAAATGATTTTTAGAACTTAGTTTCAGACAGCTCCATGCTTAGCTAGCAGGGTCATCCACTTCCCTGGGGCTAGGGCATGCCTTGGTCATGATGTTTTAAGCTCTGCATGCCTCGTGATAAGTATGCCTTTGAGTGAACTGCCTTCAGGTTGCCTCAGACGCTTGGGGGAAGCTCATGGGAAAGACTGTTGCCAAGTCTTCAGAGACTTCAGATCCCAGAACTGAAAAGGGCCAAGCAGCAAGCACAAGTTACACTCCTGAGGCATTTGCAGTGGCCAGTGACCTCACCTTATTTGTACCAGCATCCCCAGAAGATCAAGACTTGGCTCTGCCAGTGCTACAGAGCAGCAGGGAGTTCTGCAAGACTTCCCCAAGTGCTGTTGACAGCCTTGATCTCCAATAAAGGGCCCATCTCTGACACTATGAAGTGTGACACCAGCCTGGTTTTGGTCCCACAGCTCAGCTTCGGAAATGGGATCTTATTCCCATTGTTACCACAGCCCACCTTACTGCTCCCTGGGCTATTTCTATTCCACCATAAACGCAAATGAAAACAGTTCAGCTAAACATTTGGCCACCAGCTATGCAGTGGCCATTTTGGAGCTCTTGGGGGTTTCCCCATCACAGGCCACCTCCTCAAGGCAATCATACTCTATTGCATTTGAAGCCAGGGCACCCAGGTAATGTGCACAGACACCACAAATCCAGACTCTGGTACTGAGCATCAGGAAGAAGAGCAAGCAGACAGTTAGGAATAATCGGAGGCCCTTCAGCGCATTATATCATCCTCTTTTCCAAGAGAGGTGGTAGTGGCATATAAGATCTTTCTATCATAAGATGACCTCAAGGCACACCAGGACCTCTCAAAGGAGGTAGCCGCAAACTTGGAGGTCCAAAATGGATGGTCAGAAAACTTGAACATTTTGACAGTGTTTATGGACCCATTCAAGGCCTTCTGGCAAACTTGTCTCCCTCAGCAAAGTGCACAGCGCACTACTTCGTACCAGCAAAGGGTAGGAATTCTGTTTTTCCCTACCCAGGGATCCCTGTATTTAGCAGCTACCAACAAAAGGAAATGCCAAAGCAGACATGTTCTATATCCAAGTAGAAGGATCCAAAGAAATTGGACTTTTTAGCCAGACAGCATAAGCATATTCTACAGACTGCAGTTAGCTCCACATAGCAAATCAGCAAGTATTGCTGGAACACTATGTATTTAATATGTGCGAGTCTATGCTACAATTTAAAGACCTGCTTCTGCAGATGCTAAATGGGAGTTGTCAGCCTTAGTTGAAGAGAGGAAGACAGTGGCATACTCTGCAAGCAGCTCTAGATTACACAAAGATCAGAGACTACTGTGGTAATTGTGCAGGAGCACATGGTGGCAGTCCTTGAGATTTCCACATGAGGAGCAACAAAGACCATCCCTGTGAAGGATCATAGCGCTCTTCTGAGTAAACAGATGCTAGGCTACATGGATTCAAAGGCAACCTTGAAATCCCCAGGGCTGTACCTATCAGCAGGATCAAGGAAGCACTACAAGTCCCAGTAAACTCAATATTGCTTGCCCTCAGACTAAGTAGGAGAAAAAGCAAGGGATGCAGGTGCAGACCTCCTTCCCAGTCTTCCTCAGCAGATCCTGAGCAGTCCAGCCCCAGCCGTGCAGGATCTTCAAAAGAATTTGTTTTGACAAAACACTCAAGGTCAGCATTGTTAACTCCCCCTATTCAGCTACCCCCTTGTTCTCTAACTGCTAACTCCCACTTCCTGGGTACCCGGAGTTAAGAGTATTTAAAATCACTGGGCTCTCAGAACAGTAAAACTGTTTTAATACCATCCAATTTCTATTTGTCCCATCTTCCCAACCCTCTTTAAGGACTCTTCTCACAAGCAACTGTTAGAACAAGAATTCAAATTACTCCTTGGAAAGGGTTCAGAAAAGGGCAACTAAAATGATTAGGGGTTTGGAACGGATCCCATATGAGGAGAGGTTAAAGCAACTGGGCCTTTTCAGTTTAGAAAAAAGAGGAGACTGAGGGGGGATATGATGGAGGTATATAAAATCATGAGTGGTGTGGAGAGGGCCGATAAAGAAAAGTTATTTATTAGTTCCCTAAATAGAAGAACTAGAGGACACCAAATGAAATTAATGGGTAGCACGTTTAAAACTAATAAAAGAAAGTTCTTCTTCACACAGCATGTAGTCAGCCTGTGGAACTCCTTGCCAGAGGAGGCTGTGAAGGCTAGGACTATAATAGAGTTTAAAGAGAAGCTAGATAATTTCATGGAGGTTAGGTCCATAAAAGGCTATTAGCCAGGGGATAAAATGGTGTCCTTGGCCTCTGTTTGTCAGAGGCTGGAGAGGGATGGCAGGAGACAAATCGCTTGATCATTGTCTTCGGGGCACCTGGTGCTGGCCACTGTCAGCAGACAGGATACTGGGCTAGATGGACCTTTGGTCTGACCCAGTACGGCCATTCTTATGTTCCTTCCCTGGGAGTCATAGAAGAGTTTCCATTTCACAAAAAAAAAAAAAAGCGCGCAAAACACCTGGTTCTAGTCCTGCTACTTCCTATTAGGAGATCCATTATAGACCTATCTTGTCTCAATTGCTCTCTCAATTTAAATGTTGCACATTTGATTTCCATTATTCCTTTGCTGGATCCAGGGGACTGGTAATGCCATCCTCAACCTAAAGGATGCTTACTCGCACATTTTGATCTTCTTGAGGCCACAGAATTTTCCTAAGATTTGTTGTGAACCAAGGTACTTATCAGTTTGCAGTGGTTCTATTTGGCCTGTCAGTCACTAGTGAGTTTTCACCAAATGCCTTCTGAGACAGGCTACAAGTACTGTTATGCAAGTCCACATTTTTCCATACCCTGATGATTTGCTAGTCAAGAGCCAATCCAGAGCTCAGGTGGAAGCAGACATCCATCTTACTCCGTTGACCCTGGGTCCTCTGCCTAAGCGCCAAAGAGTTCATTGGTGCTGTTCTTATTTCTGTGCAAGAATCCTACTTAGAGGTCATTTTCATGTAGGTCCCTCCAAGTTCATCTGATTGTGAATGTGAAAGCATCAGCCTTCTGGGCTACATGGCATCATGCACATATTCATATAGTGCAAGGTGAGGCTGCACATACTCCACCTCATATCATCACCTGGACTCAGGGCTCATGATGCCCACCCAGATCAACTCATTGACATGGAGGCTGAACCACCACATAGCATATGCAGGGGTATTTTCTTGAGGCTTCAATCATTATCTCTAGCACCTGATGCATCAGCTTTCAGCTGGGGAGCCCATCAAGGGTCCCTCAGGATTCAGGAACCCTGTCTCCAAGAGCAGCTTTTTCTCCTATCAGTATCAGGGAGCTCAGGGGCAATTTGTCTAGCCTGCCAGTCATTTTTACCTCATATGGGTCTTACGGACAATACAAAGGTCACGATCTATAGAGACAGGGCAGCATGTGTTCTTCCCTTATGTCAGGAAGCAGTCCCTTCGCATTGCTCATTCCATCAGCTTGGAAGCATCCTACCTTCTGGGAACACACAACCAGCTGGCAGATGACCTCAGCAGGTTTTTCTCCTCACCAGGAGTGGTCTTTCTAAAATCTAAACAGACATAATGAGGGACATCTTCCAACAGTGGGAAACTCTCCTTATGTACCACTTTGCCACCTGTAACAGGAAATGCCATCAGTTCTGCCCTCTGCAAGGTCATAGCTCAGGGTCCCTCAATCAGCAAAACACCTGTTGTGGATTTCTTTCTATCCTGCTGATTCACAAGATTCTGATGAAGATCAAGCAAGGTCATTCTCATAGGCCCTGCATGGCCCAGACATCATTAGTTGGCCACTTTTCTAGGCTGCTCAGTGGAGGCACTACTACAGCTTAGGTGCATCTGGACCTGATCTCCTGCTCCACCTGAATTCCAGCTCTCATCATCTGACAGCTTGGAATATCCATGGCTGAATCCAGAGGAGCAAGCTTGCTTGGAGCAGGTTTGTGAGGTCCTACTGGACAGTAGAAAGCCCTCCCACCAAGGCCACTACCTTGCAAAATGAAATTGCTTCTCCATCTGGTGCTCAACAGCAAATTCCACCCTTACAGCTGAAACAAGTCTAGCCCTCACCTAGAAACCATCTGTTTTCCATCCCCAGGTTACAACCATCTGTCTTTTCAGATGTCACGGTGATTTCTTTTCTCAAAGGCATGAAGAGGTGTACCCCAAGTTAGAAATCCCATCCCGCCGTGGGCCCTGAACCTTGTCATGTCAAAGCTTACGGGGTCCATTTGACATCCTACCAATGTAGGTTATCCCTTTCCTGGAAAATGGCCATTACTTCAGCTAAGAGGATTCTGAGAGATGTAGGCCCTCACATCAAAACCCCCATATATGGTCATCAAGGACAAAGTTCAGTTATAATTACACAAAGGTGGGGTGTAGGCAATCTTCCTACTGGTATTCTACCCTAAATCACATGTGAACAGAGAGAACAGAGCCTTCACTCTGGCTGTTAGGAAGGCCCTTGCTTTCTACATAAAGAGGACCAAACTATCCTGCGATTTCACTCAAATGTTCATTAAGTATAGAAAAAATAAGGGTCTTCTCATTTGCACGGAGAAATCTCATATTGGTGTTTCATAAACTTACAGACATCTCTCCCCCAGCTAATCTTATAGTTCCTTCCACAAGGTCTCAAGCCTCTTGCTGTTTTCCTAATGCAAGTTGGTTCAGAACAGCTGCAGAGTAGCAAACTGTCAGTTTACACGTGCAATGTATTAGGCTGAGCAAGCTAGAGCCAATGCCAGATTTGGCTACACAGTATTACAGTCAGCCCCTTTGAACTACGAATCCACCTTGTATACAACTGCTTGTGTCCTAATGACATTGAAATAGACATCTCCAAGCACTAAAATGAGGAAAATTGATGTTATTGATGTTGCACGTCCATTCTAAAATCTATTCAACAAGCCCTCACAGAAGAAACAAAGAAAGCATATCAAAGGGACCCTTTATACTGGTGTTATGAACATGTGGCACCAGAGATGCTGGAAATTAACCAATAGATCACACTGGAGGAAATAATTCTGGCAAGCATGCTCAAGATGCACAGTGCAACACAGCTGAAGGAGCAAGTTATAGGTTCGGACCTTTTTTCTTAGGCGTCTAACTCCTACAAAGTTCCCATGTTTGCCAAAAACCTATTCTATGGAAACAAAATCTCATCTTTAAGACTAAAAGGTAAGACACTTGGATCCCATCTGAATTACAGAAACCAGAGAAGAGTAGCTCCAAATTGGAACCCTTATGCCAAACAAGTTAAGCAGAAGGAAGGTCTAATAATTAAGCAATATTTGAAATAGCTTTTACCAGCTATTTGTTATGGAATACTCAAAATGCTTTAAAGTTATGATTAATGTAGTTTGTGGAAATAGTCACAACTAGCACCTACTATATTCTAGTCTCATCAGGTCTGATAAAACACCTGCTTAATAGACAGAAACCAGTTTTTTATACTGCACACTTGACTCAGGTCTTTCATTAACAATTCAACACTTTGATGGTCACTTTCACTTGCAAGTAATTCTAGATTAGTCTGCTCAGCCACTCAGCAACAACACGAATTGGGTTGTCTACCCTTGATTTGCCCTCCCCCTCCTAAGTAACTGCTCTCACACATAAAATTGACAAATACCACATTTCAAGAAAGTGAAAACAGATAAATTACTATTACAAGATTGAAAAGTAATATGATGGCTAGGACATGGGACTGGGAGCTAGGAGTCAGAAGCTGTGTCAATGACTTATTGATATCTTACCAATTCTCTCAGCAAGTATGCCATGGAGATTGCAAATTGTGACTGATATTGAGACTCTGCAGCTCATACCAACTCTAGGCAGCAGTGACAGGGAAGGCACCCTCCCCACAATAGGGGGCATGGGACCCCACCTTTCCCACTTGCTGCACAGGAATCTCCCCCCAACACTGCAGGGAGATGCCTTCGCACCCCCCATCTCTTTCCCACAGTCAGGAGTCCCAGCTCTCTGTATGCAGTGAGGCAGGGTGCTGGACTCTCATTTTGTCAGAGATGTTTTTAGTAAGAGTCAGGAAGAGGTCACAACTTCCATGATTTTTTGTTCATTGCCCTTGACCTCTCCAGGACTTCTACCAAAAATAACCATCTCATACATTCACCCTTAACTCACAGGAATATTCTGAGGCTTAATATTTGTAAAGCCTTTTGAGATTCTCAGATGAATACATTAGAGAAACCAAATTAACAACTACATTCTGGAAATTAGCTATACTGCATCCACACTTGGGTGACAAGAACTTTAAAAGGCATTAAACATGTGATTTATCTTTATAAAGAGAAAAACTGAGACCAGACAGAACACTCATTTCTTCACAGATGATCATTTTCAAGGATGTGTGTATCCAGATTTCCCACGTTCTTACTCATATTTTATATGAAGGTCAAATTACACAGAGAAAGACTATATATAGTGATTAGGATGGGAAATGGAAATAATGTAGTAAGAAATTGTTTTAGCATGGGAAGGGGGATGGCTTAAGCTCTCATTTCTATGCATCAGGGACCAAAGAAAGCAACATCCCATTAAAAAAAAAAAAAACCTATAATGCAGCCGAGTGTTGTTCAAAGATGGTTACAAAAAAATTTAGGACACACATTCAGAAAGGAATAAGATCAGAGATTATGCACAAAAAAAGATTGGGGGAAGGTATCTCAGGAGTCTGATGCGTAAAACAAAAGCCCCAATGAAATACACAGCATAACAGTATAAAATAAAAGCTTGAACAGACAGCAGCTGTTCTTGTTGTAGTTATAGTAGGAAACTGTTCATGTCATGACATTGAAACTATGTCTTCAATGCTACTTTTCCTGCAATACAGGGCGGAGATAAATCTGCGTGGCCCTAGGGATCAACAGAAGAGTGTTTAAATAATTATCTGTCTCACCATTCACTTTAGCAAACGGTCTTTCAACCTAGAAGGAAACCAGACTCTAAGCAGTGCTGGTTTGGGCTAGTATATTAAGTTGTGTCACTTTGTTAAGGGACATGGAGCAATGTTTGACTCCTTTAACATTCAGAAGCCAAGAACATTCATGCAGTCACAGAGCATTTTCTGTTTCTTGTAGTTTGCCACTACATGAAACTAATCTAATCCAGACACTTCGTTCTAAGTCAACAAGTTGTATATTTACTTACCTACCAGTAGGGTTAGCACTCCTAAATTTGCAATAATGTAAAACAGCAGACAGCTGTTACAATTAATTGCCACTATTTTCCAATGAATTATCTAGCTCCTCAGAAAACACTGAGGCCTTAGGGAAGTCTTCACAAAGATACGCAAATTAAACATTATGATACTGAATTTGACTACATATTCCCAGATGAGCTTAGAAATGCAACTTCTGCTTGAGTGACTCCCCTACATTGGAAAAAATCCTATTCTTTACCCCATCAGCCAGCTAGTAATTTATCTAGGAAGACTTTACCCTAACAAAAGTCCCTTTCTCCAAATTTAAGTAAGTTAATAAAATATAGTTTATAGTAACACTGACACACTATAACAGGGCTACTCAACACATGGCATCGTTTGGATTTACGCAGGGCTTGACACATGGCTTGCAAGTGGAAGCCAAAACAAAAAAGTAGTCAATATAAAGGTCTTCTGTTGATATGCCTTTTAGTAGTTCAATTCCTTGTCTGTCATTGCTCATTAAAAGTGCTGTCATATGGGTGGAAATCGGGTAAATACTGCATTTTACTAGTATCAGCAGAACTGACTTAAATGGGGCCTGCATGTTCTGTAGTTGTGCCTTAATCTTTATATTCATGCTGGTCAGTGTGAAAGAAGCTATCTGTATATATATATATTTGCATGTATATACAACCACCCTCAGCATGTGCTGAGAGTATCATTATAGCTCCCAAGACTTCCAAAGTTGAGTAGCCCTGCTCTATAGCAAGTCCTACAGTGACTAAGATGGATTGTAAAATGGGGACTGAAAGCTACAAAAAAAAAAAAAAAACACCCATAAACACACCACACCACACACACACTCTCACTCAGGGTCCTTTGCCCTGTCTCTGAACACAGAGACAGCAAAATTTGTATTAAAAGTGTCAATCTGATAGATTTAAACAAAAGACTCTAAGTAGTTTTCTACAGTGGCACATGGGTGTCCAGAGGCCTCATTTGGGTATCACAAAGGTGTGGGAAACCAGAATAGCTGTACATTTTTGTCCCCCCCCCTTTCCATTTTCTCTCTGTGTCTCACACACACAAAAAGGAATCTTTAGCAAGACTTATCAGATGCTTTACCAGAGTGCCATTCAGAAAAACTGACTAGGAAATAGTCATTGAGAAAATCACTTCAACGCATAAGCTTGGCACTTGGCAGAGAAACCCTGGCTGCTGGAGCTGGTCCTCTCAAACTTGAGTTTAGTTGAAGTAGCTGCTCACAGTCAGCAAAAATGGCTGGTTACCAGTTTGAGCCCCAATTTAAAAAGGATAGTGTAACTAGACCTCTATGCTCATGCTGATTACAGAAATAGGAACCAAGCTATCTATGCTTCATTCCTGCGCAAACAAAACAAAAACTGACAGTTTTCAGATTTAGCATTTTTTTGAGATATGGGACTTCATTCTTATTTTGTATACGTATTTCCAATACCTGCTGCTGATGGGGTTTAAAGCAAGCATCATCATCTTCACTGAGTCCTCACAAATGTGTTTATGAATGTAACTAATTTTGCATTATCAGCTTGAGACTTGCTGAATTTAGAAAAAACGTTCATACTTATTTTTATGTATTGCACCCACCTGGGTCTTCATTTCTGTGTGTTACACTTTCAACATTTTCTTCTATTGCTTTGTAAAAAGCAAATATATGATAACCAGCTGGCTAAACAAGGGAAGAGTCAAACAGTGTATAAGTACAGACAAATGCACAAAGTGACAAACTGGAAAAGAAAAAAATTGTTTTAGCAATAGCAATTGAGAATGACATGGAATAGCAGGTAATTTTTCAGACGTTTGATTTATAATTGGTCGTGTGACTTGTGTAATTTGAAGTTATACCGTGAGACTGTGGTAACAGGATGACAACTGTACTAATTTCCCTTTTAGCTGTTTTCAGGGACATTCAGGCAAAAGTAAAACAAGGAAATGTAATTAAATTAGCTATATTAAATGATTTAAATAGTTTCTCATTTCACTGTTTGTGTTTGCATTTCCCAGTTTAGACAATTCAAGTATTTTATTTTAGTCAACCTCACTTTCAGGCTCTCAGCACTAGCTTAGTCCTGGAAGGTGCAGGATGCACGCAGGACAGATCAAAGTTTAATTTTAAAACTGTCTTCATTTCAACTGAGTTCCTGGTAAGGTACTGATCTGGAGACTTGGAAAAGGCTTTTAAAAAAAACAAAAACAAAAACAAAAAAACATAACATTAGTTTTGAGTGAAGTTGGGACAACCATGCTTCTTAAAAAAAACCAACACAGTAGTAACAGGCCTGCTTAACCCCCTTTTAACAAAAAACAAACTTGAATTTAAAAACAAAGTATACTTTAAAATGCCCTGTCGGAGTGTTTATAAACCAGAAGTGTTAAGCAGCACAAGTTTCTAATTTCTTTTTCAATTCAACTGTACTGTGAATTTCAAAACAGATCTGCACAAGCTAGTATGGAACTACAAAAGCTCATGCTCTCAATTCTTTCCAGGTATTTCAGTGGAGAAAGACCCCCATGAACACAACTGCACATAGTACAATACTTAGATCGCAAACAGTTGCCTTTAACATACTGATAGGAACTGTGTGTATTACGTTCATTTATATCATGTTCCATAAAAACTGCATTATTGCTGTAAAACATTTCAAGTTTACCAACACCCAGTACAACCAAACCAATGTTTTATATATGCACTTGCCCAGCTTCAATATCATAAATATGTAATATTGAAGTTTGTTTTGTCTCTTTTAACAACCAAATTTAAAGCTTTGAAAACGTCTTAACATTTTTGAAAACTTATTTTTCACAATATCATTAATCATTACATGCATTTACTTTAGCTTTCAGATCATATTGCTAAAAAACTGCACCAATATGAGAACAGTGCAAATAATATTTAATTTTAAAAGTTATAATGGCTTGAGTTCATAATTATTAAAAAGAACACTGTCAAGATTCTGGTAATTTTGCTTACTCACCATTGCTTACATTCCATTCAAACAAAAACATTTCCTTGTCATTTTTAATGTTTTCCAATATTTTCCTCTGTACTTTGGTTAGTGCTGAAATTGATGGATATTCGTCCACAATTTCAACTTACATAGTGCCTTAGTGTCATATCTTCTTTGTGCCCCAGCACCAATTAACACAGCTCTGAAAATAGAAGCTTTTCAGTTTTTCCAACAGAAAGGAAAAAAAGAATAGCACTTCTTAGCCCACAAGTATTTTTCAGCAATGGAAAGATTTAAGAGACGAAGAAATTGGAAGATTTTATCTCTTCCCCAGTCCCCAATTCATTAAACCCAATTTGTGACATACTATAAAAGGAGTACAAACACCCTGACAGTGTTCCTTATAAAACCATATATGACAGTAAAAGTCCCAGTAGGCATGGCAACCTCTTTTGAAGGGATCATTAAATTCCTTGACACTGGGAACTGCCAGCACCAAGGATTACATTGAAATTCAAAATTATAGTAAAGGTACATATATTTAGCAATCTCACTTTCCATAAGACTAATAGTCTATCAACATGTTTGAAAATTTAGAAACATTCAATCTTGGATTTTTATGCTCAAATTTGAGGAAAATGAAATACTTTCTTTAGCATGGGCAGTTTATGAAACTCTGGCAGCAAATGCCTCATTAAGCACTGACTACTCAATATACCATCATCCACTTATGTTTAAGGTTCATAACTGGCAAGGCACATTTACATATTCCAATGAATACTTGACAATTTTAAATTACACTTCATGTCCCAGCTAGCCCAGTAATTGACATACAACATACTAAAATGGTTTATTAAGGTAACAAAAAATTCAATTAATGTGAAACATACAGGCCATTGGCAACCACTATTCTAAAAATTATGTAAATACAAGTAAACATACTGAAATGTGTGCGATTCTAAGTTTTTAAACCAGAAGATCTCTGTACTAACACACATTTATATTAATGACACATAAAAAAAATAAAAACTTTATTACAAAAATAAGTTACACTCGCCTCCAGCTTACAGTATAAAACAATTTTATTTGCAGGAATGCAAAATGATTGTTTGCCATGAGCATTTTCAACATATGACATATCTAATTTTTTTGATAAAATTTGCATTTACTGGGGGAACTGGTGTGTATAAAACCGTAATTGGGTAGAAGCTTCAATTTTCATTGTGGTGCCTATGGGTATGTAATATAACTGCAGTATCCCTTTGGGGAAGGAGATAAGGGAAGCTCATTACGTCAAGTCCAAGTTAAATCATAATTTTATTTCTCTTTACCTACACAAGTTTGAACTTGACTTTTTTGGGGGGGGGAGGGGGGGAAGGTGATTCAATAGAGGATGCTTCACCACTGAACACTCACTGTCATCAAGGTGCTTTAGAAAATTAAAAACATAGCACAAATGATTGTACTCTACTCTACAGGTTATCATGATCTGCATAAGAAATGGAAAGCTGATCCACATGTTTTTACAGTGATCAGCAATAAGAAATGCACTAATGAAAACATACCTTTTACCTAAAAAGCTAAACTACAGCCATATACTATTTTCTATGATTTATGAAAAACTTCAAAATATCCAAATGTCAGACTTCACTGTCAGTTTTAGTCTGACTTTTATAAAGGGACACTGCAGTAT